>JANJGN010000030.1:1200000-1691030 GCA_026770705.1 Isurus oxyrinchus | reverse complement strand
CCATCAGAGCCTTTCCCCTGGCCCATCAGAGACTTTACCCAGTCCCGACAGAGGCTTTATCCTGCCCCATCAGACTCTTTATCCTGTCCCAACAGAGCCTTTACCCTGTCCCATCAGAGCCTTTGCCCTGTCCCATCAGAGCATTTGCCCTGTCCCATCAGAGCATTTGCCCTGTCCCATCAGAGCCTTTACCCTGTCCCATCAGAGCCTTTACCCTGTCCCATCAGAGCCTTTATCATGTCCCATCAGAGCCTTTATCCTGTCCCATCAGAGCCTTTACCCTGTCCCATCAGAGCCTTTATCATGTCCCATCAGAGCCTTTACCCTGTCCCATCAGAGCCTTTATCGTATCCCAGCAGAGCCTTTATGTGTCCCACCATAGACTTTGCCCTGACTCATCAGAGCCTTTACCCAGTCCCATCAGAGCCTTTACCCTTTCCCATCAGAGCCTTTCTCCTGCCCATCAGAGCCTTTACTCTGTCCCATCAGAGCATTTACCCTGTCCCATCAGAGCCTTTACCCTGTCCCATCAGAGCCTTTACCCTGTCCCTTCAGAGCCTTTATCATGTCCCATCAGAGCCTTTATCCTGTCCCATCAGAGCCTTTACCCTGTCCCATCAGAGCCTTTATCATGTCCCATCAGAGCCTTTACCCTGTCCCATCAGAGCCTTTATCGTATCCCAGCAGAGCCTTTATGTGTCCCACCATAGACTTTGCCCTGACTCATCAGAGCCTTTACCCAGTCCCATCAGAGCCTTTACCCTTTCCCATCAGAGCCTTTCTCCTGCCCATCAGAGACTTTACTCTGTCCCATCAGAGCATTTACCCTGTCCCATCAGAGCCTTTGTCCTGTCCCATCAGAGCCTTTATCTTTTCCCATCAGAGCCTTTATCTTTTCCCATCAGATCCTTTAATTGTCCCATCAGAGCCTTTAACCTGTCCCATCAGAGCTTTTACCCTGTCCCATCAGAGCCTTAGCCCTGTCCTATCAGGTCCTGTCCCATCAGAGCCTTTGCCCTGTCCCATCAGAGCCTTTGCCCTGTCCCATCAGAGCCTTTTCCCTGTCCCCATCAGAGCCTTTATCCTGTCTCATCAGAGCCTTTACTCTGTCCCGTCAGAGCCGTTACCGTATCCCAGCAGATCCTTTATTGTGTCCCACCATAGACTTTGCCCTGACTCATCAGAGCCTTTATCCTCTCCCACCATAGACTTTGTCCTGTCCCATCAGAGGCTTTATCCTGCCCTATCAGACCCTTTATCATGTCCCATCAGAGCCTTTCCCCTGGCCCATCAGAGACTTTACCCAGTCCCGACAGAGGCTTTATCCTGCCCCATCAGACTCTTTATCCTGTCCCAACAGAGCCTTTACCCTGTCCCATCAGAGCCTTTGCCCTGTCCCATCAGAGCATTTGCCCTGTCCCATCAGAGCATTTGCCCTGTCCCATCAGAGCCTTTACCCTGTCCCATCAGAGCCTTTACCCTGTCCCATCAGAGCCTTTATCATGTCCCATCAGAGCCTTTATCCTGTCCCATCAGAGCCTTTACCCTGTCCCATCAGAGCCTTTATCATGTCCCATCAGAGCCTTTACCCTGTCCCATCAGAGCCTTTATCGTATCCCAGCAGAGCCTTTATGTGTCCCACCATAGACTTTGCCCTGACTCATCAGAGCCTTTACCCAGTCCCATCAGAGCCTTTACCCTTTCCCATCAGAGCCTTTCTCCTGCCCATCAGAGCCTTTACTCTGTCCCATCAGAGCATTTACCCTGTCCCATCAGAGCCTTTACCCTGTCCCATCAGAGCCTTTACCCTGTCCCTTCAGAGCCTTTATCATGTCCCATCAGAGCCTTTATCCTGTCCCATCAGAGCCTTTACCCTGTCCCATCAGAGCCTTTATCATGTCCCATCAGAGCCTTTACCCTGTCCCATCAGAGCCTTTATCGTATCCCAGCAGAGCCTTTATGTGTCCCACCATAGACTTTGCCCTGACTCATCAGAGCCTTTACCCAGTCCCATCAGAGCCTTTACCCTTTCCCATCAGAGCCTTTCTCCTGCCCATCAGAGACTTTACTCTGTCCCATCAGAGCATTTACCCTGTCCCATCAGAGCCTTTGTCCTGTCCCATCAGAGCCTTTATCTTTTCCCATCAGAGCCTTTATCTTTTCCCATCAGATCCTTTAATTGTCCCATCAGAGCCTTTAACCTGTCCCATCAGAGCTTTTACCCTGTCCCATCAGAGCCTTAGCCCTGTCCTATCAGGTCCTGTCCCATCAGAGCCTTTGCCCTGTCCCATCAGAGCCTTTGCCCTGTCCCATCAGAGCCTTTTCCCTGTCCCATCAGAGCCTTTATCCTGTCTCATCAGAGCCTTTACTCTGTCCCGTCAGAGCCTTTACCGTATCCCAGCAGATCCTTTATTATGTCCCACCATAGACTTTGCACTGACGAATCAGAACCTTTACCCAGTCCCATCAGAGGCTTTATCGTGTCCCATCAGAAACTTTAACCTGTCCCATCAGAGCCTTTACCTAGTCCCATCAGAGCCTTTATCGTGTCCCAGCAGAGCCTTCATCCTGTCCCAACAGAGCCTTTACCCTGACACATCGGAGCCTTTATCCTGTCCTATCAGAGCCTTTATCCTGTCCGATCAGAGCCTTTAACCTGTCCCATCAGAGCCTTTTCCCTCTCCCATCAGAGCCTTTACCCTGTCCCATTAGAGACTTTACCGTATCCCAGCAGAGCCTTTATCGTGTCCCATCAGATCCTTTATCCTGTCCCTTCAGAACCTTTACCCTGTCCCATTAGAGACTTTACCGTATCCCAGCAGAGCCTTTATCGTGTCCCATCAGATCCTTTACCCTCTCCCATCAGAGCCTTTACCCTGTCCCATTAGAGACTTTACCGTATCCCAGCAGAGCCTTTATCGTGTCCCATCAGATCCTTTACCCTGTCCCATCAGAGCCTTTACCCTGTCCCATCAGAGCCTTTACCCTGCCCCATCAGAACCTTTACTCTGTCCCATGAGAGCCTTTACTGTATCCCAGCAGAGCCTTTATTGTGTCCCAGCATAGACTTTGCCCTGTCCCATCAGAGCCTTTAACCTGTCCCATCAGAGACTTTACCCTGTCCCATCAGAGCCTTTGCCCTGTCCCAGCAGAGCCTTTGCCCTGTCCTATCAGGTCCTGTCCCATCAGAGCCTTTGCCCTGTCCCATCAGTGCCTTTTCCCTGTCCCATCAGAGCCTTTATCCTGTCTCATCAGAGCCTTTACTCTGTCCCGTCAGAGCCTTTACCGTATCCCAGCAGATCCTTTATTATGTCCCACCATAGACTTTGCACTGACGAATCAGAGCCTTTACCCAGTCCCATCAGAGGCTTTATCGTGTCCCATCAGAGACTTTAACCTGTCCCATCAGAGCCTTTACCCAGTCCCATCAGAGCCTTTATCGTATCCCAGCAGAGCCTTCATCCTGTCCCAACAGAGCCTTTACCCTGACACATCAGAGCCTTTATCCTGTCCTATCAGAGCCTTTATCCTGTCCCTTCAGAGCCTTTACCCTGTCCCATTAGAGACTTTACCGTATCCCAGCAGAGCCTTTATCGTGTCCCATCAGATCCTTTACCCTCTCCCCATCAGAGCCTTTACCCTGTCCCATTAGAGACTTTACCGTATCCCTGCAGAGCCTTTATCGTGTCCCATCAGATCCTTTACCCTGTCCCATCCGAGCCTTTACCCTGTCCCATCAGAGCCTTTATCCTTCCCATCAGAGCCTTTACCCTGTCCCATCAGAGCCTTTACCCTGCCCCATCAGAACCTTTACTCTGTCCCATGAGAGCCTTTACTGTATCCCAGCAGAGCCTTTATTGTGTCCCAGCATAGACTTTGCCCTGTTCCATCAGAGCCTTTACCCTGTCCCATCAGAGACTTTACCCTGTCCCATCAGAGCCTTTGCCCTGTCCCAGCAGAGCCTTTACCCTGGCCCATCAGAGCCTTTACCCTGTCCCATCAGAGCCTTTACCCTGTCCCATCAGAGCCTTTAACCTGTCCCATCAGAGCCTTTATCGTGTCCCATCAGAGCCTTTAACCTGTCCCACCAGAGCCTTTGCCCTGTCCCAACAGAGCCTTTGCCTTGTCGCAACACAGCCTTTATCCTGTCCCATCAGTGCCTTCATCCTGTCCCATCAGAGCCTTTACCCTGTCCCATCAGAGTCTTTAACCTGTCCCAGCAGAGCCTTCACCCTGTCCCATCACAGCCTTTCAACTGTCCCATCAGAGCCATCACCCTTTCCCATCAGTGCCTTTACTCTGTCCCATCAGAGCCTTTACCGTATCCCAGCAGAGCCTTTATTGTGTCCCAGCATAGACTTTGCCCTGTTCCATCAGAGCCTTTGCCCAGTCCCATCAGAGCCTTTACCCTGTCCCATCAGAGCCTTTATCCGGTCCCATCAGAGCCTTTATTCTGACATATCAGAGCCTTTATCCTGTTCCATTAGAGACTTTACCGTATCCCAGCAGACCCTTTATCATTTCCCATCGGAGCCTTTATCCGGTCCCTTCAGAGGCTTTACCCTGTCCCATTAGAGACTTTACCATATCCCAGCAGAGCCTTTACCCTCTCCCATCAGAGCCTTTATCCTGTCCCGTCAGAGCCTTTACTCTGTCCCATCAGAGCCTTTACCGTATCCCAGCAGATCCTTTATTATGTCCCACCATAGACTTTGCACTGACGAATCAGAGCCTTTACCCAGTCCCATCAGAGGCTTTATCGTGTCCCCTCAGAGATTTTACCCTGTCCCATCAGAGACTTTAACCTGTCCCACCAGAGCCTTTGCCCTGTCCCAGCAGAGCCTTTATCGTGTCCCAGCAGAGCCTTCATCCTGTCCCAACAGAGCCTTTACCCTGACACATCAGAGCCTTTATCCTGTCCCATCAGAGCCTTTATCCTGTCCCATCAGAGCCTTTATCCTTCCCATCAGAGCCTTTACCCTGTCCCATCAGAGCCTTTACCCTGCCCCATCAGAACCTTTACTCTGTCCCATGAGAGCCTTTACTGTATCCCAGCAGAGCCTTTATTGTGTCCCAGCATAGACTTTGCCCTGTTCCATCAGAGCCTTTAACCTGTCCCATCAGAGACTTTACCCTGTCCCATCAGAGCCTTTGCCCTGCCCCAGCAGAGCCTTTACCCTGGCCCATCAGAGCCTTTACCCTGTCCCATCAGAGCCTTTAACCTGTCCCATCAGAGCCTTTATCGTGTCCCATCAGAGCCTTTATCGTGTCCCATCAGAGCCTTTAACCTGTCCCACCAGAGCCTTTGCCCTGTCCCAACAGAGCCTTTGCCTTGTCGCAACACAGCGTTTATCCTGTCCCATCAGTGCCTTCATCCTGTCCCATCAGAGCCTTTACCCTGTCCCATCAGAGTCTTTAACCTGTCCCAGCAGAGCCTTCGCCCTGTCCCATCACAGCCTTTCAACTGTCCCATCAGAGCCATCACCCTTTCCCATCAGTGCCTTTACTCTGTCCCATCAGAGCCTTTACCGTATCCCAGCAGAGCCTTTATTGTGTCCCAGCATAGACTTTGCCCTGTCCCATCAGAGCCTTTACCGTATCCCAGCAGATCCTTTATTATGTCCCACCATAGACTTTGCACTGACGAATCAGAGCCTTTACCCAGTCCCATCAGAGGCTTTATCGTGTCCCCTCAGAGATTTTACCCTGTCCCATCAGAGACTTTAACCTGTCCCACCAGAGCCTTTGCCCTGTCCCAGCAGAGCCTTTATCGTGTCCCAGCAGAGCCTTTATCCTGTCCCATCAGAGCCTTTATCCTGTCCCATCAGAGCCTTTGCCCTGTCCCATCAGAGACTTTACGCTGTCCCATCGGAGCCTTTACCCTGTCCCATTAGAGACTTTACCGTATCCCAGCAGAGCCTTTACCCTGTCCCATCAGAGCCTTTACCGTATCCCAGCAGAGCTTTTATTGTGCCCACCATAGACATTGCCCTGACCCATCAGAGCCTTTACCCTGACCCATCAGAGCCTTTACCCTGACCCATCAGAGCCTTTACCCAGTCCCATCAGAGCCTTTACCGTGTCCCATCAGAGCCTTTGTCCTGTCCCATCTGAGCCTTTACCGTGTCCCATCAGAGCCTTTGTCCTGTCCCATCAGAGCCTTTACCGTGTCCCATCAGAGCCTTTATCCTGTCCCATCAGAGCCTTTGCCCTGTCCCATCAGAGCCTTTACCCGGTCCCATCAGAGCCTTTATCCTGTCCCATCAGAGCCTTTGCCCTGTCCCATCAGTGTCTTTATCCTGTCCCATCAGAGCCTTGACCCGGTCCCTTCAGAGCCTTTATCCTGTCCCATCAGAGCCTTTACCCTGTCCCATCAGAGCCTTTATCGTATCCCAGCAGAGCCTTTATGTGTCCCACCATAGACTTTGCCCTGACTCATCAGAGCCTTTACCCAGTCCCATCAGAGCCTTTACCCTTTCCCATCAGAGCCTTTCTCCTGCCCATCAGAGCCTTTCCTCTGTCCCATCAGAGCCTTTACCGTATCCCAGCAGAGCCTTTATTGTGTCCCACCATAGACTTTGCCCTGACTCATCAGAGCCTTTATCCTCTCCCACCATAGACTTTGTCCTGTCCCATCAGAGGCTTTATCCTGCCCTATCAGACCCTTTATCATGTCCCATCAGAGCCTTTCCCCTGGCCCATCAGAGACTTTACCCAGTCCCGACAGAGGCTTTATCCTGCCCCATCAGACTCTTTATCCTGTCCCAACAGAGCCTTTACCCTGTCCCATCAGAGCCTTTGCCCTGTCCCATCAGAGCATTTGCCCTGTCCCATCAGAGCATTTGCTCTGTCCCATCAGAGCCTTTACCCTGTCCCATCAGAGCCTTTACCCTGTCCCATCAGAGCCTTTATCATGTCCCATCAGAGCCTTTATCCTGTCCCATCAGAGCCTTTACCCTGTCCCATCAGAGCCTTTATCATGTCCCATCAGAGCCTTTACCCTGTCCCATCAGAGCCTTTATCGTATCCCAGCAGAGCCTTTATGTGTCCCACCATAGACTTTGCCCTGACTCATCAGAGCCTTTACGCAGTCCCATCAGAGCCTTTACCCTTTCCCATCAGAGCCTTTCTCCTGCCCATCAGAGCCTTTACTCTGTCCCATCAGAGCATTTACCCTGTCCCATCAGAGCCTTTACCCTGTCCCATCAGAGCCTTTACCCTGTCCCTTCAGAGCCTTTATCATGTCCCATCAGAGCCTTTATCCTGTCCCATCAGAGCCTTTACCCTGTCCCATCAGAGCCTTTATCATGTCCCATCAGAGCCTTTACCCTGTCCCATCAGAGCCTTTATCGTATCCCAGCAGAGCCTTTATGTGTCCCACCATAGACTTTGCCCTGACTCATCAGAGCCTTTACCCAGTCCCATCAGAGCCTTTACCCTTTCCCATCAGAGCCTTTCTCCTGCCCATCAGAGACTTTACTCTGTCCCATCAGAGCATTTACCCTGTCCCATCAGAGCCTTTGTCCTGTCCCATCAGAGCCTTTATCTTTTCCCATCAGAGCCTTTATCTTTTCCCATCAGATCCTTTAATTGTCCCATCAGAGCCTTTAACCTGTCCCATCAGAGCTTTTACCCTGTCCCATCAGAGCCTTAGCCCTGTCCTATCAGGTCCTGTCCCATCAGAGCCTTTGCCCTGTCCCATCAGAGCCTTTGCCCTGTCCCATCAGAGCCTTTTCCCTGTCCCATCAGAGCCTTTATCCTGTCTCATCAGAGCCTTTACTCTGTCCCGTCAGAGCCTTTACCGTATCCCAGCAGATCCTTTATTATGTCCCACCATAGACTTTGCACTGACGAATCAGAACCTTTACCCAGTCCCATCAGAGGCTTTATCGTGTCCCATCAGAGACTTTAACCTGTCCCATCAGAGCCTTTACCTAGTCCCATCAGAGCCTTTATCGTGTCCCAGCAGAGCCTTCATCCTGTCCCAACAGAGCCTTTACCCTGACACATCGGAGCCTTTATCCTGTCCTATCAGAGCCTTTATCCTGTCCGATCAGAGTCTTTAACCTGTCCCATCAGAGCCTTTTCCCTCTCCCATCAGAGCCTTTACCCTGTCCCATTAGAGACTTTACCGTATCCCAGCAGAGCCTTTATCGTGTCCCATCAGATCCTTTATCCTGTCCCTTCAGAGCCTTTACCCTGTCCCATTAGAGACTTTACCGTATCCCAGCAGAGCCTTTATCGTGTCCCATCAGATCCTTTACCCTCTCCCATCAGAGCCTTTACCCTGTCCCATTAGAGACTTTACCGTATCCCAGCAGAGCCTTTATCGTGTCCCATCAGATCCTTTACCCTGTCCCATCAGAGCCTTTACCCTGTCCCATCAGAGCCTTTACCCTGCCCCATCAGAACCTTTACTCTGTCCCATGAGAGCCTTTACTGTATCCCAGCAGAGCCTTTAACCTGTCCCATCAGAGACTTTACCCTGTCCCATCAGAGCCTTTGCCCTGTCCCAGCAGAGCCTTTGCCCTGTCCTATCAGGTCCTGTCCCATCAGAGCCTTTTCCCTGTCCCATCAGAGCCTTTTCCCTGTCCCATCAGAGCCTTTATCCTGTCTCATCAGAGCCTTTACTCTGTCCCGTCAGAGCCTTTACCGTATCCCAGCAGATCCTTTATTATGTCCCACCATAGACTTTGCACTGACGAATCAGAGCCTTTACCCAGTCCCATCAGAGGCTTTATCGTGTCCCATCAGAGACTTTAACCTGTCCCATCAGAGCCTTTACCCAGTCCCATCAGAGCCTTTATCGTGTCCCAGCAGAGCCTTCATCCTGTCCCAACAGAGCCTTTACCCTGACACATCAGAGCCTTTATCCTGTCCTATCAGAGCCTTTATCCTGTCCCATCAGAGTCTTTAACCTGTCCCATCAGAGCCTTTACCCTCTCCCATCAGAGCCTTTACCCTGTCCCATTAGAGACTTTACCGTATCCCAGCAGAGCCTTTATCGTGTCCCATCAGATCCTTTATCCTGTCCCTTCAGAGCCTTTACCCTGTCCCATTAGAGACTTTACCGTATCCCAGCAGAGCCTTTATCGTGTCCCATCAGATCCTTTACCCTCTCCCATCAGAGCCTTTACCCTGTCCCATTAGAGACTTTACCGTATCCCTGCAGAGCCTTTATCGTGTCCCATCAGATCCTTTACCCTGTCCCATCAGAGCCTTTACCCTGTCCCATCAGAGCCTTTATCCTTCCCATCAGAGCCTTTACCCTGTCCCATCAGAGCCTTTACCCTGCCCCATCAGAACCTTTACTCTGTCCCATGAGAGCCTTTACTGTATCCCAGCAGAGCCTTTATTGTGTCCCAGCATAGACTTTGCCCTGTTCCATCAGAGCCTTTAACCTGTCCCATCAGAGACTTTACCCTGTCCCATCAGAGCCTTTGCCCTGTCCCAGCAGAGCCTTTACCCTGTCCCATCAGAGCCTTTACCCTGTCCCATCAGAGCCTTTACCCTGTCCCATCAGAGCCTTTAACCTGTCCCATCAGAGCCTTTATCGTGTCCCATCAGAGCCTTTAACCTGTCCCACCAGAGCCTTTGCCCTGTCCCAACAGAGCCTTTGCCTTGTCGCAACACAGCCTTTATCCTGTCCCATCAGTGCCTTCATCCTGTCCCATCAGAGCCTTTACCCTGTCCCATCAGAGTCTTTAACCTGTCCCAGCAGAGCCTTCGCCCTGTCCCATCACAGCCTTTCAACTGTCCCATCAGAGCCATGACCCTTTCCCATCAGTGCCTTTACTCTGTCCCATCAGAGCCTTTACCGTATCCCAGCAGAGCCTTTATTGTGTCCGAGCATAGACTTTGCCCTGTTCCATCAGAGCCTTTGCCCAGTCCCATCAGAGCCTTTACCCTGTCCCATCAGAGCCTTTATCCGGTCCCATCAGAGCCTTTATTCTGACATATCAGAGCCTTTATCCTGTTCCATTAGAGACTTTACCGTATCCCAGCAGACCCTTTATCATTTCCCATCGGAGCCTTTATCCGGTCCCTTCAGAGGCTTTACCCTGTCCCATTAGAGACTTTACCGTATCCCAGCAGAGCCTTTACCCTCTCCCATCAGAGCCTTTATCCTGTCCCGTCAGAGCCTTTACTCTGTCCCATCAGAGCCTTTACCGTATCCCAGCAGATCCTTTATTATGTCCCACCATAGACTTTGCACTGACGAATCAGAGCCTTTACCCAGTCCCATCAGAGGCTTTATCGTGTCCCCTCAGAGATTTTACCCTGTCCCATCAGAGACTTTAACCTGTCCCACCAGAGCCTTTGCCCTGTCCCAGCAGAGCCTTTATCGTGTCCCAGCAGAGCCTTCATCCTGTCCCAACAGAGCCTTTACCCTGACACATCAGAGCCTTTATCCTGTCCCATCAGAGCCTTTATCCTGTCCCATCAGAGCCTTTATCCTTCCCATCAGAGCCTTTACCCTGTCCCATCAGAGCCTTTACCCTGCCCCATCAGAACCTTTACTCTGTCCCATGAGAGCCTTTACTGTATCCCAGCAGAGCCTTTATTGTGTCCCAGCATAGACTTTGCCCTGTTCCATCAGAGCCTTTAACCTGTCCCATCAGAGACTTTACCCTGTCCCATCAGAGCCTTTGCCCTGTCCCAGCAGAGCCTTTACCCTGGCCCATCAGAGCCTTTACCCTGTCCCATCAGAGCCTTTAACCTGTCCCATCAGAGCCTTTATCGTGTCTCATCAGAGCCTTTAACCTGTCCCACCAGAGCCTTTGCCCTGTCCCAACAGAGCCTTTGCCTTGTCGCAACACAGCCTTTATCCTGTCCCATCAGTGCCTTCATCCTGTCCCATCAGAGCCTTTACCCTGTCCCATCAGAGTCTTTAACCTGTCCCAGCAGAGCCTTCGCCCTGTCCCATCACAGCCTTTCAACTGTCCCATCAGAGCCATCACCCTTTCCCATCAGTGCCTTTACTCTGTCCCATCAGAGCCTTTACCGTATCCCAGCAGAGCCTTTATTGTGTCCCAGCATAGACTTTGCCCTGTCCCATCAGAGCCTTTACCGTATCCCAGCAGATCCTTTATTATGTCCCACCATAGACTTTGCACTGACGAATCAGAGCCTTTTCCCAGTCCCATCAGAGGCTTTATCGTGTCCCCTCAGAGATTTTACCCTGTCCCATCAGAGACTTTAACCTGTCCCACCAGAGCCTTTGCCCTGTCCCAGCAGAGCCTTTATCGTGTCCCAGCAGAGCCTTCATCCTGTCCCAACAGAGCCTTTACCCTGACACATCAGAGCCTTTATCCTGTCCCATCAGAGCCTTTATCCTGTCCCATCAGAGCCTTTGCCCTGTCCCATCAGAGACTTTACGCTGTCCCATCGGAGCCGTTACCCTGTCCCATTAGAGACTTTACCGTATCCCAGCAGAGCCTTTACCCTGTCCCATCAGAGCGTTTACCGTATCCCAGCAGAGCTTTTATTGTGCCCACCATAGACATTGCCCTGACCCATCAGAGCCTTTACCCTGACCCATCAGAGCCTTTACCCTGACCCATCAGAGCCTTTACCCAGTCCCATCAGAGCCTTTACCGTGTCCCATCAGAGCCTTTGTCCTGTCCCATCAGAGCCTTTACCGTGTCCCATCAGAGCCTTTATCCTGTCCCATCAGAGCCTTTGCCCTGTCCCATCAGAGCCTTTACCCGGTCCCATCAGAGCCTTTATCCTGTCCCATCAGAGCCTTTGCCCTGTCCCATCAGTGTCTTTATCCTGTCCCATCAGAGCCTTGACCCGGTCCCTTCAGAGCCTTTATCCTGTCCCATCAGAGCCTTTACCCTGTCCCATCAGAGCCTTTATCGTATCCCAGCAGAGCCTTTATGTGTCCCACCATAGACTTTGCCCTGACTCATCAGAGCCTTTACCCAGTCCCATCAGAGCCTTTACCCTTTCGCATCAGAGCCTTTCTCCTGCCCATCAGAGCCTTTCCTCTGTCCCATCAGAGCCTTTACCGTATCCCAGCAGAGCCTTTATTGTGTCCCACCATAGACTTTGCCCTGACTCATCAGAGCCTTTATCCTCTCCCACCATAGACTTTGTCCTGTCCCATCAGAGGCTTTATCCTGCCCTATCAGACCCTTTATCATGTCCCATCAGAGCCTTTCCCCTGGCCCATCAGAGACTTTACCCAGTCCCGACAGAGGCTTTATCCTGCCCCATCAGACTCTTTATCCTGTCCCAACAGAGCCTTTGCCCTGTCCCATCAGAGCCTTTGCCCTGTCCCATCAGAGCATTTGCCCTGTCCCATCAGAGCCTTTACCCTGTCCCATCAGAGCCTTTACCCTGTCCTATCAGGTCCTGTCCCATCAGAGCCTTTGCCCTGTCCCATCAGAGCCTTTTCCCTGTCCCATCAGAGCCTTTATCCTGTCTCATCAGAGCCTTTACTCTGTCCCGTCAGAGCCTTTACCGTATCCCAGCAGATCCTTTATTATGTCCCACCATAGACTTTGCACTGACGAATCAGAGCCTTTACCCAGTCCCATCAGAGGCTTTATCGTGTCCCATCAGAGACTTTAACCTGTCCCATCAGAGCCTTTACCCAGTCCCATCAGAGCCTTTATCGTGTCCCAGCAGAGCCTTCATCCTGTCCCAACAGAGCCTTTACCCTGACACATCAGAGCCTTTATCCTGTCCTATCAGAGCCTTTATCCTGTCCCATCAGAGTCTTTAACCTGTCCCATCAGAGCCTTTACCCTCTCCCATCAGAGCCTTTACCCTGTCCCATTAGAGACTTTACCGTATCCCAGCAGAGCCTTTATCGTGTCCCATCAGATCCTTTATCCTGTCCCTTCAGAGCCTTTACCCTGTCCCATTAGAGACTTTACCGTATCCCAGCAGAGCCTTTATTGTGTCCCATCAGATCCTTTACCCTCTCCCATCAGAGCCTTTACCCTGTCCCATTAGAGACTTTACCGTATCCCTGCAGAGCCTTTATCGTGTCCCATCAGATCCTTTACCCTGTCCCATCAGAGCCTTTACCCTGTCCCATCAGAGCCTTTATCCTTCCCATCAGAGCCTTTACCCTGTCCCATCAGAGCCTTTACCCTGCCCCATCAGAACCTTTACTCTGTCCCATGAGAGCCTTTACTGTATCCCAGCAGAGCCTTTATTGTGTCCCAGCATAGACTTTGCCCTGTTCCATCAGAGCCTTTAACCTGTCCCATCAGAGACTTTACCCTGTCCCATCAGAGCCTTTCCCCTGTCCCAGCAGAGCCTTTACCCTGGCCCATCAGAGCCTTTACCCTGTCCCATCAGAGCCTTTACCCTGTCCCATCAGAGCCTTTAACCTGTCCCATCAGAGCCTTTATCGTGTCCCATCAGAGCCTTTAACCTGTCCCACCAGAGCCTTTGCCCTGTCCCATCAGAGTCTTTAACCTGTCCCAGCAGAGCCTTCGCCCTGTCCCATCACAGCCTTTCAACTGTCCCATCAGAGCCATCACCCTTTCCCATCAGTGCCTTTACTCTGTCCCATCAGAGCCTTTACCGTATCCCAGCAGAGCCTTTATTGTGTCCCAGCATAGACTTTGCCCTGTTCCATCAGAGCCTTTGCCCAGTCCCATCAGAGCCTTTGCCCTGTCCCAGCAGAGCCTTTACCCTGGCCCATCAGAGCCTTTACCCTGTCCCATCACAGCCTTTACCCTGTCCCATCAGAGCCTTTAACCTGTCCCATCAGAGCCTTTATCGTGTCCCATCAGTGCCTTTAACCTGTCCCACCAGAGCCTTTGCCCTGTCCCAACAGAGCCTTTGCCTTGTCGCAACACAGCCTTTATCCTGTCCCATCAGTGCCTTCATCCTGTCCCATCAGAGCCTTTACCCTGTCCCATCAGAGTCTTTAACCTGTCCCAGCAGAGCCTTCGCCCTGTCCCATCACAGCCTTTCAACTGTCCCATCAGAGCCATCACCCTTTCCCATCAGAGCCTTTACCGTATCCCAGCAGAGCCTTTATTGTGTCCCAGCATAGACTTTGCCCTGTTCCATCAGAGCCTTTGCCCAGTCCCATCAGAGCCTTTACCCTGTCCCATCAGAGCCTTTATCCGGTCCCATCAGAGCCTTTATTCTGACATATCAGAGCCTTTATCCTGTTCCATTAGAGACTTTACCGTATCCCAGCAGACCCTTTATCATTTCCCATCGGAGCCTTTATCCGGTCCCTTCAGAGGCTTTACCCTGTCCCATTAGAGACTTTACCGTATCCCAGCAGAGCCTTTACCTTGTCCCATCAGAGCCTTTATCCTGTCCCGTCAGAGCCTTTACTCTGTCCCATCAGAGCCTTTACCGTATCCCAGCAGATCCTTTATTATGTCCCACCATAGACATTGCACTGACGAATCAGAGCCTTTACCCAGTCCCATCAGAGGCTTTATCGTGTCCCCTCAGAGATTTTACCCTGTCCCATCAGAGACTTTAACCTGTCCCACCAGAGCCTTTGCCCTGTCCCAGCAGAGCCTTTATCGTGTCCCAGCAGAGCCTTCATCCTGTCCCAACAGAGCCTTTACCCTGGCACATCAGAGCCTTTATCCTGTCCCATCAGAGCCTTTATCCTGTCCCATCAGAGCCTTTATCCTTCCCATCAGAGCCTTTACCCTGTCCCATCAGAGCCTTTACCCTGCCCCATCAGAACCTTTACTCTGTCCCATGAGAGCCTTTACTGTATCCCAGCAGAGCCTTTATTGTGTCCCAGCATAGACTTTGCCCTGTTCCATCAGAGCCTTTAACCTGTCCCATCAGAGACTTTACCCTGTCCCATCAGAGCCTTTGCCCTGTCCCAGCAGAGCCTTTACCCTGGCCCATCAGAGCCTTTACCCTGTCCCATCAGAGCCTTTAACCTGTCCCATCAGAGCCTTTATCGTGTCCCATCAGAGCCTTTAACCTGTCCGACCAGAGCCTTTGCCCTGTCCCAACAGAGCCTTTGCCTTGTCGCAACACAGCCTTTATCCTGTCCCATCAGTGCCTTCATCCTGTCCCATCAGAGCCTTTACCCTGTCCCATCAGAGTCTTTAACCTGTCCCAGCAGAGCCTTCGCCCTGTCCCATCACAGCCTTTCAACTGTCCCATCAGAGCCATCACCCTTTCCCATCAGTGCCTTTACTCTGTCCCATCAGAGCCTTTACCGTATCCCAGCAGAGCCTTTATTGTGTCCCAGCATAGACTTTGCCCTGTCCCATCAGAGCCTTTACCGTATCCCAGCAGATCCTTTATTATGTCCCACCATAGACTTTGCACTGACGAATCAGAGCCTTTACCCAGTCCCATCAGAGGCTTTATCGTGTCCCCTCAGAGATTTTACCCTGTCCCATCAGAGACTTTAACCTGTCCCACCAGAGCCTTTGCCCTGTCCCAGCAGAGCCTTTATCGTGTCCCAGCAGAGCCTTCATCCTGTCCCAACAGAGCCTTTACCCTGACACATCAGAGCCTTTATCCTGTCCCATCAGAGCCTTTATCCTGTCCCACCAGAGCCTTTGCCCTGTCCCATCAGAGACTTTACGCTGTCCCATCGGAGCCTTTACCCTGTCCCATTAGAGACTTTACCGTATCCCAGCAGAGCCTTTACCCTGTCCCATCAGAGCCTTTACCGTATCCCAGCAGAGCTTTTATTGTGCCCACCATAGACATTGCCCTGACCCATCAGAGCCTTTACCCTGACCCATCAGAGCCTTTACCCTGACCCATCAGAGCCTTTACCCAGTCCCATCAGAGCCTTTACCGTGTCCCATCAGAGCCTTTGTCCTGTCCCATCAGAGCCTTTACCGTGTCCCATCAGAGCCTTTGTCCTGTCCCATCAGAGCCTTTACCGTGTCCCATCAGAGCCTTTATCCTGTCCCATCAGAGCCTTTGCCCTGTCCCATCAGAGCCTTTACCCGGTCCCATCAGAGCCTTTATCCTGTCCCATCAGAGCCTTTACCCTGTCCCATCAGAGCCTTTATCGTATCCCAGCAGAGCCTTTATGTGTCCCACCATAGACTTTGCCCTGACTCATCAGAGCCTTTACCCAGTCCCATCAGAGCCTTTACCCTTTCCCATCAGAGCCTTTCTCCTGCCCATCAGAGCCTTTCCTCTGTCCCATCAGAGCCTTTACCGTATCCCAGCAGAGCCTTTATTGTGTCCCACCATAGACTTTGCCCTGACTCATCAGAGCCTTTATCCTCTCCCACCATAGACTTTGTCCTGTCCCATCAGAGGCTTTATCCTGCCCTATCAGACCCTTTATCATGTCCCATCAGAGCCTTTCCCCTGGCCCATCAGAGACTTTACCCAGTCCCGACAGAGGCTTTATCCTGCCCCATCAGACTCTTTATCCTGTCCCAACAGAGCCTTTGCCCTGTCCCATCAGAGCCTTTGCCCTGTCCCATCAGAGCATTTGCCCTGTCCCATCAGAGCATTTGCCCTGTCCCATCAGAGCCTTTACCCTATCCCATCAGAGCCTTTACCCTGTCCCATCAGAGCCTTTATCATGTCCCATCAGAGCCTTTATCCTGTCCCATCAGAGCCTTTACCCTGTCCCATCAGAGCCTTTATCATGTCCCATCAGAGCCTTTACGCTGTCCCATCAGAGCCTTTATCGTATCCCAGCAGAGCCTTTATGTGTCCCACCATAGACTTTGCCCTGACTCATCAGAGCCTTTACCCAGTCCCATCAGAGCCTTTACCCTTTCCCATCAGAGCCTTTCTCCTGCCCATCAGAGCCTTTACTCTGTCCCATCAGAGCATTTACCCTGTCCCATCAGAGCCTTTACCCTGTCCCATCAGAGCCTTTACCCTGTCCCTTCAGAGCCTTTATCATGTCCCATCAGAGCCTTTATCCTGTCCCATCAGAGCCTTTACCCTGTCCCATCAGAGCCTTTATCATGTCCCATCAGAGCCTTTACCCTGTCCCATCAGAGCCTTTATCGTATCCCAGCAGAGCCTTTATGTGTCCCACCATAGACTTTGCCCTGACTCATCAGAGCCTTTACCCAGTCCCATCAGAGCCTTTACCCTTTCCCATCAGAGCCTTTCTCCTGCCCATCAGAGACTTTACTCTGTCCCATCAGAGCATTTACCCTGTCCCATCAGAGCCTTTGTCCTGTCCCATCAGAGCCTTTATCTTTTCCCATCAGAGCCTTTATCTTTTCCCATCAGATCCTTTAATTGTCCCATCAGAGCCTTTAACCTGTCCCATCAGAGCTTTTACCCTGTCCCATCAGAGCCTTAGCCCTGTCCTATCAGGTCCTGTCCCATCAGAGCCTTTGCCCTGTCCCATCAGAGCCTTTGCCCTGTCCCATCAGAGCCTTTTCCCTGTCCCATCAGAGCCTTTATCCTGTCTCATCAGAGCCTTTACTCTGTCCCGTCAGAGCCTTTACCGTATCCCAGCAGATCCTTTATTATGTCCCACCATAGACTTTGCACTGACGAATCAGAGCCTGTACCCAGTCCCATCAGAGGCTTTATCGTGTCCCATCAGAGACTTTAACCTGTCCCATCAGAGCCTTTACCTAGTCCCATCAGAGCCTTTATCGTGTCCCAGCAGAGCCTTCATCCTGTCCCAACAGAGCCTTTCCCCTGACACATCAGAGCCTTTATCCTGTCCTATCAGAGCCTTTATCCTGTCCCATCAGAGTCTTTAACCTGTCCCATCAGAGCCTTTTCCCTCTCCCATCAGAGCCTTTACCCTGTCCCATTAGAGACTTTACCGTATCCCAGCAGAGCCTTTATCGTGTCCCATCAGATCCTTTATCCTGTCCCTTCAGAGCCTTTACCCTGTCCCATTAGAGACTTTACCGTATCCCAGCAGAGCCTTTATCGTGTCCCATCAGATTCTTTACCCTCTCCCATCAGAGCCTTTACCCTGTCCCATTAGAGACTTTACCGTATCCCAGCAGAGCCTTTATCGTGTCCCATCAGATCCTTTACCCTGTCCCATCAGAGCCTTTACCCTGTCCCATCAGAGCCTTTACCCTGCCCCATCAGAACCTTTACTCTGTCCCATGAGAGCCTTTACTGTATCCCAGCAGAGCCTTTATTGTGTCCCAGCATAGACTTTGCCCTGTTCCATCAGAGCCTATAACCTGTCCCATCAGAGACTTTACCCTGTCCCATCAGAGCCTTTGCCCTGTCCCAGCAGAGCCTTTACCCTGGCCCATCAGAGCCTTTACCCTGTCCCATCAGAGCCTTTACCCTGGCCCATCAGAGCCTTTACCCTGTCCCATCAGAGCCTTTAACCTGTCCCATCAGAGCCTTTATCGTGTCCCATCAGAGCCTTTAACCTGTCCCACCAGAGCCTTTGCCCTGTCCCAACAGAGCCTTTGCCTTGTCGCAACACAGCCTTTATCCTGTCCCATCAGTGCCTTCATCCTGTCCCATCAGAGCCTTTACCCTGTCCCATCAGAGTCTTTAACCTGTCCCAGCAGAGCCTTCGCCCTGTCCCATCACAGCCTTTCAACTGTCCAATCAGAGCCATAACCCTATCCCATCAGTGCCTTTACTCTGTCCCATCAGAACCTTTACCGTATCCCAGCAGAGCCTTTATTGTGTCCCAGCATAGACTTTGCCCTGTTCCATCAGAGCCTTTGCCCAGTCCCATCAGAGCCTTTACCCTGTCCCATCAGAGCCTTTATCCGGTCCCATCAGAGCCTTTATTCTGACATATCAGAGCCTTTATCCTGTTCCATTAGAGACTTTACCGTATCCCAGCAGACCCTTTATCATTTCCCATCAGAGCCTTTATCCGGTCCCTTCAGAGGCTTTACCCTGTCCCATTAGAGACTTTACCGTATCCCAGCAGAGCCTTTACCCTGTCCCATCAGAGCCATTATCCTGTCCCGTCAGAGCCTTTACTCTGTCCCATCAGAGCCTTTACCGTATCCCAGCAGATCCTTTATTATGTCCCACCATAGACTTTGCACTGATGAATCAGAGCCTTTACCCAGTCCCATCAGAGGCTTTAACCTGTCCCACCAGAGCCTTTGCCCTGTCCCAGCAGAGCCTTTATTGTGTCCCAGCAGAGCCTTCATCCTGTCCCAACAGAGCCTTTACCCTGACACATCAGAGCCTTTATCCTGTCCCATCAGAGCCTTTATCCTGTCCCATCAGAGCCTTTGCCCTGTCCCATCAGAGACTTTACGCTGTCCCATCAGAGCCTTTACCCTGTCCCATCAGAGCCTTTACCGTATCCCAGCAGAGCTTTTATTGTGCCCACCATAGACATTGCCCTGACCCATCAGAGCCTTTACCCTGACCCATCAGAGCCTTTACCCTGACCCATCAGAGCCTTTACCCAGTCCCATCAGAGCCTTTACCGTGTCCCATCAGAGCCTTTGTCCTGTCCCATCAGAGCCTTTACCGTGTCCCATCAGAGCCTTTGTCCTGTCCCATCAGAGCCTTTACCGTGTCCCATCAGAGCCTTTATCCTGTCCCATCAGAGCCTTTGCCCTGTCCCATCAGAGCCTTTACCCGGTCCCATCAGAGCCTTTATCCTGTCCCATCAGAGCCTTTGCCCTGTCCCATCAGTGTCTTTATCCTGTCCCATCAGAGCCTTGACCCGGTCCCTTCAGAGCCTTTATCCTGTCCCATCAGAGCCTTTACCCTGTCCCATCAGAGCCTTTACCGTATCCCAGCAGAGCCTTTATTGTGTCCCACCATAGACTTTGCCCTGACTCATCAGAGCCTTTATCCTCTCCCACCATAGACTTTGTCCTGTCCCATCAGAGGCTTTATCCTGCCCTATCAGACCCTTTATCATGTCCCATCAGAGCCTTTCCCCTGGCCCATCAGAGACTTTACCCAGTCCCGACAGAGGCTTTATCCTGCCCCATCAGACTCTTTATCCTGTCCCAACAGAGCCTTTGCCCTGTCCCATCAGAGCCTTTGCCCTGTCCCATCAGAGCATTTGCCCTGTCCCATCAGAGCATTTGCACTGTCCCATCAGAGCCTTTACCCTGTCCCATCAGAGCCTTTATCATGTCCCATCAGAGCCTTTATCCTGTCCCATCAGAGCCTTTACCCTGTCCCATCAGAGCCTTTATCATGTCCCATCAGAGCCTTTATCATGTCCCATCAGAGCCTTTATCCTGTCCCATCAGAGCCTTTACCCTGTCCCATCAGAGCCTTTATCATGTCCCATCAGAGCCTTTACCCTGTCCCATCAGAGCCTTTATCGTATCCCAGCAGAGCCTTTATGTGTCCCACCATAGACTTTGCCCTGACTCATCAGAGCCTTTACCCAGTCCCATCAGAGCCTTTACCCTTTCCCATCAGAGCCTTTCTCCTGCCCATCAGAGCCTTTACTCTGTCCCATCAGAGCCTTTACCGTATCCCAGCAGAGCCTTTATTGTGTCCCACCATAGACTTTGCCCTGACTCATCAGAGCCTTTATCGTGCCCTATCAGACCCTTTATCATGTCCCATCAGAGCCTTTCCCCTGGCCCATCAGAGACTTTACCCAGTCCCGACAGAGGCTTTATCCTGCCCCATCAGACTCTTTATCCTGTCCCAACAGAGCCTTTGCCCTGTCCCATCAGAGCCTTTGCCCTGTCCCATCAGAGCATTTGCCCTGTCCCATCAGAGCCTTTACCCTGTCCCATCAGAGCCTTTACCCTGTCCCATCAGAGCCTTTATCATGTCCCATCAGAGCCTTTATCCTGTCCCATCAGAGCCTTTACCCTGTCCCATCAGAGCCTTTACCCTGTCCCATCAGAGCATTTACCCTGTCCCATCAGAGCCTTTGTCCTGTCCCATCAGAGCCTTTATCTTTTCCCATCAGAGCCTTTATCTTTTCCCATCAGATCCTTTAATTGTCCCATCAGAGCCTTTAACCTGTCCCATCAGAGCTTTTACCCTGTCCCATCAGAGCCTTTGCCCTGTCCTATCAGGTCCTGTCCCATCAGAGCCTTTGCCCTGTCCCATCAGAGCCTTTGCCCTGTCCCATCAGAGCCTTTGCCCTGTCCCATCAGAGCCTTTATCCTGTCTCATCAGAGCCTTTACTCTGTCCCATCAGAGCCTTTACCGTATCCCAGCAGATCCTTTATTATGTCCCACCATAGACTTTGCACTGACGAATCAGAGCCTTTACCCAGTCCCATCAGAGGCTTTAACCTGTCCCACCAGAGCCTTTGCCCTGTCCCAGCAGAGCCTTTATTGTGTCCCAGCAGAGCCTTCATCCTGTCCCAACAGAGCCTTTACCCTGACACATCAGAGCCTTTATCCTGTCCCATCAGAGCCTTTATCCTGTCCCATCAGAGCCTTTGCCCTGTCCCATCAGAGACTTTACGCTGTCCCATCAGAGCCTTTACCCTGTCCCATCAGAGCCTTTACCGTATCCCAGCAGAGCTTTTATTGTGCCCACCATAGACATTGCCCTGACCCATCAGAGCCTTTACCCTGACCCATCAGAGCCTTTACCCAGTCCCATCAGAGCCTTTACCGTGTCCCATCAGAGCCTTTGTCCTGTCCCATCAGAGCCTTTACCGTGTCCCATCAGAGCCTTTGTCCTGTCCCATCAGAGCCTTTACCGTGTCCCATCAGAGCCTTTATCCTGTCCCATCAGAGCCTTTGCCCTGTCCCATCAGAGCCTTTACCCGGTCCCATCAGAGCCTTTATCCTGTCCCATCAGAGCCTTTGCCCTGTCCCATCAGTGTCTTTATCCTGTCCCATCAGAGCCTTGACCCGGTCCCTTCAGAGCCTTTATCCTGTCCCATCAGAGCCTTTACCCTGTCCCATCAGAGCCTTTACCGTATCCCAGCAGAGCCTTTATTGTGTCCCACCATAGACTTTGCCCTGACTCATCAGAGCCTTTATCCTCTCCCACCATAGACTTTGTCCTGTCCCATCAGAGGCTTTATCCTGCCCTATCAGACCCTTTATCATGTCCCATCAGAGCCTTTCCCCTGGCCCATCAGAGACTTTACCCAGTCCCGACAGAGGCTTTATCCTGCCCCATCAGACTCTTTATCCTGTCCCAACAGAGCCTTTGCCCTGTCCCATCAGAGCCTTTGCCCTGTCCCATCAGAGCATTTGCCCTGTCCCATCAGAGCATTTGCACTGTCCCATCAGAGCCTTTACCCTGTCCCATCAGAGCCTTTATCATGTCCCATCAGAGCCTTTATCCTGTCCCATCAGAGCCTTTACCCTGTCCCATCAGAGCCTTTATCATGTCCCATCAGAGCCTTTATCATGTCCCATCAGACCCTTTATCCTGTCCCATCAGAGCCTTTACCCTGTCCCATCAGAGCCTTTATCATGTCCCATCAGAGCCTTTACCCTGTCCCATCAGAGCCTTTATCGTATCCCAGCAGAGCCTTTATGTGTCCCACCATAGACTTTGCCCTGACTCATCAGAGCCTTTACCCAGTCCCATCAGAGCCTTTACCCTTTCCCATCAGAGCCTTTCTCCTGCCCATCAGAGCCTTTACTCTGTCCCATCAGAGCCTTTACCGTATCCCAGCAGAGCCTTTATTGTGTCCCACCATAGACTTTGCCCTGACTCATCAGAGCCTTTATCGTGCCCTATCAGACCCTTTATCATGTCCCATCAGAGCCTTTCCCCTGGCCCATCAGAGACTTTACCCAGTCCCGACAGAGGCTTTATCCTGCCCCATCAGACTCTTTATCCTGTCCCAACAGAGCCTTTGCCCTGTCCCATCAGAGCCTTTGCCCTGTCCCATCAGAGCATTTGCCCTGTCCCATCAGAGCCTTTACCCTGTCCCATCAGAGCCTTTACCCTGTCCCATCAGAGCCTTTATCATGTCCCATCAGAGCCTTTATCCTGTCCCATCAGAGCCTTTACCCTGTCCCATCAGAGCCTTTACCCTGTCCCATCAGAGCATTTACCCTGTCCCATCAGAGCCTTTGTCCTGTCCCATCAGAGCCTTTATCTTTTCCCATCAGAGCCTTTATCTTTTCCCATCAGATCCTTTAATTGTCCCATCAGAGCCTTTAACCTGTCCCATCAGAGCTTTTACCCTGTCCCATCAGAGCCTTTGCCCTGTCCTATCAGGTCCTGTCCCATCAGAGCCTTTGCCCTGTCCCATCAGAGCCTTTGCCCTGTCCCATCAGAGCCTTTGCCCTGTCCCATCAGAGCCTTTATCCTGTCTCATCAGAGCCTTTACTCTGTCCCATCAGAGCCTTTACCGTATCCCAGCAGATCCTTTATTATGTCCCACCATAGACTTTGCACTGACGAATCAGAGCCTTTACCCAGTCCCATCAGAGGCTTTATCGTGTCCCATCAGAGACTTTAACCTGTCCCATCAGAGCCTTTACCCTGTCCCATTAGAGACTTTACCGTATCCCAGCAGAGCCTTTATCGTGTCCCATCAGATCCTTTACCCTGTCCCATCAGAGCCTTTACCCTGTCCCATTAGAGACTTTACCGTATCCCAGCAGAGCCTTTATCGTGTCCCATCAGATCCTTTACCCTGTCCCATCAGAGCCTTTACCCTGTCCCATCAGAGCCTTTATCCTTCCCATCAGAGCCTTTACCCTGTCCCATCAGAGCCTTTACCCTGCCCCATCAGAACCTTTACTCTGTCCCATGAGAGCCTTTACTGTATCCCAGCAGAGCCTTTATTGTGTCCCAGCATAGACTTTGCCCTGTTCCATCAGAGCCTTTAACCTGTCCCATCAGAGACTTTACCCTGTCCCATCAGAGCCTTTGCCCTGTCCCAGCAGAGCCTTTACCCTGGCCCATCAGAGCCTTTACCCTGTCCCATCAGAGCATTTACCCTGTCCCATCAGAGCCTTTGTCCTGTCCCATCAGAGCCTTTATCTTTTCCCATCAGAGCCTTTATCTTTTCCCATCAGATCCTTTAATTGTCCCATCAGAGCCTTTAACCTGTCCCATCAGAGCTTTTACCCTGTCCCATCAGAGCCTTTGCCCTGTCCTATCAGGTCCTGTCCCATCAGAGCCTTTGCCCTGTCCCATCAGAGCCTTTGCCCTGTCCCATCAGAGCCTTTGCCCTGTCCCATCAGAGCCTTTATCCTGTCTCATCAGAGCCTTTACTCTGTCCCATCAGAGCCTTTACCGTATCCCAGCAGATCCTTTATTATGTCCCACCATAGACTTTGCACTGACGAATCAGAGCCTTTACCCAGTCCCATCAGAGGCTTTATATGTCCCATCAGAGACTTTAACCTGTCCCATCAGAGCCTTTACCCTGTCCCATTAGAGACTTTACCGTATCCCATTAGAGACTTTACCGTATCCCAGCAGAGCCTTTATCGTGTCCCATCAGATCCTTTACCCTGTCCCATCAGAGCCTTTACCCTGTCCCATCAGAGCCTTTATCCTTCCCATCAGAGCCTTTACCCTGTCCCATCAGAGCCTTTACCCTGCCCCATCAGAACCTTTACTCTGTCCCATGAGAGCCTTTACTGTATCCCAGCAGAGCCTTTATTGTGTCCCAGCATAGACTTTGCCCTGTTCCATCAGAGCCTTTAACCTGTCCCATCAGAGACTTTACCCTGTCCCATCAGAGCCTTTGCCCTGTCCCATCAGAGCCTTTGCCCTGTCCCAGCAGAGCCTTTACCTTGGCCCATCAGAGCCTTTACCCTGTCCCATCAGAGCCTTTACCCTGTCCCATCAGAGCCTTTAACCTGTCCCATCAGAGCCTTTATCGTGTCCCATCAGAGCCTTTAACCTGTCCCACCAGAGCCTTTGCCCTGTCCCAACAGAGCCTTTGCCTTGTCGCAACACAGCCTTTATCCTGTCCCATCAGTGCCTTCATCCTGTCCCATCAGAGCCTTTACCCTGTCCCTTCAGAGTCTTTAACCTGTCCCAGCAGAGCCTTCGCCCTGTCCCATCACAGCCTTTCAACTGTCCCATCAGAGCCATCACCCTTTCCCATCAGTGCCTTTACTCTGTCCCATCAGAGCCTTTACCGTATCCCAGCAGAGCCTTTATTGTGTCCCAGCATAGACTTTGCCCTGTTCCATCAGAGCCTTTGCCCAGTCCCATCAGAGCCTTTACCCTGTCCCATCAGAGCCTTTATCCGGTCCCATCAGAGCCTTTATTCTGATATATCAGAGCCTTTATCCTGTTCCATTAGAGACTTTACCGTATCCCAGCAGACCCTTTATCATTTCCCATCAGAGCCTTTATCCGGTCCCTTCAGAGGCTTTACCCTGTCCCATTAGAGACTTTACCCTGTCCCATCAGAGCCTTTATCCTGTCCCGTCAGAGCCTTTAACCTGTCCCATCAGAGCCTTTACTCTGTCCCATCAGAGCCTTTACCGTATCACAGCAGATCCATTATTATGTCCCACCATAGACTTTGCACTGACGAATCAGAGCCTTTACCCAGTCCCATCAGAGGCTTTATCGTGTCCCCTCAGAGATTTTACCCTGTCCCAGCAGAGCCTTTACCCTGTCCCATCAGAGCCTTTACCGTATCCCAGCAGAGCTTTTATTGTGCCCACCATAGACATTGCCCTGACCCATCAGAGCCTTTACCCTGACCCATCAGAGCCTTTACCCTGTCCCATCAGAGCCTTTACCGTGTCCCATCAGAGCCTTTGTCCTGTCCCATCAGAGCCTTTACCGTGTCCCATCAGAGCCTTTGTCCTGTCCCATCAGAGCCTTTACCATGTCCCATCAGAGCCTTTGCCCTGTCCCATGAGAGCCTTTGCCCTGTCCCATCAGAGCCTTTACCCGGTCCCATCAGAGCCTTTATCCTGTCCCATCAGAGCCTTTGCCCTGTCCCATCAGTGTCTTTATCCTGTCCCATCAGAGCCTTGACCCGGTCCCTTCAGAGCCTTTATCCTGTCCCATCAGAGCCTTTACCCTGTCCCATCAGAGCCTTTATCGTATCCCAGCAGAGCCTTTATGTGTCCCACCATAGACTTTGCCCTGACTCATCAGAGCCTTTACCCAGTCCCATCAGAGCCTTTACCCTTTCCCATCAGAGCCTTTCTCCTGCCCATCAGAGCCTTTCCTCTGTCCCATCAGAGCCTTTACCGTATCCCAGCAGAGCCTTTATTGTGTCCCACCATAGACTTTGCCCTGACTCATCAGAGCCTTTATCCTCTCCCACCATAGACTTTGTCCTGTCCCATCAGAGGCTTTATCCTGCCCTATCAGACCCTTTATCATGTCCCATCAGAGCCTTTCCCCTGGCCCATCAGAGACTTTACCCAGTCCCGACAGAGGCTTTATCCTGCCCCATCAGCCTCTTTATCCTGTCCCAACAGAGCCTTTGCCCTGTCCCATCAGAGCCTTTGCCCTGTCCCATCAGAGCATTTGCCCTGTCCCATCAGAGCCTTTACCCTGTCCCATCAGAGCCTTTACCCTGTCCCATCAGAGCCTTTATCATGTCCCATCAGAGCCTTTATCCGGTCCTTTCAGAGGCTTTACCCTGTCCCATTAGAGACTTTACCCTGTCCCGTCAGAGCCTTTATCCTGTCCCGTCAGAGCCTTTATCCTGTCCCATCAGAGCCTTTACTCTGTCCCATCAGAGCCTTTACCGTATCACAGCAGATCCATTATTATGTCCCACCATAGACTTTGCACTGACGAATCAGAGCCTTTACCCAGTCCCATCAGAGGCTTTATCGTGTCCCCTCAGAGATTTTACCCTGTCCCATCAGAGACTTCAACCTGTCCCACCAGAGCCTTTGCCCTGTCCCATCAGAGCCTTTACCGTGTCCCATCAGAGCCTTTGTCCTGTCCCATCAGAGCCTTTACCGTGTCCCATCAGAGCCTTTATCCTGTCCCATCAGAGCCTTTACCCTGTCCCATCAGTGCCTTTATCATGTCCCATCAGAGCCTTTATCCTGCCCCATCAGAGCCTTTACCCTGTCCCATCAGAGCCTTTATCATGTCCCATCAGAGCCTTTACCCTGTCCCATCAGAGCCTTTATCGTATCCCAGCAGAGCCTTTATGTGTCCCACCATAGACTTTGCCCTGACTCATCAGAGCCTTTACCCAGTCCCATCAGAGCCTTTACCCTTTCCCATCAGAGCCTTTCTCCTGCCCATCAGAGCCTTTACTCTGTCCCATCAGAGCCTTTACCGTATCCCAGCAGAGCCTTTATTGTGTCCCACCATATACTTTGCCCTGACTCATCAGAGCCTTTATCCTGTCCTATCAGACCCTTTATCATGTCCCATCAGAGCCTTTCCCCTGGCCCATCAGAGACTTACCCAGTCCCGACAGAGGCTTTATCCTGCCCCTTCAGACTCTTTATCCTGTCCCAACAGAGCCTTTGCCCTGTCCCATCAGAGCCTTTAACCTGTCCCATCAGAGCCTTTATCGTGTCCCATCAGAGCCTTTAACCTGTCCCACCAGAGCCTTTGCCCTGTCCCAACAGAGCCTTTGCCTTGTCGCAACACAGCCTTTATCCTGTCCCATCAGTGCCTTCATCCTGTCCCATCAGAGCCTTTACCCTGTCCCATCAGAGTCTTTAACCTGTCCCAGCAGAGCCTTCGCCCTGTCCCATCACAGCCTTTCAACTGTCCCATCAGAGCCATCACCCTTTCCCATCAGTGCCTTTACTCTGTCCCATCAGTGCCTTTACCGT
Source organism: Isurus oxyrinchus (assembly GCA_026770705.1). Lineage (NCBI taxonomy): Eukaryota > Metazoa > Chordata > Chondrichthyes > Lamniformes > Lamnidae > Isurus > Isurus oxyrinchus. The sequence goes on along the minus strand of JANJGN010000030.1, from coordinate 1,663,478 downwards.
ATCCCAGCAGAGCCTTTATTGTGTCCCAGCATAGACTTTGCCCTGTTCCATCAGAGCCTTTGCCCAGTCCCATCAGAGCCTTTACCCTGTCCCATCAGAGCCTTTATCCGGTCCCATCAGAGCCTTTATTCTGACATATCAGAGCCTTTATCCTGTTCCATTAGAGACTTTACCGTATCCCAGCAGACCCTTTATCATTTCCCATCAGAGCCTTTATCCGGTCCCTTCAGAGGCTTTACCCTGTCCCATTAGAGACTTTACCCTGTCCCATCAGAGCCTTTATCCTGTCCCGTCAGAGCCTTTAACCTGTCCCATCAGAGCCTTTACTCTGTCCCATCAGAGCCTTTACCGTATCACAGCAGATCCATTATTATGTCCCAGCATAGACTTTGCACTGACGAATCAGAGCCTTTACCCAGTCCCATCAGAGGCTTTATCGTGTCCCCTCAGAGATTTTACCCTGTCCCATCAGAGACTTTAACCTGTCCCACCAGAGCCTTTGCCCTGTCCCAGCAGAGCCTTTATCGTGTCCCAGCAGAGCCTTCATCCTGTCCCAACAGAGCCTTTACCCTGACACATCAGAGCCTTTATCCTGTCCCATCAGAGCCTTTATCCTGTCCCATCAGAGCCTTTACGCTGTCCCATCAGAGCCTTTACCCTGTCCCATTAGAGACTTTACCGTATCCCAGCAGAGCCTTTACCCTGTCCCATCAGAGCCTTTACCGTATCCTAGCAGAGCTTTTATTGTGCCCACCATAGACATTGCCCTGACCCATCAGAGCCTTTACCCTGACCCATCAGAGCCTTTACCCAGTCCCATCAGAGCCTTTACCGTGTCCCATCAGAGCCTTTGTCCTGTCCCATCAGAGCCTTTACCGTGTCCCATCAGAGCCTTTGTCCTGTCCCATCAGAGCCTTTACCGTGTCCCATCAGAGCCTTTGCCCTGTCCCATCAGAGCCTTTGCCCTGTCCCATCAGAGCCTTTACCCGGTCCCATCAGAGCCTTTATCCTGTCCCATTAGAGCCTTTGCCCTGTCCCATCAGTGTCTTTATCCTGTCCCATCAGAGCCTTGACCCGGTCCCTTCAGAGCCTTTATCCTGTCCCATCAGAGCCTTTACCCTGTCCCATCAGAGCCTTTATCGTATCCCAGCAGAGCCTTTATGTGTCCCACCATAGACTTTGCCCTGACTCATCAGAGCCTTTACCCAGTCCCATCAGAGCCTTTACCCTTTCCCATCAGAGCCTTTCTCCTGCCCATCAGAGCCTTTCCTCTGTCCCATCAGAGCCTTTACCGTATCCCAGCAGAGCCTTTATTGTGTCCCACCATAGACTTTGCCCTGACTCATCAGAGCCTTTATCCTCTCCCACCATAGACTTTGTCCTGTCCCATCAGAGGCTTTATCCTGCCCTATCAGACCCTTTATCATGTCCCATCAGAGCCTTTCCCCTGGCCCATCAGAGACTTTCCCCAGTCCCGACAGAGGCTTTATCCTGCCCCATCAGACTCTTTATCCTGTCCCAACAGAGCCTTTGCCCTGTCCCATCAGAGCCTTTGCCCTGTCCCATCAGAGCATTTGCCCTGTCCCATCAGAGCCTTTACCCTGTCCCATCAGAGCCTTTACCCTGTCCCATCAGAGCCTTTATCATGTCCCATCAGAGCCTTTATCCGGTCCTTTCAGAGGCTTTACCCTGTCCCATTAGAGACTTTACCCTGTCCCATCAGAGCCTTTATCCTGTCCCGTCAGAGCCTTTATCCTGTCCCATCAGAGCCTTTACTCTGTCCCATCAGAGCCTTTACCGTATCACAGCAGATCCATTATTATGTCCCACCATAGACTTTGCACTGACGAATCAGAGCCTTTACCCAGTCCCATCAGAGGCTTTATCGTGTCCCCTCAGAGATTTTACCCTGTCCCATCAGAGACTTTACCCTGTCCCATCAGAACCTTTACTCTGTCCCATCAGAGCCTTTACCGTATCCCAGCAGAGCCTTTATTGTGTCCCAGCATAGACTTTGCCCTGTTCCATCAGAGCCTTTGCCCAGTCCCATCAGAGCCTTTACCCTGTCCCATCAGAGCCTTTATCCGGTCCCATCAGAGCCTTTATTCTGACATATCAGAGCCTTTATCCTGTTCCATTAGAGACTTTACCGTATCCCAGCAGACCCTTTATCATTTCCCATCGGAGCCTTTATCCGGTCCCTTCAGAGGCTTTACCCTGTCCCATTGGAGACTTTACCATATCCCAGCAGAGCCTTTACCCTCTCCCATCAGAGCCTTTATCCTGTCCCGTCAGAGCCTTTACTCTGTCCCATCAGAGCCTTTACCGTATCCCAGCAGATCCTTTATTATGTCCCACCATAGACTTTGCACTGACGAATCAGAGCCTTTACCCAGTCCCATCAGAGGCTTTATCGTGTCCCCTCAGAGATTTTACCCTGTCCCATCAGAGACTTTAACCTGTCCCACCAGAGCCTTTGCCCTGTCCCAGCAGAGCCTTCATCCTGTCCCAACAGAGCCTTTCCCCTGACACATCAGAGCCTTTATCCTGTCCCATCAGAGCCTTTATCCTGTCCCATCGGAGCCTTTGCCCTGTCCCAACAGGTTCTGTCCCCATCAGAGTCTCACCCTCCTCTCTCTCAGGTTCTGAGTTTCTGTTATTTGCTGTTTGTGTTTTAGATTTTTTTTTGCCTAATCTTCCGGATTTGTGATATTAATTGGGCTTCAGCTGTTTGCTTATAACAGATTAACATTTTCCAAATTGAATGAAGCTGTTTATTTGCTCCGTGTTTCCTGGTGAATGGGTCAGGATTCTGAGCTCTGGGTAGCACAAGAGTCCAGGATCTGAACCTGCCTGGGGTAGAGTTACCTCACTGTGTGCACACCCGGTGCAAATCTCCGCCCCCAGTATTACCCATTCTGCAAAGTGCTTTTTTTCCTCAAAACACATTTTTTGCTGAAACATATTTGATTAATGTAAAATCTGTTGTGAACAAGCACAATCAGGCCACGTTTTAAAATGTAACTTTTTATAAGACAGTTAGCTTTTAAAGAATGTTCCTTAATATATTTAAGGGTGGTAACTCGGTGCCAGCTGATTAGTAGAACTGAAAAGGGGTTTATCACAAAAGAGAAACATTTTTAAAATAACGTCAATCCACCACCTGTGAGCTGTACAATTTAAATGACTATTAAAAAATATGCAGAATCATTTTCTAGTTTAAATTGAGGTACAGCAGCCAGTTGTTGGTATATTAAAAATATATATATTCAAACATGTCTCATAATATTTTTGTGCCCAAAAAAATCAGCTTAATTTTTAGAGACACCTACAAACGAACCCAATTAGTTTAGTCTTCCATTTTCTTTTATTCATTCTCAGGATGTGGGAGTCGCTGGCTGGACCAGCATTTATTGCCCATCCCTAATTACCCTTGAGAAGGTGGGGGTGAGCTGCCTTCTTGAACCGCTGCAGTCCATGTGGTGTAGGTACACCCACAGTGCTGTTAGGGAGGGAGTTCCAGGATTTTGACCCAGTGACAGTGAAGGAACGGTGATATATTTCCAAGTCAGGATGGTGAATGGTTTGGAGGGGAACTTCCAGGTGATGGTGTTCCCATGTGTCTGCTGCCCTTGTATAAATGGTAGTGAGAAAAATGGAGATCAATTTGTCCTTGGGTGACATGGGTTTTGTGAAGAGGTGGTGGGTGTGTTCTACTGCAGTACTTTTTAAACTAGTTGAAAAGGTAATGGAAACTTGAGTTGTGCTGATTATAATTTCCGTGTAAAATTCTGCAAGCTTTTGAGTAGATTTTTCTGATTTTGGCCAATTGCGCTAAACCCAGCAGAACCTTTACCTAATTGTGTGTGTCATTGTTTATTAAGGAATGCTGTACTCTTTGATTAAAGAAAGCGGAAACAGTCTTTATCCTCTGAAATGTATGGAAACATAATTTTTAAAACAATAATTGACTATTTTACTGCATTATAACAGATTTATTACCTCCGCTTATTAATGCTACGACGATGTTTTGAAGGTATCAGTTCATAAACATTAATGTTCTCTGTGGATAGACATGTTTCTTTTGATACCCTGGGCAGAATTTCCCCCCCATTGAGGGGGGTGGGGGAGGGGGGGTGGGGAGTTGATGCCCGGGCACGTGCAGCTTCTGATTGGCACCCCGATTGGGGGCACGCTGCCATTTTACATGGGTGGGCCAGTTAAGGCCGGCCCAGTGTGATGTCCGCAGGGAAGTGCTGAGCTGTGTGGGCGGGGGGGGGGGCGGAGTGCCTAAAACCGAGAGTGCGCTCTTTCGTGCACGAGCCTGATAGAGACAAAGTGCAGCCTCAGGGAGATCGCCTCAACATTTCAAAAATATTAAAAATAGAAAAAAAATTTCCCTTACATGTCCCCTCATGTGACAATGTCGCCTGAGTTGGGACATGTTCATAATTTCCAAAAAAACTTTGTTAAAATTTTTACAAACCTACATGAACCCTCAGCCCGCCGGTGGATGAGGTTTCGTGTTGTTTCTATTTGGCACTGGGGCTCCTGGTTTGCCCGCCGAGCTTAAGGACGGATGGGCAGGTCCTTTAGTTACTTCAATTGGCCATTGACAGGTCGGCGGGCCCACAACTGATTTTACTGTGCCCCCGCCTTCCTGAAAGTGTAAATGGGGCGCGGTGACATCGGGAGTTCCACCTGACATCACCCGCGTCATTTTACACTGCGGTGAGCAGGCCCCACCCCCACTCACCGACGGTAAAATCCTGCCCCCTGTTTCTCCCTGTTCTTAAAATTAGAAGCCTTCCTGTGTCTCGAGACACATGTAGCAGACAGAGCGGGTGCTTTGTCTTTTTCCCAACTTGTTTCTTCTGGATCAGGTCGTAGCCTAGAGGCCCAGATGCTATAGCGTGAAGCTTATCACTCAGCATCAAGCACGACTGACCAGCAATCTGTCCCTTTTTTAATCATCTGCCATTGGCATGTGTTATAAGGATTTTCAGGCTGATTCTCAACCTGTTTGGCCGCGTTATAAACACACCTTCCTTGGCCATCAAGTCCTGGGGTGGGGTGGGATTCGAACCCAGAGCTTTTGCCTCAGAGGTAGCGTCACTACCCACTGCACCACAAGTCCTCCAATATCCTACATCATCCTCGATAATATATTTGTGTCCCTTGATATTTCTGGGTACAAAATTCAACGTTATTAAATATTTGAATAAGAATCAGTCATCGTGATATCGCCCACTCTACAGTACTGTATCTAACTTCCAGAGGGCTGAGTTCTTACTTTCCAGACCCGCTGGGAGCAGGGGGGGTTCTGAAAAGCTTGGGAAATCCGGAGTCAGGATTCTGCTGCCTGGTGTGGAGGATTCAGCAGCGTGACGGTGATGTCACAGGTCAGTTCCTGTCTGGTAGGGGAACTGACCCTGATTAGGTCCAGATCCTGGGGTTGAGTAGTGGGGAAATCTCAGAGTGGGAGAGGGGGAAATCATTCAGCCATGGGGAGCGGGGGGATCGATTAGGAGGGATGGCTGATCGAGAGGCTGCAAATCTCAGCATTCCAGAGAGGAGGGGGGTGGGGGTAGTTGGGGTGCGGAGGCGCGTGGAATCCAAGGCTTCAAGGGCAGGTCTGAGAGGGGTAAGATTAGAGTGGAGGGGGGTGGGGGGATTTCAAAGACCTCATGGGGAAGGTTGGGGGATTGGTGGGGGTGGCAGAGGCTGGCGCGTGATGATAGGGATTCCTCAGACAAAGATGCTGTGGCCGGAGCTTGGAGTAGAGGCACTGACCTGCTGGATCCACCCAGTCCTCACCCGGATCTAGCCAGGGAAAACTGGCCAATCAGAGTTGAAGTTGAAAAGCTGAACGACAGTGAAACCTACAGCTTCATTATCCTATTTCAAATGCCAACCCTCTTCCTGGCCAGCTCACCCCATCCAGCCTCAGTTAAAGCCAGAGGTGGGTGGGTCAGAGGGCACTGCTCTGGGTCAGGGGTCGGATTTTTAGACTTAAATCCAGCCATTTCTTTGATTAAAATTCCCGCGATGCGTGAAGAATCTTCCATGACAGGTGGAGTCTGGCTGCTATTGTGCAGCAACATCCATACCTCATCCAGATCAATTCCTCACTCCTACACTGTCTCATTATCACCACCCTCACCTCTCTCCTCCTGATTTGACCCTATCACACATCTCCATTTTGTTTCTCCCCGCCCCCCCCTCACCCTTATCCTTTTACCTGTCTCTGTTCTTGTTTCAAAGTTGTTCACCTCAAACATCTCGCGGTTCTGATAAAAGGTCAGCAATCTGAAACGTTAACTCTGTTTCTCTCCCCACAGGCGCCGACTGACCTGCTGAATATTTCCAGCATTTTCTGTTTTGATTTCAGATTTCCTGTATCTGCAGTGTTTTGTTTTTATCTTGAGGTCTAGTGGGGTTGTTATTTTCTGTTAATCCCATTTCACCCTCTTACGAATCCTCTTTATTTCAATCCATCAGGTCGGGTTCTCACATTGACAGGGAACCAGGTGTCAACAAATAGGAGTGCAGCCCCCAGAGAGGTAAGGAAGAAATGACTTGTAACAACAATAGTTTGCATTTATATAGCTCCTGGACATTTGGTGGTGGTGTGTTATAGTTCACTTAGGGAGCTGTGGTAACCTGCACTTTTACACACATGTTGCAGTCTGGAGCTGTGGATAGTGATGGTAGAGGTGCCATTGTTCTTTCCATCACATGGCTGACCAGGAATCTCTCCCACTCTTACCGCCTGTCATTGGCGTGTGTTGGAAGGAGCTACAGGCTGATCCTCAGCCTGTCTGGCTGTATTATGAACTTGCCTTCCTTGGCCATCAACCCAGAGCTTCATGCTCAGAGGTAGGAACACTACCCACTGGACCACGAGACCTCCTTTCACATCTAATACTTTACTTTGGAATTGCAGCCAATTGTTGTTAAAGCCACCAATTTGCACACAGCAAGACCCCACAAATGAATATGTGACCAAATAATGACTGTCTTAATATTTGCTTCATTGTCATGTTTTTAACAATCACTGTGGAACAGCAATGCACAGGTTAGCAGCAGGTTAGGAGTGTGTGACTGCGACTGGTACATTCTGACATCGATAACATTGACATGTCAGTCAGCCAGCATGGGCAGAAATCTGAGTTAATAACATGGGAAACCATAGCTATCACTGTTTTTGCACCATAAAATAGTTTTTTTTAATTTTGTATTTTAGTAGCATACTTTAAAGAAGCCTGTAGTTTATCATCATAAAGTCATAGTGTAATAATCATAAACTTCAGAGTAAACTGTTTAATAAAACAAGTTCTGCTGGCTTTATTTGATCGAAATTTCTCACTCTAACCATGATTGATGTTAGGAAAGAGTAACTGGGTGAGGATTTAACATTTTTGAACATTAGTAAATCTAGATAAAGAACTAAGGCCAGAATTTTCCAGCCCCATTGGTGTCGGACCTCATGATGAGCAGTGTGAGGGTACAATGTGCTGAGAAGCCCAAAAATCAGCTTCACGCTGTTGTGAAACAGTTTGCAATCGTCTGCTCCACTGTCAATCGCGGGAATCATCTCCCACACACTGAATCATCCGGACACATCACACCAACGTGTTTCACAACTGTACATCAGCGACATGCACCTGGTGAGCTGCACTTCACTCAGGACTGAGGTCAGTTTGCCTACCTTGCTTCAGGCAGCACTCGTGGTCATCAGCACCAGGCTTCACAGGCAGCACCACATCACGGGCTTGTCTCTACTTACCAGACCAGCAGTAAGGCCGTGTGGCTTTTCAATGGATGCAGGGCCAGGGCTTGCTTGGGGAAGGAGGAGAAGGAGCCTCAGGCAAGGGAAGAGGCTGCAGGGTGAGGGCATTACTGGGGATGGGGGTATCCTGGGGTGTGTGTGTGTGTGGGGCCACATGTTGATCTGTGCAAGTAGCCTCAGGATGGTGAGGGCTGAGGAGGCCAGATGGAGATGTGAGGGTGTGTGTGTGAGAGAGTGAGTGGTGATGTCCCTTGAGCTGGCAGTGAGTGAGATACCAGTGAATGTGTGATGAGATTGTGAGTGTGTGAGTTGAGATTGATGAGATGGTTGCCTTACCCTGAGATCATTCCTCCGTTTCCTGCACTGGGTGGCTGACCTCTTGTGTGCAGCATTGTCACTGACCACCACTGCCACCACCTCCCAGGCTGGAGTGCTGAGACTGATGGGCCTCCTGTGGTCAGAGTGGGGGTACAGAGCATCGCCGTGGGCCTCCACGGTGTCCGGAAGGCATCCCAGGGACGTGTCACTGAATCAGGGGGCTGAACACTTCTCAGCTTTCGGGGCCATGTCTTCACTGGTGCCCTCCTGGGCTGGAAGCACTGAGAGGTGTGGGGGCGGCTGCAGTTTAAACATTGCGCCCAGGGTGAGGAAGCGATGAGGTAACGGTGTGGTGGGCCAATCAGAGGCTGCTGCCAGCGAGGCGCTGTGTTTCCTGTGGCTGCATAATTAATGAGGTGGGAATGGGACAATAAGGCACAAAAACCCACCATAGCGGCCGGTGGGTAAAACCACTTTTATCCTGTCCGCAAACTGCACTTTGTGGGAATCTGGGATGATTCCACCCGAACTCTGAGGTACCCCCACTTTTTGAAATCTTGAACTCTTACACAATGACTTTACAATAATAAAAATATGCTACTAAAATACAAAGTTAAAGAGAACAATTTCATGTTTAAAAGCAGAAATGACAGCCCTGATATTTATGGGGAGAAAGTGGGTCAGGACTTTGGGGGGGGTGGGGGAGGATTGCTTTACTTTTGGGAAAACTTGTCTTGCTGAATTTAAGCCCCTGCCCCCAGTGCCGTCACTTTCTGTGTCCAAGATTTTCCTCTTTCCTTCACCCCTCCACTTTAAAAAGTGGAAAACCACAAGCCAGCAAACACTAGAGGAGAAACTCTGACCTCTGCGCACACTTACCCTAACCTCCTGTTTCATCCCTGTTAAATAACTGATGCTCATCTGCTTCTTTATCCAGAATCGTCCAGAGAAAGAGATCCATTATTCCGCTGTGAATTTATCTCCAGTAACTAATCCGAAACAAAGTGCAGCGTGTGAAATGGTGTCTGCGGAGGTCAGACAGGAAGCCCTGCGAAGAATGCTCAACATCAACATCCACCAGTTCTGCACTGAAGAGCCAGCTATGTGACTGAAAACAGAACAGAATGAAAGCTTTTCACCAAGGTTACTGCATTTTTCAAGGTCTTAACGTTATCTTGGCAGAGGTTAGAATGATGCTGAACAGGGGTTGCTTTACTGACTAGGAAACGCTGAAGACCCTGTGATGGCTGCAATGGTCGGTGCAGGGTTCTATATGAACTGGCTCATTCAGGCCAAGCAAAGTCTCCAGTTCAAGTCACCTTGTACCGGGTGGGGCTGTGGCAGCACAAGGACTAGTCCCAGCATTCCTAGACTTGGGTGGGGGAGAGGAAGATCAGGCAACCGTTCCCATTCCTAATTGCTATCCAGTCATTCTTACTGGAAGTACCTGCTATCAATGTCAATTGGAGAACGAGACTTACTTGAACATTTCCTGACAGTCAAATAGCTTTTGAGAATCTGCTACTTTTAACCTCCCGCATGTAACAAGCTGTTTGGTTCAGGGACTGCCTGACAGTATCTGGTGCCCAACCATGGGGGCATGGGGTAAATTTTTGACTCACCACCTTGGGCGGATTCTACAGCAGGCAACACATCACCAATGCCAGCTTCAACCCTGGGTGGTAAACTGAAAATCTACCCCGCTCGCTTCACCCAGCAAGAAACAACACCTTCACCCAGCAAGGAACAACACCTTCACCCAGCAAGGAACAACACCTTCACCCAGCAAGGAACAACACCTTCACCCAGCAAGAAACAACACCTTCACCCAGCAAGGAACAACACCTTCACCCAACAAGAAACAACACCTTCACCCAGCAAGGAACAACACCTTCACCCAGCAAGGAACAACACCTTCACCCAGCAAGGAACAACACCTTCACCCAGCAAGGAACAACACCTTCACCCAGCAAGGAACAACACCTTCACCCAGCAAGGAACAACACCTTCACCCAGCAAGGAACAACACCTTCACCCAGCAAGAAACAACACCTTCAGTTGTGGAGAAAATGAAAGAATACAGAAAAAAACAATTGGTCAGAAAAAGTGAGGATGTAGAAAGAATGAGTGTTCTGTTTTAATTTTATTTGGGAAGGATCATTTGAAGAAGTTTGTAAAGTTAAAATCATTTAAACAAACCGAAGAATTTTCTATCTATATATCTTTTTTTTAAAAAAGTTCAGAAACATATTTTGGTTACTTATTCATTAGTTTATTATTATAGGATGTACAGCTGTGAAATTTGATTGGAGCTATACAGTAGATTGTGTCCTGAGTAAAATAAATCATATTGATACTTTGGCTGTTAAGTACCTGTTCTTCATGGTCATGGAGATGGGAGGAAGGGAATCGATGTTCAGATTCCAACACTCTCAGTGGGAACTGTTTTTGTATTCGTTCACACGATGTGGGTTAGATTGGCAAAGTGAGCATTTGTTGCCCTTGAGAAGGTGGTGGTGAGCTGCCTTCTTGAACCACCGCAGTCCATGTGGTGTAGGGACAGGGAGGGAGGGAGAGAGCTCCAGGATTTTGACCCAGCGACAGTGAAGGAACGGTGATATATTTCCAAGTCAGGATGGTGAGTGACTCGGAGGGGAACTTGCAGGTGGTGGTGTTCCCATAAGTCTCCTGCCCTTGTCCTTCTAGATGGCAGTGGTTGTGGGTTTGGAAGGTGCTAAGGAGCCATGGTGAATTCCTACAATGCATCTTGTAGATGGTACACACTGCTGCTACTGTGCGTTGGTGATGAAGGGAGTGAATATTTGTGGATGTGGTGCCAATCAAGCAGGGCTGCTTTGTCCTGGATGGTGTTGAGCTTCTTGAGTGTTGTGGGAGCTGCACTCATCCAGGTGAGTGGGGAGTATTCCATCACACTCCTGACTTGTGCCTTGTAGATGGTGGACAGGTTTTGGGGAGTCAGGAGATGAGTTACTTGTCACAGGATTCCCAGCCTCTGACCTGCTCTGGTAGCCACAGTATTTATATGGCTAGTCCAGTTCAGTTTCTGGTCAATGATAACCCCCCAGGATGTTGATTGTCGGGGATTTAATGATGGCAATGCCATTGAACATCAAAGGGTAATGGTTGGATTCTCTCTTGTTGGAGGTGGTCATTGTCTGACACTTGTGTGGTGTAAATGTTACTTGCCACTTGTCAGCCCACACTTGGATATTTTCCAGGTCTTGCTGCATTTGGACATAGACTGCTTCAGGACCTGAGGAGTTGTGAATGGTGCTGAACTTTGTGCAATCATCAGCGAACATCCCCACTTGTGGCCTTATGATGGAAGGAAGGTTATTGATGAAGCAGCTAAAGATGGTTGGGCTGAGGACACTACCCTGAGGAACTCCTGCAGTGATGTCCTGGAGCTGAGATGACTGACCTCCAACAACCACAACCATCTTCCTTTGTGCTAGGTATGACTCCAGCCAGTGGTGAGTTTTCCCCTGATTCCCATTGACTCCAGTTTTGCTAGGGCTCCTTGATGCCACACTCTGTCAAATGCTGCCTTGATGTCAAGGGCAGTCACTCTCACCTCACCTCGGGAGTTCAGCTTTTTTGTCCATGTTTGAACCAAGGCTGTAATGAGCTCAGGAGCTGAGTGGCCCTGGCGGGACCCAAACTGGGCATCAGTGAGCAGGTTATTGCTAAGCAAGTGCCGCTTGATAGCACTGTTGATGACCCCTTCCATCACTTCACTCATGATGGAGAGTCGACTGATGGTGTGGTAATTGGCCGGGTTGGATTTGTCCTGCTTTTTGTGTACAGGACATACCTGGGCAATTTTCCATATTACTGGATAAATGCCAGCGTTGCAGCTGTACTGGAACAGCTTGGCTAGGGGCATGGCAAGTTCTGGAGCACAAGTCTTCAGTACTATTGCTGGAATATTGTCACAGTCCACAGCATTTGCAGTATCCAGTGCCTTCAGCCGTTTCTTGATATCACATGGAATGAAATGAATTGGCTGAAAACTGGCATTGGCGATGCTGGGGACCTCCGGAGGAGGCCGAGATGGATCGGCACTTCCGGCTGAAGATTGTAGCAAATGCTTGAGCCTTATCTTTTGCATTGATGTGCTGGGCTCCCCCATCATTGAGGATGGGGATATTGTGGAGCCTCCTCCTCCAGTGAGTTGTTTAATTGTCCACCACCATTCACCACTGGATGTGGCAGGACTGCAGAGCTTAGATCTGATCTGTTGGTAGTGGGATTGCTTAGCTCCATCTATCACTTGCTGCTTATGCTGTTTGGCACACAAGTAGTCCTGTGTTATAGCTTCACCAGGTTGACACCTCATTTTTAGGTATGCCTGGTGCTGCTCCTGGTATGTCCTCCTGCACTCTTCATTGAACCAAGGCTGATCCCTGGCTTGATGGTAATGGTAGAGTGGGGGATATGCCAGGCTGTAAGGTTACAGATTGTGTTTGAGTACAATTCTGCTGCTGCTGATGGCCCACAGCGCCTCATGGATGCCCAGCCTTGAGTTGCTAGACTTGTTTGAAATCTATCCTATTTAGCACAGTGTTAGTGCCACACAACATGATGCAGTGTATCCTCAATGTGAAGGTGGGTCTTCGTCTCCACAAGGACTGTGTGGTGGTCACTCCTACCGATACTATCATGGACAGATGTATCTGCAGCAGGCAGGTTGGTGAGGATGAGGTCAAGTATGTTTTTCCCTTTTGTTGGTTCCCTCACCACCTGCCGCAGACCCAGTCTAGCAGCTATGTCATTTAGGACTCAGCCAGCTCGGTCAGTGGTGGTGCTACTGAGCCACTCTTGCTGATGGACATTGAAGTCCCCCACCCAGAGTACATTCTGCGCCCTTGCCACCCTCAGTGCTTCCTCCAAGTGGTGTTCAACATGGAGGAGCGCTGATTCATCAGCTGAGGGAGGGTGGTACGTGGTAATCAGCAGGAGGTTTCCTTGCCCATGTTTGACCTGATGCCATGAAACTTCATGGAGTCCGGAGTCAATTTTGAGGACTCCCAGGGGCAACTCCCTCCCGCCTGTATACCACTGTGCCCCCACCTCTGCTGGGCCTGTTCTCCTGATGGGACAGGACATACCCAGGGATGGTGATGGTGGTGTCTGGGACATTATCTGTCAGGTATGATTCCATGAGGATGACTGTTAGGTCTGCAGATGTTAGTGAGGAGGACCTTGCAGGGTCGATAGGGCTGCGATTGCCATTGTCGTTTCCGATGCCTAGGTCAATGTCCGGTTTCGTTCCTTTTTTGTGACTTTGTAGTGGTTTGTTACAACTGAGTGGCTTTCTAGGCCATTTCAGAGGGCGTTTAAGAGTCAACTACATTGCTGTGGGTCTGGAGTCACATGTAGGCCAGAGCAGGTAAGGACGGCAGATTTCCTTAACTGGAGGGCATTAGTGACCCTGATGGGCTTTTACAATAATCGACAATGGTTTCATGGTCATCATTAGACTTTTAATTCTGCTGCCCTTGTCCTTCTAGGTGGTAGAGGTCACGGGTTTGGAAGGTGCTGTTGAAGGAGCCTTGATGAATTCCTGCAGTGTATCTTGTAGATGGTGCACACTGCTGCCACTGTGCGTTGGTGGTGGAGGGAGTGAATGTTGAAGGTGGTGGATGTGGTGCAATCAAGCGGCTGCTTTGTCCTGGATGGTGTCGAGCTTCTTGAGTGTTGTGGGAGCTGCACTCATCCAGGCAAGTGGGGAGTATTCCATCACACTCCTGACTTGTGTCTTGTAGATGGTGGACAGGCTTTGGGGAGTCAGGAGGTGAGTTACTCGCCACAGTCTTTGAAGCAAGTACCTCACCTCCTGCTTCTTATACATCTGACTAAATTAAGATGGACACTGAAAAATTATACTAAAAGGCATTGCCTGTTAGTTAGCCCAGCACAGGTACCCCATACTGACCAGTTTAGTCAGCATTGAAACTGGAGTTTCCCCAGTTGCACTAGATTTTTTGGCACAATTCAATTAGAATCAACGAAATACGTGCTAAAGATGATGGATTTTCAAACATTTTACTACATTCGGATGCAAATCAAGTTTCCATAATCTTTTGCATTTGTTTAAAAAATCATTGTGCTAGAAACCAGACCCACCCACCAAGCTGGCTCCATCCCCAGGAAGAATCGAACGTCACTGGGACTTTCCACGAATTGTGCTTGTTTACAGGCGTTTTGATGACGTTCTCAAAATTAAGTTGGCTCTTTTAGGTGCAAGGACACCACTGGACACATTTTAAAAGCTTTTGAATATATATATATATTTTTAATTTGCTAGGGAACTGACTACCACTACCCACTATAAATAGTAAATGGGTCTGTGTATTTTTTAAGTCATTTTAAGTGGAAGGTTGGTTGACTTACAGGTGATGGTTTCATACTGAGATTAAAAATATTTCTTTGTAGTGAGAATCCCGTTTTCAGTTGAATTAAACTGCAACAAGTTACTGCTCTTTAATAATCAAGGAATTTTTTAAAGCAAATTTTTGCCTTTGAGAAGTTATGTTTGAAACACCCAATTGTGTTGGTTTGTGGCAGATTTTATTCAGTATGCAAATGAGCTTGAGCAAAAAGCCCTAAAGGAAAGGATTGCAACACAATATTGGGGGCAGTTTGCACATGGATTGCTTCACACACAAAGCCTCTCCGTCATGGCTAAAATTGGCAGACCAGCCCAGGAACCCTCAGGCCCTCCCCGGACACAGTCCTGTTTTGAAGGGGAGGGACTGGAGTTGGGCCACAGCGCATGTGCAGTTTATGGAGGCAGCTGGACATTCAAATCATCAACTGCCTCCACTGAAGTGGGATTTTGGTGGGCCAGGGGTATGAAACCCAGAGTGTGCAGATTTGAGCAGGTAACAGCTGGTCTGAACTTGATGGATTCACTAGGAGAGGTATGGTATCCCTTTGGATATAGTCCCAGGACACCTTTGGGAGAGGTAAGACACATAAGAAATAGGAGTAGGCCATTCGGCCCCTCAAGCCTGCCCTGCCATTCAATAAGATCATGGCTGATCTGCCCCAAGCCTCAACTCCTCTTTCGTGCCAGCTCCTCATAGCCCTCAACTCCCCTGTTATTTCAAAAATCTATCTACCTCCTCTTTAAATACTTTCAGTGATCTAGTCTCCACAACTCTCGGGGGTAGAGAATTCCAGACATTCGCTACTCTCTGAGAGAAGAAATTCCTTCACATCTCAGTTTTAATTGAGTGTCCCCCTTATTCTGTAACTATGTCCCCTTGTTCGAGATTCCCCCACTAGTGGCAATGTCTTCTCAACATCTACCCTGTCAAGCCCCCTCAGAATCTTGTACTTTTCAATAAATCACCTCTCATTCTTCTAAACTCTAATGAATAAAGGCCTAACCTGTTCAGCTGTTTTTGATAAGTCAACCCCTTCATCCCAGGAATCAGCCTAGTGAATCTCTTTTGAACTGCCTCCAATGCCAGTGTATCCTTTTTTAAATACAGGGACCAAAACTGTACCCAGTACTCCAGGTGTGGCCTCACCAACACCCTGTACAGTTGTAACAAGTCTTCCCTATTTTTAAGCTCCAACCCCCTAGCAATACAGACCCAAATTCCATTTCCCTTCTTAATTACTTGCTGCACCTGCATGCTAACTTTTTGTGTTTCATGCACAAGAACACCCAGATCCCTCTGTGCTGCACTATTCTGGAGTCTCTCTCCATTTAAATAATAGTCTGCCTTTTGATTCTTCCTGCCAAAGTGCATGACCTCACACTTTAAACTCCATCTGCCAAGTTTTTGCCCAGTCACTCAACCTATCTATATCCCCTTGCAGATTCCTTATGTCCTCATCACAACATGCCCTCTCCACCCCCACCCAACCTATTTTTGTATCATCAGCAAATTTGGTTACATTACACTCTGCCCCCTCCTCCAAGTCATTAATATCGATAATAAATAATTGAGGCCCTAGAACTGATCCAACCTGAAAAGACCCATTAGTCCCGGCTTCTGTGTGTTAACCAATCCTCAATCCATGCTAATACGTTACCCCTAATACTACGATAGCCTTTTATGTGCCACCTTATCGAATGCCTTCTGAAAATCCAAATACACCATATCTACCGGTTCCTCTTTATCAACTCTGCTTGTTAAATCCTCAAAGAACTCTGGCAAATTTGTCAAACGTTATTTCCCTTTCACAAAACCATTGTGTTGACCCTTGGGTTTCTAATCCTTTGGGATTATGAAATGTAAACATGGACCAAGATTTCCCGGTTGGTGAGCAGGGGGCGTAAAATGACGCGCAGTGATGTTGGGCAGAACTCCCGATGTTACCCCGCCCCATTTAAATTTTCAGGAAGGCAGGGGCTCAGCGGAATCAGCTGTGTGCCCGCCGAGCTGTCAATGGCCAATTGAGGTCATTGACAGAGTCATTAAGCTAATTAATGGACCTGCCCGTCCAACCTTAAGGTTGTCAGGCAGGCCAGGAGTCTTGGTGGGCATTAGAAAAAGTGTGAAACCTCATCCACAGGCAGGATCAGGTTTCAAGTAGGTTTTTAAAAATGTAATTAAAGTGTATGTAAAAGTTATGGACATGTCCCAACTCGTGACAGTGTCACAGGAAGGGACATGTCAGGGAATAGTTTTTTCTCTTTTTCAGATTTTGAAATGTCCAGCGGATCTGAGGCAGCACTTAGCCTCAGGGAGATGAGTGTACTCTTTTGGAGCATGCGCACAGAAGAGCGTACTCTTGGTTTAGGGATTCCCCCCCCCCCTACACACAGGGAGCACGCAGCACTCCTCGATTGGCTCGCTCTCGTAAAATGGCGGCACGAACACCCGATCCAAGGCGCACGGCCCATGATTGTGGCTGAAATGCACATAAACTCATTGGAACTGTCAAAATACACTAGGTGATTGGCATGGAGGGGGTAAGGGCAAAGGGTGGTGGGTGGGCTGCATGGTTTGGCATGAGTTGGCAGTAAGTTGTCATCGGAGATATGAAGGACCATGGGGATGTGGGGGATATAGGGGGTATGAGGGGCCATGGGGGGGGGGGGGGGGTGGGGGGGGGTGGTGGGGGGCATGAGGTGGCCTGGATGCGGAGTGTGTGTGGGGTGAGGGCTGTGTTCTGTTCTAATCTTTTTAAAAGATTAAATTTAACAAAGTGCTGGAGCACAGAGGCAGGTCTTCTGCCAATCCTGCCTCCACACTTGTTACAGGGGGGTGGAGGGGAGAAGGTGGGGGGCTGGAGGGAGCAGTGGTCCCCGACTTCCAATCCAGCCCACGACTCTGGATTGTAACTGCGGGCCACCATTTTTAAAGGGTGAGTTTGTCGAGCTGGGAATTTCCCCTCTTTTGCCGTCACCTCTCTGAATCCACCTCCTGTAAAGGTGCAAGGAAGTAGAAACGAGTAAAGAACACACCCGGTGCATTCTCTTTGCCATTTCCCAGTCCTCCCAACCTCTAAAGTGCTGGGAAAATTCTGTAGCCACAGTAGAAGCTTCACCGAATTGGCTTCAGTGCCCCTGAGGTAGAGAGGGGAACATTAAGAATAAAAATGGTCAGGATTCCTGTCCCGATCATTATCCACTGACTCTGCTGGAGGAGAACATGAGTGGAAGTTGGGCGAGGCCAGATGTGATGCCTCCTGTGGTAGAAGGGCTGCATACCATGCTCACAGCAATCATGTCATTGATGGGCCAAATACAAAGTTGGTGAGAAAGAAAAATAAGGAACAAGGAATAAATGAATGTGTATATTTCCCTTGCCTCATGCATGTTTACCCACTCCCCCTTTTCCTATTTCTCTAATTTTGTTATTTTATTTTATATTATTACTACCCATGCTACCCATTTAACATTAATGTTAGCTTATTGCTGTTTGAGTTGATTTATTAACATTAACTTTACCTTTCTGTCTTGTACGCCCATGGACCTGGTCTCCACTCCCCAGCTAGGATTACAATTCAAAGGCCAGGTTTACCAAGGCACAAAGTGAGCAGGCCAGGCTGGTCTGGCACGGTTATGGAATAATGATGGATATATCGTACGGAGTCAACAGAATTCTTCAAAGTTTATATAATGGAAGATAGGAACAGGCCATTCAACCCCTCAGTTAGATCACGGCTGATCTGCACCTTAACTCCACCCCTCTTCTTCGTAACCCTGACCTAATAAAATTGATCAGCTTTCCATTTTGGGGGTGAATAGGAATAGACAGCCTTACCTGTGTCCAATCTACCTGTAAGGAACTGGGGAATCTGCTTAACTCTGTGTTCAGTTGCCACATCTGGTGTGATGCAGCCAGGAGATTAAGCTGCAAATTCGGGAATCGAGAACCACGGCATGTGATCTGGGATCCTCCTGGGTGGCTTGTAAATTATGGGTTTGCTCCACTGGGAGTTCTACAAGATGAAAGTGAATAGAAAACCTATGTGTCTATTAGAATTCTATGTAATAGGGAAGTAGAATGAGTTGGTCCGTTGGAATTCTCTATTGGTCTTAGGTATACTTTCATCTGGATCATTAATCGTAGTCATTGGTTTAAATTAACAACACTGAAGGTTTAATATTAAATGTGGTTCACAGCTTCTGTTTCCTCTGAACAGTTCAATATTTGGTACCAGTTCACAAGATTCCCAATTGCAGGGTCAATGTCGATTAATTACAGGCAATGTTCCAGGTGGTAAATACATCATCAGCAAGACCTCAGAAACCATCATTTAGCCTTGCGAAGCCACAAAATGCTCCCTATAGAATAAAGCTTACTTCCCGGCAACATCAGTTCATTGGGTCAGTGCCGTGGTGATACAGATCTTCAGTGACCTTCCCCAGCATTGTTCACAAATCCTCTTTGTACTATCTCTGACCCACCAAATCCCACCAACGTTCAACACTTCCAGGTAGGTTGTCTGTCCGACTCCATTAAAGTGAACAAAAAATCCAGATAAATACATGAAACTTAAGTCACCAAGTACAAAGCATATTCCAACACAATGACAGCAATCATTCAGAGCACACATATGGTCATCAAATGAGAAGCCTATTACACAATTAGTTTGTGCTGATCTTAGTTGGGGCTCCAGCTAGGACATCAAAATGGGCCTCAGTGCTAGGGACAGAGACAGCCTCCCTGTTGCTGCACACTGAGAGAGATTAATGTCCCAGCTGTCATGGCCTCAGCAATCGAGTAGTCAGCCCAATATTCATTGTCGAGCCACACATCAAACTTGGGCCACTTGTACAAGGCAGTGGAGTCTAGGAACCAGAGAAAACACAGCATCGGTTTCCACACATATACTGAAGACACCCAGCTCTCTCTCACCTCCACAGCTTGCAAACCTGCCCTTGTTTCTAAACTGTTAAGCCTGCTGACAACCCACTCCATCCCTTTCCGTGTCTATTGCCTAAGATGAACCAGACTGTTTACAGCCTTGCTGTTATATTTGACCCCAAGATGAGCTGACCACATATCTGCACCATCACTAAAAGCACCGATTCCTGACTCCATCTCTGCCTCAGCTCATTTGCTGCTGAAACCCTCAGCTAGGTTTTTGTTGCCTCTAGGCTTGACTATTCAATGCACTTCCTGCTGGCCTCTGAAATCCTACCCTTCATAAACTTGAGGTCATCCAAAACTCTTGCTTTGTACTTTCTTGCACCAAGTCCCATTCACCCATCAAATTAACGTTTATTCACCCTCATTAGTTCCCATTCAAATTCTGATCCTCACCCCTCCATGTTTCTGTAGTCTCCTCCAATCCTACAACTCTCCAATGTATCTGGGCTACTCTTGTTCTGGTCTCTTGAGCATCCCTGATTTTAATCACTCCTCTACTGGTGTTGTGCATCCAGTTGTGTTGGCCTTAAGCTCTAAAATACTCTCGCTAAACCTCTCCACCTCTCAGCATTTAAGACTGTTAAAACTTAACTCCTTGACGAAGCTTTTAGTCACCTGCCAAAGGGCTTTGGGACATTTTATTACATTAAAGGCGCTTTATAAATGCAAGTTGTGGGTCGTTCAGTACCTCAAGCCAGTGGTGCTATTCAATTAGATTATGCCTGATTGTATCTTAACTTCATTTAACTGCCTTGGACCCATGACCCTTCATAACCTTATATCCAACAAAAATCCATCAGTCTCTGCTTTGAATCTCTCAGTTGGCTCCCCAGCCTTGATAGCTTTTGGGGGGTGTGTGCTCCAGATTTCCACTAGCCTCTATACAAGGAAGTGCTTCCTGAGATCAGACAGGACAGCCTCGTTCCAATTTTAAGGTTCTGGAATACCCCCACCAGAGGAAATTACTGCTTTTTTTACCCTCTCAAGCCCTTTAATCAACTTAATGTCACAATTCAAAGAAAGACAGTCTATTCCATGCATCCTCTCCTGATGATTTAACCCTTTTCATCCCAGTATCATTCTGGTGAATTTGCACTTCATCCCCTCCACATGGACAGGGAGAGAGATCACAGGCCCTACTGCTTCTCCTGTTTCTGGGCAGAGGCAGGTATTTTACCTTGTTTACCTTGTGCCCCAGGTCTGAAGGAAGTGCCTGCCATGTTCTCCACCTCTACAACAACAACAACCTGCCACTAATGCCTAACAAACTGCACTCTCCTCATCACACCAGGTAAGCAGGAAAAGAATCTGACATCATCATCTTGACCAATGATTTCTGTTGTCCTGGCAGTGTCCAAGACAGCCAATCCGGCGATGGAGACCACCCCGAACAACAGGCCAATGATTGCTGTTGTTTTGGGAAGTGAATCCAGGACCCCCAGTGCTTTGCACCTTGTGCACCCCCCTCTCACAGGCCTTGTCCCTCCAAGGCTAATATATATTTCCTGAGGTGCAGTACCCAGAACTAAACACAATATTCTAAATGGAATCTAATCAAAACTAGAACAGAACATCTACCCCTCCTTGTTCCAGTCCCCCTGAGCTATAGGCTCATTTCATTAGCCTGTTTAATTCTTCATTGTATCTGTGTTCTAGCTTTTAGTAATTTTATATTTGGACTCCTACATCTCTCTGCTTCTTTACAATCTCCACCTTCTCACTGTTGAGAAAATGTTCCGGTTTAGCACCTATTCCACCTGCCCAAGGTTTCAGCTTCAAAAACGAGAAAACATTATGTTACACAATTGATAGCAAAGTTTTATCCACATGGAGTTTAGAGCATATTCACTCTAAGCGATCAGATGAAACGTATACCAAATAAGTCAAAGGTACACAAGGAGTATATTATTGCATTTGCACTCATTGTCCACAGGTCACTCCTCATGTTTCAGTCTTTCGCCTTTAGGTTCTTCGTCTCTAATCCTTCCGTTAACAGTTGAATTTCAACACTATCTTGGCCTGAATGTGGCATCTTTTCTCTAAAGTAAGCAAACAGATAAAATGAACCAAAGCACAGAGCAATCCCAGGTCACATTGATAATCCAGCTGAGGACATCAAAACATGAAAAATAATAAGAGTTGGCCGTACGCCCCTTCATGCCTGCCCCACCATTCAATAACAGGGTGGGCAGAATCTTCTGGCTGGCGTGCCAGTGGTGGACCCCACACGCCAGCGCTTAAAATGTCGCGTGCTGATGCCGCGTGAGCATCACGATACTTCGATCTGCGGGCGCGCTATGCAAGGGGACGCACACCCGCCATTAATTAAAGGCCTCGTTAAGGTCCTTAACTTGCCAATCATCAACGATTTTGAGGGGCCCGTGCAAACTTTGGCTTGGTGCAGGGGCCCAACGGACAGGTGAATAGGTGATTTAGAACAATGCTCCATATCCCTTGATTCACTTAGTGCTCAGAAGGGTACAGTGATAATCATGGAGGACTTTAATCTACATATAGACTGGAAAAATCAGATCGGCAAAGGTAGTGTAGTTGAGGAGTTCATAGAATGTTTTTGGGATAGTTTCTTAGAACAGCACATTCTGGAGCCAACCAGAGAGCAGATACTGAGTAACAAGACAGGATTAACTGATAACCTCCTAGCGAAGGCGCTCCCAGCTAGCAGCAATCATAATATGATTGAAGTTTACAAGAATTTTGAGGGAGAAACGAGTGCATCCATAACTAGTATTTTAAACTTTAATAAGGGCAATTATGAGGGCATGAAAGCAGAGCTAGCTAAAGAGAACTGGCAAATGAGGTTAAGGGATAGGTCAACAGAGGTTTAGTGGCAGACATGTAAAGGGATATTTCAGAATACACAGAATAGATACATTCCAATGAGGAAGGAAAATCCCAAGGGGAGGACTCACCATCCATGGGTGACTAAAGAAGTCAAAGACAGTATCAAACTGAAGGACAAAGCATATAATTACACAAAGACAGGTGGCAGGTCAGAAGATTGGAAAGAAATTAGTAATATAGAGATGGATAGTAAGAGTTGCTATAGGTATTTAAATAAGAGTTAACAAAGTGAGCACTGGTCCTATAGAGAGTGCATCTGGGGAATAAATAATGGAAAGCAGGGAGATTGTGGATGAATTAAACAGGTATTTTGCATTGGTCTTCACTATAGAGGACACAAGTAACATCCCAGAAATACCTGTAAATCAGGAAATAGAAGGGAGGAAGGAACTCGGGAAAATTACAATCACCAGGGAACTGGTACATACGAACATATAAACTAGGAGCAGGAGTAGGCCATTCAGCCCCTTGAGCCTGCTCCACCATTAAATAAGATCATGACTGATCTGATTAGTAACCTCAACTCTGCATCGCTCCTACCCCAGTAACCGATCACCCCTTGCTGCCTTAGCTATCCGTTTCTGCCTTAAAAATATTCAAAATCTCTGCTTCCACTGCCTTTTCAGGAAGAGAGTTCCAAAGATTCATGACCTCTGAGGGAAAACATTTCCCCTCATCTCCATCTTAAATGGGCAACCCCTTATTTTTAAACAGTGACCCCTAGTTCTAGATTCTCCACAAGAGGAAACATCCTCTCCACATCCACCCTGTCAACACCCTCAGGATCTGACAGGTTTCAATCATGTTTCAATCAAGTCACCTCTTACTTTTCTAAACTCCAGCAGATACAGGCCTAACCCATCCAACCATTCCTCATAAGACAATTCCAGGTATTAGTCTGGTAAACCTCTGAACTGCTGCCAATGCATTTATTTCCTTCCTTAAATAAGGTGACCAATACACTGTACTCCAGGTGTGGTCTCACTAGTGCTCTGTATAACTGAAGCATAACCTCCCTACTTTTGTATTCAATTCCCCTCTCAATAAATGATAGCATTTTATTAGCTTTCCTAATTACTTCCTGTACTTGCACACTAGCCTTTTGTGATTCGTGCATTCAGACACCCAGATCCTTCTGCATCTCAGAGCTCTGCAACCTATTACTCTCTGCTTCCTGTTAGCCAACCAATCTTCTGTCCATGTCAATATGTTATCCCCTAACCATGAGCTTTCATTTTCCACAATAATCTTTGATGTGGCACTTTATCAAATGCCTTCTGGAAATCTAAGTACAGTACATCCACCGGTTCCCCTTCATCCACAGCACGTGTTACTTCCTCAAAGAGTCCAATAAGATGGTTAAACATGATTTCCCTTTCACGTAACCATGTTGACTCTGCCTGATTGCCTTGAACTTATCCATGTGCCCTGTTCTTTAATAATAACTTCTAACATTTTCCCTATCTTGGATGTTAAGCTAACTGGTCTATAGTTTCCTGCTTTCTGACCCCCTCCCTTTCTGAATAAAGGAGTTATATTTGCTGTCTTCCAAACTAATGGAACCTTTCCTGAATCTAGAAAGTTTTGGAAAATTAAAACCAATGCACCAACTATCTCACTAGCCACTTCTTTCAAGACCCTGGGGTGGAGTCCATCAGGACTCGGACACTTGGCAATCCGCAGCTCCAACAATTTACTCGGTAGCACTTTTCTGGTGATTATAATTTTCCTGAGTTCCTGTCTCCCTTCCATTTCCTGATTTATAGCTGCTTCTGGGATGTTACTTGTATCCTCTATAGTGAAGACTGATTATTCATTCAATTCATCTGCTGTTTCCTTGTTTTCCATTATCAATTCACCAGACTCACTTTCTACAGGACCAACGCTCACTTTGTTAACTCCCAGGGTCTTAAAAGAAGTGGCTAGTGAGATAGTTGATGCACTGGTTTTAAGTTTCCAAAATTCCCTAGATTTGGGGAAGGTTCCATTAGATTGGTAAATAGCAAATATAACTCCTTTATTCTAACATCTATCCTAACATCTGTCAGAGGGAAAATGTTAGAAGCTATTATTAAAGATGTTATAGCAGGGCACTTAGAAAAATTCAAGGCAATCAGAGTCAACATGGTTTTGTAAAAGGGAAATCACGTTTAACCAATTTATTGGCTCTTTGTGGATGAAGGGGAACCGGTGGATGTACTGCACTTAGATTTCAGTAGGCATTTGATAAAATGCCACATCAAAAATTATTGCAAAAATTAAAGCTCATGGTGTTGGGGGTAACATTGGCATGGATGGAAGATTGTCTAGCCAACAGGATGCAGAGATTTGGCTTAAAGGGGTCTTTTTCTGGTTGGCAGGATGTGATGAGTGGTGTGCCACAGGGATCAGTGCTGGGGCCTCAGCTTTTCACAATGTATATAAATGACTTGGATGAAGGAACCGAAGGAATGGTTGTTAAATTTGCTGACAACACAAAGATAGATAGGAAAGTAAACTGTAAGAGGATATAAGGAGGCTACGAAGTGACATAGATAGGTTAAGTGAGTGGGCAAAGATCTGGCAAATGGAGTATAATGTGGGCAAATGTGAAACTGTTCATTTCACAAGAATAAGGAAGAATAAAGAAGCTTACTATCTAAATGGTGAGGGATTGCAGAGCTGTGAGGTGTCCTAGTGCATGAATCACAAAAGGTTAGTGTGCAGGTACAGCAGGTAATAGGAAAGCTAATAGAATGTTATTGTTTATTGTGAGGGGAATTGAATACAAAAGTGAGACCACATCTGGAGTAGTGTTTTGGTCTCCTTATTTAAAGAAAGATGTAAATACATTAGAAGCAGTTCAGAGAAGGTTTACTAGACTAATACCAGGAATGGGTGGGTTGTCTTATGAGGAAAGGCTGGACAGGTTAGGCTTCTATACACTGGAATTTTGAAGAGTAAGAGGTAATTTAATTGAAATCTTTAAGATCCTGAGGGGTCTTGACAGGGTGGATGTGGAGACGATGTTTCCCATTGTGGGAGAATCTAGAACTAGAGGTCACTGTTTAAAAATAAGGGGTCTCTCATTTAAGACAGAGATGACGCGAATTTTTTTCTCTCAGAGGGTAGTGAGTCTTTGGAACTCTCTTCCTCAAAAGGCGGTGGAAACAGGATCTTTGAATATTTTTAAGGTCGAGCAAGATAGATTCTTGATAAGCAAGGGGGTGAAAGGTTATCGGGGTTAGGCAGGAATGTGGGGTTGAGGTTACATTCACACCTTATTGAATGGTGGAGCAGGCTCGAGGGGCTGAGTGGCCTACTCCTGCTCCCAATTCACATGTTCGTACCTATCAATCTCTGCCTTGAATATCCTCAATGACTAAGCATCCACAGCTCTCTGGTGTGGAGGATTACATAGATTCACAAATCCTCTCAATGAAAAAAACTCTCATCACCAGTTGCAAATGGCTGAGCTTTTATGTGAAACTATGACCACTAGTTCTAGTCTCTCCAGCCATGGGGAGGCCAGCTCATGGTATCTGTGAAGGAATCCATGTAAAGGAATATGACTACAATGAAGGATTAGAGGGGTAAAGGAGTTATTTTTTCCTAGAAATAACAGCTTAAAGAATTTAAGACAGTTCATTTCTGTAAAAGGGTAAATAGAGTACACAATGCACACATCTGGTGTGTACAAACTTGTGTCTTTTACAGCAATGAGTCAACTGATAAGAAGACATGCACCCAAAAAAACTGCACACAGGAAGACAACACAATGTAGGAATTGATAAGGAGATCCCACTCAGCTAGGGATTTTTACAACCTAGAACCATGTTATAATCTTAAGGAGCAGGCCCATGACGAAGGTAAAAATTTTGACCACCAGACTTGCAAGCGTAGCTTCCCTAGAGTCAAAGGGGCCCATAACTTGCCAGAAACTGGTAGTTATATAAATTGTTTTAGAATAAGAGAGAGCTGTTTTTCAGGGGAAATTAACAAGAATCAAAACCCAATTTGGAACATAAGGGAGCGGAACCTAATTACAATTACGAGACCACCCCTCTGCGTAAGAAATTAGTTACATAGCTCAAGACATTCTTTGAGTATAGAGGAGCAAACTGGGAGGCTGTCAAATTCTCTTAACTAGCTTAGCGGGTGTCTCATTCACTCAGGGACTAAGATAAATGTTTCTTTAATATTTAATGGAAATCCTACTTAAAATATTTTTATTGTAACAACTGAAAAGTAAAATTGGATTTTCTACTAGAAAGAAGATTGTATTATCTTTATCCTAGAGCCTATTTAACATTGCGATTGACTGTTCCCGTCATAACTTTGAATTGCATGTTCAGTTCTTTATAAAGCTTTTATATGTTTTAGAATTTATATTATGGTGAACATTACCTAGGAGTTTTTACCCAGACTCTAATAATA
Source organism: Isurus oxyrinchus (assembly GCA_026770705.1). NCBI lineage: Eukaryota > Metazoa > Chordata > Chondrichthyes > Lamniformes > Lamnidae > Isurus > Isurus oxyrinchus. The sequence continues at coordinate 1,636,724 of JANJGN010000030.1, read as the reverse complement.
ATCAGGAAATTATAATCTGGCTTTACCTGACTAAAAAGGCTATCTGGAAGATGGTAATAATAAAGCAACTGACTCCTTTCCTTTGGAGAGGGCTCGATAAGTCCTTCAAACCTATTTAAGTGCCTCCTTGGGTAAGGAGACCAAAACTGTACACAGTGCTCCAGGTGTGATTTCACCAAAGTCCTACATGTTGCAACAAGACTTTCTTACTCTCATATTCCAAGCTGCTTGCAGTAAAGGCAAACATACCATTTGCCTTCCTAATTGTTTGCTCTACCTGAATTCTAACTGGAGCAAACCAAGTCCAACTTTCAGCAGACAGGCCCAACTATTACCGGGAAGAGCTGCACTCCCTCTTACCCTTTAATTAGCCGAGTTGAATGAAATTCATTTTTAAGAAAAAGAAAGTTTGGTAAACCTTTTTTAAAGGACAAGTGAAGAAACAGGAAGTGTACATTATTTTTACCAGCTTCTGGTTATAAGATTTCTGGTCTGCAGACTTCAGATCTTGGCTCCCATCTAGGCTGAGGGTGTGAGGATGATATTGCTATGTCCTGGATACTCCACCTGCTGTTGCCACCCCAGACACCAGCACATCACTGTTCACTCGCTGCCCCAGCTTCTGCTCCTCCATTTTTTAGCACAAGGTCAAGATACCAGAATGAAAATAGGAAAGACACCCTCTGATAACAGAAACGAGGCTGACTTCTGAGGTGAAGGAATTGTCCAATGAGGAAAGATTGTGCAGGTTGGGCCTATGCCCAGGAGTTTATAGGTTGAGCCCATACCCAGGACTTCAGCGGTTCAAGAAGGCAGCTCCCCACCACCTTCTCAAGGGCAATTAGGGATGGGCAATAAATGCTGGCCCAGCCAGCGATGTCCACATCCCATGAATGAATAAAGAAAAAGACTCTGAGGAGGCTTGACTGGGTAGATGCTGAGAGGATGTTTCCTCTTATGGGCGAATCTAGAACTGGGGGCACAGTTTCCAAATAAGGGATCTGTCATTTAAGGCAGAGATGAGGAGGAATCCCTTCTCCCAGAGGGTCACTAATCTTTGGAATTCTCTGCCCCAGAGAGCAGTGGAGGCTGGGTCATTGAATAGATTCAATATATAGACAGATTTTTGAACCATAAAGGAGCCAAGGGTTATAGGGGGCAGACAGGAAAGCGGAGTTGAGGCCACAACCAGATTAGCCATGATTTTATTGAATGGTGGAACAGGCTTGAGGGGCCGAATGGCCTCCTCTTGCTCTTATTTCTTATGTTCTGTAAACATGGCACATCCTTTGCAGGAGATAGCATAACGTTCAGCATGAAGGTTCAGCAGACTGCAACATTCACTGAAAAAACCTTAGCCATTTCTTGCCAGTCACCAGTCATCATTCACCGGTTATCCTAGATCACCCTCACTGTAGCCATGACTTCCACCAATTAATCAGAGATCGCTGGGCAGCCTGTAATCACCCGCTGTCCATGTCCGCCAGCCACAACCGGGATTTTATGATTCAGACAATTCTACTTGTCTCATCCAGAAACTGAGCTCTGACCCCTTAACGTTAAACCTCCTTTGAACCACAAAACAAGCCAGGACTACCCACCAACTGATCCTACTCCTACCTCAGACTGCCATTTCCTAAGACTGCTTGCGCTTGTTTTGCCATGTTTAGTTTTCTCTGCATCATATGTGTAAACCTATAGCCAGTATTGCTGTGTCTGCGTGTATATACTGGGATTGAACTCCTCCACCCTCCCAGGCCTTCCTCCTCAATGTCACTATTCCCCAGCCTCTGCCAGTCACATTCGTGTGGGCCCCTACTCCTCTGCCCATCATCTTCATTCTCACTGATCTCCAATAACTCCTGCTCCGAATTCAGTGAATTTAATATCCTCGTCTACAAGTCCCTCCTGTGGCCTCACCCAACTCTTTCTCTACAACCTCCTCCAGCTCTACTTTCCAGGCATGACATCTGGTTCAGTTACTCAGGCCTCCTGTGCAACCTCCTCTGTCAGCAGCCGGTCCTGCCGCATCCTTAACCTAGTTTGCTGGAACTCCCTCCTTAAACCCCAGCATCTTGCTACTCCTCTCTCTACTTTTCAAAACTCGTCTGGAAGCCTGGTTTCCACCATTGCTTCTAACTCTCCTACTCCAGTGTGAGCACACTTTGCTGTTCATTAAGGGTGCTTTACAAATGTTGCTGAGGTAACTTTCTACTGATACATGTATGGGAAAACAAAACAAATTGGGGCACACCTTTTCACAAAGTCCTTTAGAAATATTTTGAACTGAAAATCTCACATTGTAAAGAAAAGCTATCTGGAATCTTCAATCCTAACCGGAACTGTATCAACGGCACCAGGAGTGAGCCCTCGGCTTCGTGCTGACATTCCCATTTCGAAAGCAGGAATGCAGGGTTCAGGCCCCACACCAGACAGTCCTGGCACTAATTTCTGGTCGACATCTTACATGATATTTGAGTCCAGTGGATCTGACCCAGCTTGAACCCCCCCAACCCTCACCATGTGGACTGTGGGAGTCCACAAAACCCTCCCTCTCTAACACTTCGTATAAAGATAATCGCCACCATGGAAGGTGTGTTCCCATCTGACTGTTAATCAGCCAGCAAATCCTCGCACTACTTGATATTGCTTTCCAAAGGGAAGATCGTGAAGCTACATCAATCCTCCCAGATGGTGTTGACCTGGTACACTTGGAAAGGGCATAGCCATACACATACATATATATCTACATAAAACATTATCAAAAATCATCCTGTTTGTATCAGTTCCTAGTACTTGTGGAGAATCATTAAATGTTTTCTAATATTGTTAAACTCAGTCGATAATGAACAAGGAGAGAAAATTTGGAAAATTATTTCCATCTTTAATCTGAGACACTAAGATTAATTGTAGCACAACTGTCATCACCCAGTCTGAAATTAGACCAACTCAGAGATCCAATCTGGGAGTTTACTTACCTATGTGGCTTAGCAACACACCAAATTGTTCCTTTACCCACTAAGCCATTCCCTTCTTGTTAGAGAGATTTTCGGGGAGATATTTTGCATTGAGTTCATTCCCCAGTGCAACATTCTACAGGACTGATTTTACAGTGAGGAGGGAGAAGGGCTGTGTACTGCTCACTTCCCCGCAAGAAATGTCAGTTCCAAACCGAGCAACTTTAAATAAGGCTGTTTGGCAGCAATGACATGCTGGGGGAAGCCTGAACAAGCTGAGGATTGGACTTCTGCCTCTCAGTCACAGGAGGTCCCACCCTCGAGAGCTGCAAGTCGCAGTCCTAACAGAATTAGAACCGAATAGTGGGCACTGTGGGAACTGCAAGGGGCACCCAGGATGAAAAGTACATGAGCACCAGAGAGAGATGAGTCCAGTTTGAATGGGGAGGGATCGGGGAGCCTAGGAAGAGGAGTGAGGGGGGCTGGGGGCAATTTTGAAGGACAGGGCAGGGAGGCACAAAGGTAGGGTGTGCCCCAATGTGTATAGAACATTCCCCCAAAGGCGACGACAACCTCTTTCCCATCCTGTCACCAAGCTTGGTGAGAAAAGTGGCCTGCCCACTCTGCTCCACCTTCCACTGGCCAGCGGATTATGGCAGCAGAGGTGGAAGTCGGCCCTTAAATGGCCAATAACTGGCCGTTTAAGGGCCTCAATAAGCCTAACTGGCCATTTAAGGGCCTCAATAAGCCTACAGTCGTGTGGTTTAGTAGATGTCTCACCCACCCACCCTGCCCAGCAGGTATTATGGGGACCAGGTCGGGGGTGGGTGGTGTAGACACCTGACATTTCTTACATGCATCCTCCCCGCACCACCAAAAACACACCTGGCTGTGGGCCATAAAACCCAGGCCACAGCGTTTCTAAATCAACATTTCCACTTCATCAACAACAGACTGACCTAAAAACAAGAATACTTACTGGGCCTCAACTTCAGCACCTGAGGAGTTATATGAAGCCAGTTCGTACTGTTCTCCAGCCACATTACCTGCTAAAAAAAAAAGTACAAGCTATTTTTTTTACATATCTTGCAGTGGATTTGAAGGTGGTTTATTAGCATTCCTCAAGTTCAGGAAAGGAGGTGGGGCCTGGCTAGCTCAGAGCACTGCAACCCCCTTCATCTGTTCCTGGACTTCGTGGAGCTCTCTCAAGGAGCATAACTAGGGTTGTCACCCCTTCCAGGATCGGCCCGGAGCCTCCAGGAATGAAAAGTCGTTCTCCAGGACCCTGCTGTGTGCAACCCTGGAGAAAAATCATCCAGACATTAAAAAAGATTGGGTTTTTCTGTCATTTTCTTTGAACATTTCTCATTACCAGATATAAAAATATTGAAAGTGGGTAAAAAAAAAGGCTGTTTGGCTGACAGTCAAACATCATCCAATTGGGTAACGAGTCTTTGTTCTTTCCGTTTGGCATAGGAAGGCCGTACGTCACAAGGATGGATGTGTTGGCCGATTAATGTCTGGAGTGTGGGGGCGAGTCATGTGATGGAACCTCCAGGAATACATTTAATCACAGTTGGCAACCCAAAGCATAACTGGGCCGGCTGCAGACCCGATTCAGCACAAAATGTTTCCCAATGAAAAAAATCATTGATGAATGCATTTGAAATTGAGCTATCCAAAATAAAAAGAGCCGGGAAATATTTGATCTCTTCTGGGACAACATTTTAGGCACAAGAATTGGTCTGAGTTCCCCTTTGCTTGAGTGGAAATGGTCGGCCTGGATTCTTGCCCCTGATCACTCCCTGCTGACCTCTGCTGGGAAATGCATGTAAAAACATTAGTTGAGGGCACAATCATATAATCCATATATGAAAGAGTAGAAACAAAAACAGAATTACCTGGAAAAACTCAGCAGGTCTGGCAGCATCGGCGGAGAAGAAAAGAGTTGATGTTTCGAGTCCTCATGACCCTTCGACAGAACTAGGTGAATCCAAGGAAGGGGTGAAGTATAAGCTGGTTTAAGGTGTGTGTGTGGGGGGGGGGTTGGGGGGGTTGGGTGGGGGGAGAGAAGTGGAGGGGGGAGTGTGGTTGTAGGGACAAGCAAGCAGTGATAGAAGCAGATCATCAAAAGATGTCACAGACAACAGAACAAAAGAACACATAGGTGTTGAAGTTGGTGATATATATCTAAACGAATGTGCTAATTAAGAATGGATGGTACGGCACTCAAGGTATAGCTCTAGTGGGGGTGGGGGAGCATAAAAGATTTTAAAATATTTAAAAATAATGGAAATAGGTGGGAAAAAAAAATCTATATAATTTATTGGAAAAAACAAAAGGAAGGGGGAAACAGAAAGGGGGTGGGGACGGAGGAGGGAGTTCAGGACCTAAAGTTGTTTAATTCAATATTCAGTCCGGAAGGCTGTAAAGTGCCTAGTCGGAAGATGAGGTGTTGTTCCTCCAGTTTGCGTTGGGCTTCACTGGAACAATGCAGCAAGCCAAGGACAGACATGTGGGTAAGAGAGCAGGGTGGAGTGTTAAAATGGCAAGCGACAGGGAGGTTTGGGTCATTCTTGCGGACAGACTGCGGGTGTTCTGCAAAGCGGTCGCCCAGTTTACATTTGGTCTCTCCAATGTAGAGGAGACCACATTGGGAGCAACGAATGCAGTAGACTAAGTTGGGGGAAATGCAAGTGAAATGCTGCTTCACTTGAAAGGAGTGTTTGGGCCCTTGGACGGTGAGGAGAGAGGAAGTGAAGGGGCAGGTGTTACATCTTTTGCGTGGGCATGGGGTGGTGCCATAGGTGGGGGTTGAGGAGTAGGGGGTGATGGAGGAGTGGACCAGGGTGTCTCGGAGGGAACGATCCCTACGGAATGCCAACATGGGGATGAAGGGAAGATGTGGTTGGTGGTGGCATCATGTTGGAGTTGTGGAAATGGCGGAGGATGATCCTTTGAATGCGGAGGCTGGTGGGGTGATAAGGGAGGACAAGGGGGACCCTATCATGTTTCTGGGAGGGAGGAGAAGGCATGAAGGCGGATGTGTGGGAGATGGGCCGGACACGGTTGAGGGCCCTGTCAACACCGTGGGTGGAAAACCTTGGTTAAGGAAGAAGGAGGACATGTCAGAGGAACTGTTTTTGAAGGTAGCATCATCAGAACAGATGCGACGGAGGCGAAGGAACTGAGAGAATGGGATGGAGTCCTTACAGGAAGCGGGGTGTGAGGAGCTGTAGTCGAGGTAGCTGTGGGAGTCGGTGGGTTTGTAATGGATATTGGTGGACAGTCTATCACCAGAGATTGAGACAGAGAGGTCAAGGAAGGGAAGGGAAGTGTCAGAGATGGACCACGTGAAAATGATAGAGGGGTGGAAATTGGAAGTAAAATTAATAAATTTTTCCAAGTCCCGACGAGACTAGTAGCTTGCATGTTATGAATGGACACCTGGGGCTATGTATGAGGCAAGTTTGATTGGCACCCCATCCACCACCTGAAACATTGATTCCCTCCATCACCGACGCACAGTAGCAGCAGTGCGTACCATCTACAAGATGCACTGCAGCAACTCACCATGGCTGCTTCGGCAACATCTTCCAAACCCATGACCACTACCACCTAGAAGGACAAGGGCAGCAGATTGATGGGAACATCACCACCTGGAAGTTCCCCTCCAAGTCACTCACCATCCTGACTTGGAACTATATTGCTGTTCCTTCACTGTAGCTGGATCAAAATCCTGGAACTGCCTTCATTTTTTTCTTCATCCACAGGATGTGGGCGTCACTGGCTGGGCCAGCATTTACTGCCCATCCCTAGTTGCCCTTGAGTAGGTGGTGGTGAGCTGCCTTCTTGAACTGCTGCAGTCCATGTGGTGTAGGTACACCCACAGTGCTGTTAGGGAGGAAGTTCTATACTATATATGATGACCACTATAATGACCTAGATCTTGGTGTACAGGGCACCATTTCAAAACTTGTGGACAATACAAAACTTGGAAGTACCGTGAATTGTGAGGACAATAGAGCAGAACTTCAAAAGGACATAGACAGGTTAGTGGAATGGGTAGACAAGCGGCAGATGAAATTTAGTTTCATCCCTGACAAAAGCTACACTATACGACAGAGTCTAAATCAAGAAATAATGGGGGCCAATAAGGAAATATTTTAATCTTCATACAGATTAGATGAATCAATTTGGCAAAGGTAGCCTGGAGGATGAGTTCATAGAGTGTATTTGGGACAGTTTCTTAGAACAATACATTCTGGAACCAGCCTGGCAACAGGCTATTTTAGGCCTTGTAATGAGGCAGGGTTAATCAATGGCCTCACAGTAAAATGTGCTCTTGGTAAGAGTGATCATAACATGATAGAATTTCACATTCATGAGAGTGAGAAATGCAGGTCTGAAACTAAAGTCATAAACTTAAATAAAGGCAACTACAAGGGTATGAAGACAGAATTGGCTAAAGTGAACTCCGATAATAGGTTAAAAGATAAGATGGTGGAGAAGCAGTGCAGACATTTAAGGAGATATTTCATAACTCTCAAGAAAGATGTATTCCATTGAGAAAGAAAGATCCTATGAGAAGGTGCACCATTCATGGCTAAATAAAGAAGTTAAGAATGATATCAAATTGAAAGAAAAGGCATCCAATGCTACAAAGATTAGTGGTAGGCCAGAGGATTGGGAAAACTGGGAGTATGAGAGAAAACTAGCAAGAAATATAAAAACAAACAATAAAAGCTTCTACAATTATATAAAAAGGAAAAGAGTAGCTAAAGCAAGCATTGATCCCATAGAGTGTGAGACTGGGGAATTAATAATGGGAAACAAGTAAATGGCAAAGACTTTGAACAAGTATTTTGTATCTGTCTTTGCAGTAGAAGATTCTAGAAGCAGCCCAAGCTTATTAGAAAATCAAGAGGCAAAAGGAATGGAGGTGTAGTGTTCAATTGTTCTGTGTTTGATTATGCAAATCTGTATGCTCCTGATGCTCACTGTGCTTGATTGGCTAAGCCTGGATGTGGACTCAGGAAAAAGTAAACAAACTGTAGAAAGAACTAGAAGCTAGAGCTGAAGCGTGGAATAGACATTTTAAAGCACTGTCAATAAAACCGGTTACACACATACAAACTAATCATCTTTGCATAATTCTGAGATTTAAAATATCTAACAAATTGGCAAGAAGGATAGTTGAAAAAAATACCAACTTGGGGTTATTGCCATGGTTTTCTTGGCCATGGGTCAGTTGTAGAGGTGCAAGACACTGTTTAATAGATTTTCATGGAATATACGAGCTACACAGTTTGTAACGAACTCTTCTATATAGCACAGAGATAAAAACAAAAAAAACTGCGGATGCTGGAAATCCAAAACAAAAGCAAAATTACCTGGAAAAACTCAGCAGGTCTGGCAGCATCGGCGGAGAAGAAAAGAGTTGACGTTTCGAGTCCTCATGACCCTTCAAGTTCTGTCAAAGGGTCATGAGGACTCGAAACGTCAACTCTTTTCTTCTCCACCGATGCTGCCAGACCTGCTGAGTTTTTCCAGGTAATTCTGTTTTTGTCTTCTATATAGCAACCTATTGCTAACCATCAGACTGCTTCACAGGAGCATTGATTCATCTTAACAACACCCGGGTAGGATGCAATACACATTGCTGAAGTGTTTTGGGGATTTCTGCTTGTGTTGGATGTGCAGTATACATGTCATTAAACAATGGGAGTTCGTTGTGTACTCTGTAGTACGGGACCAATTCTTGTTCTATTTTGCATGTGACTGTGAATCTTGTTATGCAGGAGAAGTTGAAGGCAGAATCAGTGACAAACAGCAGGAAGTACCTAAAAACCGTCTGGCCTCGTGAAATAGAACAATTGGTGGATGATACAAAACCTGGAAGCATTATGAACAATGAGAACGATTGGAATTGGTGGGCAAGTGGCAGATGAAATTTAATGCAGAGAATTGTGAAGTGATTCATTTTGATAGGAACAGCGCAGGGAGACAATTTAAATAAATTTAAATAAAGGTACAATTTAAATAAAGGTACAATTCTAAATAAATTTAAATAAAGGTACAATTCTAAAGGGGATGCAGGAGGTACCCGAGTGTATAAATCATAAATCATTGGAGGTGACAGGATAGGTTGAGAGAGCTGTTAATAAAGCAAACACTACCCTGGGCTTTATAAATTGGGGCACAGGATACAAGAGCAAGTTATCTTAAACCTGGACAAAACACTGGTTCAGCCTCAACTGAAGTAATGCATACAGTTCTGGGCATTGCACTTTAGGTAGGACAGTGAAGGTATTAGAAAGAATGCAGAAAAGATTCACGAGTATGATTCCAGGGACGAGGAACTTCATATGTCAATAGGTTGGAGAAGTTGGGACTGTTCTGCTTGGAAAAAAGAAGTCTGAGAGGAGATTTTTATAGAAGTATTCAAAATCATGAGGAGTCTGGAAAGAGTAGATAGGGAGAAACTGTTCCTATTGGTGGAGGGATCAAAAACTACAAGGCACAAATGGAAGGTAATTGGCAAAGGAAGCAATGGTGACATGAGGAAAATCCTTTTCACACAGTGAGTGGTTGGGTTCTGGAATACACTGAGAGTGTGGTAGTGGCAGGTTCGATTGATATATTCAAAAGGGAATTGGATTACTACCTGCAAAAGAAAAATGTGCGAGGCTACTGGGAAAAGCCGGGGGAGTGGCACTTGGTGAATTGCTCCTTTAGAGGGACAACACAGACATGACAGGCTGAATGGTCTCCTTGTGTGCTGTAGCCATTCTACCAACAGAATGCTCTAAAAAGCATTACCATCCTCTGCATGGTAATGGTGGGGAGAGGGTGCACTTCCACACATTGAAGGGAGGAATATTAAAAACTCGGGACATTGCTCTGTAGTTAATCCCTATTATCAATATCAAGATTATACTGAATGTGGACCAGGTGGACTGAAATTCAACCTCTTTGCTGGCCCAAATCTGCCATAAACTGACCTCAGAAAGCATCCTTCACTATACCATCCTCAGTTCTCACACCCCCACCCGGTGAGTGCTCAGAATACTAACAGGGGCAGAATTTAGGAGTATTTACACTTCCTATGCATACAGTCACTGGGTTGATACTGGTTGATAAAGTTTGCCTAAAGATCTTTATAACGTGCAGAATGGAAACCATTCACCTATCAATCAGGGCAAACTCAGTTAATTCGAGTCAATGTAGAGTTGTCTAACCCCACTGGGCTACCTAGTCTTGTATTTAAGTGTCAGTTAAGTAAACTAAGGAGATAAGTCACTTACCACTCAGTAAAGATCTGAACTTCAGTAAAATGTAAGCCGCCAGTGAACATACAATGATTAGTATAACTAAGACGACTGGTATAATCCATCTGTGATGTGCATCACTAACAGGGACGATGGCCTCCCTATAGCATTCATTAGAGAAATCTGTCCAAATACAAAAACATTAGTGGGATATTGAAATAAGAAAATATGAACTATTTCATTTTCTTATCCTCTTCTTGGCACAATGTTTAGAGATATAGAGCATGCAGTGAGTAACAGAGTAGGGTTTACACTTGCAATTAGAAATTTATTTTAATGTCAAAGCACACAGTATTTGCAACTAGTGAATGATGGGCCAGAATTTACAGTCGAAACCAACAGTGAGACTAAGAGCACTCACCAGTATTTATGCACAAAGCATGCAGCAACCTGGGGTAAGAACACGGTTAAATGTGGAAACCCTGCGCTGTTCATTTCACAGTACATCAATCTGATGGTTAAGGAGATACACAGTTGCTTGCCCTGTTCACAGGTCCTAGATGCCCCGTAGGGGGCACCATTCTATTTCCATTACCCAATCCCAGCAACTTGTCGTGTAAAAACTACTGGAAACTAAATGGACACAGCAAGTCTAGCCATTCACCAGCTATCTGATCAGCTTGACCTCACTGACCTATGTACAGTCAATTAATACTCCATGGGTTGGGCTACTGGATCTTAATTAGTAAAACAATAATACCTGCATTCATATCATGTTATCAAAATGTCTCCGAATGCTGTATACAATGAATAGCGTTTTGGAATTCAGTGACTATGTAGTATTATACTGACCTATACAGGCTAGGAAAGTCCCATTGTATAGTGTGGTACTGGGCTACACAGACCAGGAATCTCACCTGGGACCTTCTCACTTTGTTCAATGTTAGCTGATCTCAGCCAGAAAAGTAGTGGATGGTGCTCCAACTGACCTCAATGTTCCTGGATGCAGGAGGGGTAGAATCAGGCACTCCAGGCCACTATGTAATCACTGTATAATCAGTGTTGGGGTGAATACAGGATTAGGTTTCCCTCTGATATCCCTTGATGGGTTGAATAATACTGAAACTCGCTCCTACTGGACACGTGAAGTTCAGGACAGTTGGGTTGCCACAAACAGAGCAATGGAATCTCAACATTTCAGGAACTCCACAGCATGAAAACATGACTATCTATGCTTGAGGTTTCTTTCCCCCAAGGGGAAGGATGTATTGTCTAATTTTACTTACTCCAAGATAAGGTTGCAGTTCTATTCTCCTGGAGCTTGGCGTTGTATATAGAGCAACGAAGGGTAACGAAGTTTGATTTCGCTTGGATCCAGAGGGTGGAGGTGATGTTGCACAATTCCTTTCTAGAACAACTAATGTGATTCTTGACTGTCCTGCTTTCATTAAAGATGTTCATAATAGTCCAGTGTACAATTGGTTCCGGATAGCCACCCCATGAGGAGCAAATCACCCTCACAAGCTCTCCATGATCCAGGTCTCTCTGCTCAGGTTCTGCAGTCAACACTGGCTCTGTATAATGGGCTAAAATTACCAACCAAAAGGAACATAAAGGCCAGAGGTTAGTTGCAGAGTTCAAGGGTCAGTTTCAAACCTTAACTGAAGATGTGACTGTGTTATTCTCAATGGACAAAACAGAAAATCATCCCATTAATTGCAAGGGGATTTGAGGACAGGGGTAAAGATGTCTTGCTGCAATTGTACAGAGACTTGGTGAGGCCTCGCCTGGAATATTAGGCAGAATCGTCCCAAATGCAGGAGCAGGTGGGTAAAATGACATTTCACCCATCGGCCGCATTGGTGGCTTCTCACGCTGTATTGTCCCAAACCCGCTGTATTAATGATGCATTCCTGGGAAACACTCTGTTTCCATGGCAGGTGGGTTCTGCTGCCATCGCCCCTCTGCTTCATCACACAGGGCACCATATTTAAATTGCAGCCGCACACACACACCTCTCGGTGCTTCCAGCCCATGACTGCTGCACAGAGGACATGATAGCCTCGAAAGGCAAAAACTCTGCAGCCCCCCCCTACTTCAGTGACGCATCCCTCGAGTGTCTTTTGAAACTGTGGAGGCCCGCTGTGATGTCCTCTACCCCCCGCTATGTGTGCAAGATGGGCAGCTGCATCACCCATCCAGCATGGGAGGTGGTGGTAGCAGTGGTCAGTGCCAATGCCCTGCAAAAGAGGACAGCCACCCAGTGTCGCTACAGGATGAATGGTCTCCCCCAATTCGCCAGGGTAAGTCACTCTTCTCATCACTCTCAACTCACACACTCACACATCACACATCCACAGGGATCTCACACCTCAAGGGACAACACCACTAACTCTCACACACACCCTCACATCTCCATCAGGCTTATATCCTCTGGAGCTCACGTCCTCATCCTGTCCATGGCTCCGCTCACCACACAAACGTTCCCCGCAGTGCCATGAGTCCGGCTCACACTCTCTCCATCTGTTTTCATGCAGGAGAAGCTGGCTCACTACAGCAGGGAGAGGTCCCAGACCAGGGGTGGAGGGACCCACATTAGACCCCTCACTCACTTTGAGGAGTGTGCCCTCGCACTGACTGGTGAGGATGTGAACCCTGCCTGTGGTGACAGTAAGGTCGGTGGTGAACACCCACGTGAGGATCCTGCACCACATCATCCCTCTCCCAGCGTGACTGTGACTGTGAGTGTGAGTGCTCTCTCTCTCTCTCTCTCTGCTGCTTTTGACTCTGCTGCCAGGCACTAATTATCTCTACTTTGGTTCACAGGGAGCTCTGCACCGACACCCTCAGCCAGCCAGTCCCTCAGCTCCATGCACATCCTCACCTCCAGCCAAGAGGACACCTCCTCCATTGAAGAGCTGGAAATAAGCAGCCTGGAAGATCTATCACAGCGCTTACCCACACCCTGCACCAGCGCAGAGACACACACCTCGGTGGGATCTAGGTCTAGAGCAGGCTGGGACTCACAATCTGGAGGTCACCACACAGACACGTGTCTGCAGCAGGAGGAGGCAGGTTCAGCCCAGCTCCCCGGTGCTCGGAGGATGTTGGGAGAGAGGCGCCTGTGAGGCCCGAGTCAGGTGACAAACCTCTGGATTCGGCCTTCCAACTCATCCTGGAGAGTCAGCAGAGGGCAGGGGAACGTGTTGGAAGAGCTGCTGGAAGCTCTCAGGGTGGCTCGTGAGTTGGAGTGTGCCACCCGCTCTCTGATAAAGTGGTGCCCACATGTGGGCGTATGGAGGTCTCCATGGGGAGGATGGCGGATGCCACGGAGACCCTGGTCCAGCAGAATGTGGAGACCTGCGCTCTGTCACGGTAGCTATGGAGAGACTCCTGCAGTGACAACGTGAGAGGGAAACGGGGCACCTCGATGTCCCTCCAGGTGCTCCTTACCCTCAAGGAGTCAGGCCGGGGCCCTTGGGCTCCTGAAGGGAGGAGCAGCAGCAGCTGGACACCCCTGGCTCATCCACTCAGAGGCTGTCCTCTCCCTCCGAGTCTACTTTGCCTGTGACCCCCTCAACCTCATCTTTGGTCACTGCAGAGGGAGCAGCTGGTCAATGAGTGATTCTGGAGGGAGGAATGTGTGTGTGTGTGTGTGTGTGTGTGTGTGTGTGTGTCTGTGTCTGTGACAGGGCCTTTCAGAGCCTCGTGCAAGCCTCTCCCACACACGGGGATCATTCCCGAATCACTCTCATCTCACTGTCCTGAGCATTTCCAATGCTGCCTGCAGGGGTTCACTTTCAGTTGTCCTTCTGAGCCTACCTGTATCTCCACCACCCACTGATCACACTCCCATGCAGTACCTAATCTCACCCACCACAACTGTTGTTTCGCTTTCGATTTAGACAGCAGGGTCTTGATTCAGTTTTACTTTCACTCCCCTGTCTTTTCCCCTCCCCCAGTCACCCATTTCCTTTCCCCATCACAGTTGACCAGCCCCCCATCCCCCACCATCATCTGCCGCCTCCCCTCTGTGACCTACCACATTTGTGGCAACCCTTTTCCTTCAGGAATGTCCAGGTGAATGTGCACATTCCCTTCCTTCCCTAAAACCCCACTCCCATCCACATTCACCTCCCCAACTTTCTCCTTCCCACCCCCAGGGTCTGTGTCTGCTTCCGCGTCCCCACCAACCACCCTCACTGTCCCTTCTACCACTACCATTGAAGCCTCACCTTCCCACACTCCTGCCTCACTCTGCCCTTGGTCATTCTCACCATTCCCTCATACCACACCCATCCTCAGTTCACTCCCCTGGAGACAGTCATGGACTCATCGGAGCCCTCGCTTGCACGTTCACCTGGATATCCCCTCCTCTGGACCCCTCCCCACCTTGGAACCCCTTCCCCTCTCCGGACCCCTTCCCCCCTTGGAGCCCCTTCCTTCCCTGGACTCTCCACCCTCCCACAACCCTTGGTTCTCGCTGCCGGATTCCACCTCCCTTAGTCCTTTTCCCTTCCTGACTCCTACAGACACCCTTACTCCTTCCGCCACTCTTAGTCCTGTCCCCTTCCTGATTCTATCATCCACCCTTACACCTGCCCCCTTCCTGATTCTATCATCCACCCTTCGTCCTTTCCCTTTCCTGACTCCTTTAGACACCCTTACTTCTTCCTCCACCTTTTGTTTTTCCCCCTTCCCGACTCCTTCCTCCAGCCTTACTCCCTCCCTTCTCTGCGCTCCTTCCTCCTCCTGGACTCCCTGTCCTCCTTCCTCACCCACCCCCCCACCCCACCGGACTCCCTTCCCTCTCCAAAATCCTTCCTCCCCCCAGACAATCCCCTGGGATTGTGGGATTGTTTTATGAGGCGAGATTGAGGCAACTGGGCCTGTATTCTCTAGTTTTGACAAGTAAGAGGTGACCTCATTGAAAATTAGACAATTTTAAGAGGAGAGCTGTGGATAGAATGTTTCCCCCTGGCTGGTGAGTCTAGAACCAGGGGACATAATCTCAGGATAACGGGCAGGCCATTTAAGACTGAGATAAGGGGGAATTTCTTCACTCAGAGGGTGGTGAATTTTTGGAATTCTCTACCCCAGAGGCTGTGGAAGCTCAATCATTGAGCATGTTCAAGACAGTAATCGATAGATTTCTGGATACTCATGACATCAAGTGGCATGGGGGTAATGGAGAAAAATGGGAGAGTGTAGATGGTCAGCCATGATGTGTTTGGATGGCAGAGCAGGCTCGATGGGCTGACTAACCTGCTCCTGCTCCTATATTTCTAAATTGAATTTAAGACATTACAGACATTGTCAGCAGAGCTGGGTGGGACATCCTGACTTTGCATTCCCATCCCAGAATTCCAAACCCAAGTGTTGCGTGTCCAACCTCCAAGTTTTCCAATTGATTCCTTCTTTTTGCACTATCCATTTATTTATACAAACCAGACAGAGCCTAAACCATAACATGTTCCCCAGAGAATTGTGACCCCAATATAGTCCACTTCATGCCTTTCGCCTGACATTAGTGAGGCCTGATAATCAGAAGTCAAGAATGAGAGCGCGTGACCTGCTGATACCAGTTGCTGGAAGCAGTCACCGGTGTAAAGTTGGAAATCGAGGGGAATGAAGTTTATGGAAATCACTCAGAGGTGAGAAAGCCACCATCAAACCATGGCTGATACAGCCTTCTTTTTAAAAATCATTCGCTGGCATGGCCAGGATTTATTATCCATCCCTAATTGTCCTTGAGACGGGAATGGTGAGTTCCTTCCTGACAACTGATTGTCTTGCTCAGCCATTTCAAAGGGCAATCAAGAGTTAACCACATTTGCTGTGGGTCTGAAGTCACGTGTAGGCCAGATCAGGTAAGGACAGCAGATTTCCTTCCCTAAAGGGCATTAGTGAACCAGATTGGTCTTTAATGACAATCCAGTAGTTTCATGGTCACCATTAAGGATGCTAGCTATTTAATTCCAGATTAGTTTCATTAACTGAATTTAAAATCCCCAGTTGCTGTGGTGAGATTTGAACTCAAGCCTCCAGATCATTAGTCCAGCTTCTGAATTACTAATCCACTAACATAACCACTGTGCTACTATTCTCAATGTGACTAACTGAAGGTAACAGGGAAAACTGCAAATGCAGTCAGATGCTTCATGAGTATCACCTATAACTCAATGGTAATGCCTTCAACCCTGAGCCTGAAGGCTGTGGGTTCAAATTCCACTCCTGAGACTTGAGCACAAAATCCAGACTGACACTTCAAAGCAGAATTGAAGGAGTGCTGCACTGTTGGACATGCCATATTTCAGCTGGCACATCAAGCCAAGGCCCCATCTGCCCTCTTAGGTGGGCATAAAAGATCCCATGGCTACTGTGTCAAAGGAAACTAGGTGAGTTCTTCCCGGTGGCCTGGTCAATTGTTATCCCTAAACTAACATAACCAAAAAAAAAAATTCTCTGTTCATTATCTCATTGTTGTTTATGGGATTTTGCAGTGTGTACATTGACTGCAGCGTTTCCTACATTTACAACAGAGACACTAAACTTTATTAATAGAGTGCAACAACAGGGCAGTTAGAAAACATTGGTTAGGCCTCAGCAGGAATATTGTGATCAACTTTCGCATAAGGCCTTAGAGAGGGTAAAGAAGAGATTTACTAGAATGGTATCAGGGATAAGGGACTTTCAGTTATGTGGAGAGACTGGAGAAATGGGGGTTGTTCTCCTCAGAGCAGAGAAGGTAAAGTGGAGATTTGATGGCATTGTTCAAAATCATGAAGGGTTTTGAGGGAGTAGATAGGGAGAAATTGTTGCCAGTGGCAAAAGGACCAGTAACCAGGTGACACAATTTTAAAGTGACTGGAAGAACCAGAGGTGATATGAGGATTTATTTTTAAAACACAGCAAGTTGTTTGGACCTGAAAACACTGCCTGAAAGGGTGGTGGAAACAGATTCAATAGCAACATTCAAAAGAAGCTTTACCAGATGAGTGCCGGATGAACAAATGGCTTTTCTTTCCCAGAGGAAATTATTAGAACATCCATTTGAGCTTTAAGTGTGTTTTAACCCAAGTTGCATCAAATGGATAATTCACAATGTGCAATAAATGCCAGCCATGACAATACTCCCAGAATGAAAGTTAAAAGAAACATTTGCTCAAGGAGCTGAATGACCTACTTAACACACTGTCGATCAGTAAACAGACCTGAGGTTCTGGGCTACACTGTCTAATCTCAGTACCACAGTGTGCTGTGCACGATACACATGAACTATCAAGAGACCGTGTCAGTTGCAACTATTAAACAGAACATAGAAAACTTTCAACCCATTTCTTAAGCTTACTCTTGCACAAAACAGAGAGACCTCCATACCCACTTGTCCTTTCCCCTGTTACAACAGCAAAATTAAAAATAAGGGGATGGAGAAAGTAAAACGTTACCTGCTACCTGCAATGTGACTGGAATAGTTAGAACCACGTTGTACTCTGTCGGCTGTTTCATCTGAATTATACAAGTGTATTCAGCATCATCACTCACTTGGAGGTCAGACAGGAGGAGGGAAAAGTTGCCTTGTTGAAATTCCTTTGTAAAAAGTTTGGCTCTGTTGCTGTAATTCTGGTTAACATGTTCTTTCCCTGAGTAGAAGGCATGGACGAACTGGCCAACCCTCTGCCAGTACACACGGATCTCATCATTAGCCTGTTTTCCCACAGAGCTATCTACACAAGACAGGAGGGCACTTTCTCCAACGATTCCTGAGACTGCAAGGGTAGTCAAGGGAACTAGGGAATAAAAATAAAGGATACATGAAGGTGCTGTTTGCAGCTGATCTGAAATGGAATAAACAATGAGAAGAATAGTAACAGGCTGATAAAGAGGAGGCATTAGAGAGGTTGACTGACTTCAAGTTGATAAGTCACCAGGATCAGCTGTAATGCAGCAGAGAATACTGTTACGAAGAGGCAGATGATGTGTACCAAGTGGATCAAATCCACGAGGGATACTTGATCACGTGGTCACAATGATTTTGCAATTTGTATTTTATTTCGAGATGCGTGCCTTGAATATAGTATTAATGTCCACCTAGGACTCTAGAGATTTTTACAAAACTAAATTAAACATTTATTAACAAAAGAAAAGATTTCAAGCACATACATAGGTCTACAAATTACAACTATAATAACTCCCAAAACTCCTAAATAATTTGGCTTCCAGTTACACCCCATTAAGGCAACGGTAAAAAATAGATTTGAACAGATCCAGGCAAGTCAAACACAATACCTTGGACAGTAGAATTCAAAGTAGCTTTTCCCAGCTTCAGTTTCTGTAGACAGATGCTTATGGAGGCTTTTCACACTTGTGTTAGATCTTACAATGTCTTCTCTGACACATAGCCTTATTTCCCTTTATACATGTTTCTCTCTTTTAATGCAAATTCCATTGTTCCCATACATCTTTGTAACTTTATAAATCTAATCATGGTGTTAATATTGTCAGTAAACTTTGGGAAAAATAAACACACTGCTTAGCCTAGCTTCTCTGGCCAGGTGTAACATCCTACCATCTCCCTGAAATTCAAACTACCTTGATTTATCTAAAAATGCAAATTCTTCTCACTTCACCTTCTAAAACTTCAGCCATGTTTATGTAATTAGCATTTCAAACCTAGCTTCTTTTAATGTGCCTTTGCAAAGAAGGTCTGGAGAGAGATGCAGTGGCTTTTGTCGAGGTTCATCCCGAGCAGTTCTGTGACACAGGACTCTGTGCTCTATGGGCCCATTCCCAAGGACACACACCAAGACAAACATCAACTGCAGCTGGAGGATCATCAACTCGGTGAAAGACGCTCTTTGGTCTGCCCGAAACTTGTTGGTCTTTCATTGCAAAGAGTTGTCCCCAACCAAGTGTTGCAGACTGGCACATTCCAAGGGTCAGGACTATGTGCTGAGGGACGCACTAAAGCTTGGGGCAGCCACCTGAGAGATGCAATGGGGAAAGGTCGCTGTCTAAGACCTTTCAGCCATAGTGCACCAAGGAGCTGGGAAAGGTATAGACCCCTCAGGCTGTATGACTCACATTGAATGTATGCAGTGAATATTACATGTATCACAATTGCACTGAAGCACCTCAGAGTGCAACATGATCTATGTGGGTAACTTGAATACCATTGCACTGTCTGACTGCCTGTAATGGGCATGTTGAAATGTCTGTAATGTCCATTGGTTGTATTGAAGCGTCACAGGGTGTGACATGATCTATATGAAAAACTTGAATATGATTGCACTTTTTGTGATGGCCATTGTGAAATGTTTTGTAAAGTTCTTTCAGATATTTTATGAAAAAAGTATATTTTTGCAAAAAATATAGTCAAGGAAATTGTGGAGGCACTGGCCATAATCTTCCAATCCTCCTTAGATATAGTGGTATCCTCTGGTGGTGACAGGAACTGGAGAATTGTCAGTGTTACACCCATGTTCAAAAAAGGTGTAAGGGTAAATCCAGCAACTACAAACCAGTTTAACCTCGGTGGTAAGAAAGCTTTTAAAAACGATAATCCAGGGAAAAATCACTTGGACAAGTGTGAATTAAGGAAAGTCAGCATGAATTGTTAAAGGCAAATCATGTTTAAGTAACTTGATTGAGCATTTTGAGGAGGTAACAGAGAAGGCGATTGAGGACCCGAACGTGGATTTTCAAAAGTCATTTCATAGGTGTCGCTTAATAGACTTGCCAGGAGACTTGAAGCCCGTGGAGTAAAAGGAACAGCGTGGGTTGTATGGATACAAAGTTTGCTGAATGACAGGAGGAAACTATATGGTGGGATTCCCCATGGTTCACCACCAGAACCACTACTTTTCTTGATATATGTTAATCTAGGTTTGGGTGCAGAGGGCAATTTCAAAATTTGCAGATGGCACAATACTTGGAAGTACTGTGAACCATGAGGAGGGTAGTGATAGACTTCAAGAGTACATAGACAGGCTAGTGGAATGCATGGACATATGGCAGATTAGATTTAAAGCAGGAAAGTTTGCAATTATACATTTTGATCAGAAGAACAAAGAGGCAATATAAAATAAGGAGTACAATTATAAATGGGGCACAGTAACAGATAGAGATTTGGGGGAATATATGCACAAATTGTTGAAGATGGCAGAGCAGGTTGAGAAAGTGGTTAAAAAGGCACATGGGTTCCTGGGCTTTACTAATGGAGACAGGATGGGATTTTCCAGTCCAAATTCCTGCCCAAACTTAATGGATTTTTGGCTACTCTCCAAACTTACCGGTCCTACCCAAACCAATTCCTGCCATGAGCAGGTCCAGAAATCCTGGACATTGGCTCTCCATCATGGCAAAATGGGCAAACTTTCTAAGTCCCGCCCCCGAACTTGGCATTTCCTATCTTTGCGGGATCGGAACCAAAGTCAGGCCGAGGTTTGCACAACTGGCCTTTCAAATCACCAGCTGCCCATCCACTGATGTGGGATTTTGGTGGGCCAGGAGTGTGAAATCCAGAGTGTGCTGCTGAATAGGCCAGGTAAGAGGTCTCAACTTGATGGATTCATTTAGATAGCTAGAATACCGCTTTGGAGAGGGTCCTGGAACATCTTTGGGAGAGGTAAGGTACCCTTTGAGGTTGTTAAAAGTGAACATGATTATGCACCTTTTAGTGCACAAACTCATTGGAACTCTCTAGCTGTCATAGAACTGTCAGTTGCCAAGGAACTGTCCAGCTGTCAAGAAACTTAAAGATCTGTCCAGCTGGCAAATCTGTCCAGGAAGTGTCAAAGCTGTCAAGGAACTGCCCAATGATACTAGGTGAGTTGGCATGGAAGGGGTAAGGGCAAAGTGTGGTGGGTGGGGCACGGATTGGCATGAGCTGGCACAAGGTTGGCATAGGTACTATGGGGCAATGGGGATGGGTAAAGTAGCACTAAGTTGCCATAGGGATTGTGGGGCAATGAGGGGTGGTTAGAGGGGCATGACCTGGCCATGGGAGGGGCATAGGGATTGTTTGCGGTGCTGAGGACTGGAGGGATGTTTTTTGTTCTACTACTATTTTTTATTTATTTAAGCACAGTTCCAGAGCATACAGGCAGGTCTTGCACCCCTGCAGCAGACAACCTGTGCATCCATTCTGGGGTCACCCACCCCGACTCGTTTTCCAGCCCATCTCCCATCCTCCCCACAACTGAAAATCCGACTTGTGGGTGGCCATTTTTAAAGTTCAGGCTCACCGGGTCGGGAAATTTCCCAACTCCAAAAAAGGGAAATCCGGGACAGGGAGTACAAAAGCAAGGAAGTTATGATAAACCTTTATAAAGTCTCAACTGGAGTATGGTGTCCAATTCTGGGCACCGCATATTAGGAAGGATATCAAGGGTTTACAGAGCTTGCAGAAAGATTTACCAGAACGGTTCCAGGGATGAGGGACTTCAGTTATGTGGATAGATTGGAGCAGCTGAAACTGTTCACCTTGGAGAAAAGGAGGTTGAGAGGAGATCTGAAATAGGAATTCAAAATCATGGGGATCTATTTAGAGTAAGTAGTAAGAAATTGTTCCCAGTGGTAGAACAATTAAGAACAAACAATGACACAAGGAAAACCAGTTTTGCACAGCAAACATTAGGATCTGGAATGCACTGCCTGAGAGTGTGGTGGAGACAGGGTCAATCGAGTGGTTAGGATCTGGAATGCACTGCCTGAGAGTGTGGTGGAGACAGGGTCAATCGAGTGGTTAGGATCTGGAATGCACTGCCTGAGAGTGTGGTGGAGACAGGGTCAATCGAGTGGTTAGGATCTGGAATGCACTGCCTGAGAGTGTGGTGGAGACAGGGTCAATCGAGTGGTTAGGATCTGGAATGCACTGCCTGAGAGTGTGGTGGAGACGGTCAATCGAGTGTTTAGGATCTGCAATGCACTGTCTGAGAGTGTGGTGGAGACAGGGTCAATCGAGTGGTTAGGATCTGGAATGCACTGTCTGAGAGTGTGGTGGAGACAGGGTCAATCGAGTGGTTAGGATCTGGAACACACTGTCTGAGAGTGTGGTGGAGACAGGGTCAATCGAATGGTTAGGATCTGGAACACACTGTCTGAGAGTGTGGTGGAGACAGGGTCAATCGAATGTTTAGGATCTGGAATGCACTGTCTGAGAGTGTGGTGGAGACAGGGTCAATCGAGTGGTTAGGATCTGCAATGCACTGTCCAAGAGTGTGGTGGAGCAGGGTCAATCGAGTGGTTAGGATCTGGAATGCACTGTCTGAGAGTGTGGTGGAGACAGGGTCAATCGAGTGGTTAGGATCTGGAACACACTGTCTGAGAGTGTGGTGGAGACAGGGTCAATCGAATGGTTAGGATCTGGAACACACTGTCTGAGAGTGTGGTGGAGACAGGGTCAATCGAATGTTTAGGATCTGGAATGCACTGTCTGAGAGTGTGGTGGAGACAGGGTCAATCGAGTGGTTAGGATCTGCAATGCACTGTCCAAGAGTGTGGTGGAGCAGGGTCAATCGAGTGGTTAGGATCTGGAATGCACTGTCTGAGAGTGTAGTGGAGACAGGGTCAATCGAGTGGTTAGGATCTGTAATGCACTGTCTGAGAGTGTGGTGGAGACAGGGTCAATCAAGTGGTTAGGATCTGGAATGCACTGTCTGAGAGTGTGGCGGAGACAGGGTCAATCGAGTGGTTAGGATTTGGAATGCACTGTCCGAGAGTGTGGTGGAGACAGGGTCAATCGAGTGGTCAGGGATCTGGAATACACTGTCCGAGAGTATGGTGGAGACAGGGTCAATCGAGTGGTCAGGATCTGGAATGCACTGTCTGAGAGTGTGGTGGAGACAGGGTCAATTGTGGTTTTTAATAGGGAATTGGATAAACACTGAAAAGAGAAAATGTGCAGAGCTATGGGGAGAGGATGGGAGAGTGAGACTAGTGTAGATCCTCTTGCAGTTAGCTCCCACAGGTAAGATGAGCTGAATGGGCTCCTTCTGTCCTGTAAGCATTCTATGAATCTATGAAATGTCCTTGCAGGCCACTCAGTTGATTTAAGAAATAAGCACATCACGAGCTTCTCAAGGACAATTCCAAAGGGCAATAAGTGCTGGCTTTGCCGAGCGACACTCACATCCTGGGAATGAATTGGAAGTATGATCACAGAAAGAAGAGCTACACATGTGCCTGATGATGTTGAGTCATGGAAGGAAATTGAAAGGATTTGGCTTTCTTTAGCACTCTTCAGAATCTTGGGACATCCCAGAGTGTTTTGCAGCCAATGAAGGTGCACTTTTCTTGTAGAAGTGTAAGTACAGTTGTAATGTAGGAAACGGAGAAATCAATATGCATACAGCAAGCTCCCACAAACAACAATCAGTTTTAGGAGGGAACGCTTCGCCTCTTTGACTGAAACAGAGCTGTGGGGGCTTATCGTTTACCTGAGAGGGCAGGGTTTCATTTAAAAGCTGGCACCTGGGACAGTGCAACACTCCCTCAGTGCTGCACTGTAGTGTCAGCCGAGATTATTTGCCTAGATCCCTGGAGTGGGACTTGAGGCCACATACAAGAATGCTATCCACTGAATCACATCACTGTCCAATCACGCTGCTTCTGCCTGAAAATGGGTTTAGTGGCCCCATGAAGTCAGAAAAACTAGAAAATAAAAAGCAGGTCTTCAAGGATTAGTAATTATTTTTTAAATTTTGGTGAGTTTATCTTGATGTTGCTATTAGTCGTGAAAGCCAACAGCAAAACAGTAACTAATGGAAGAAAAATCCACCAAAAGCAGTTGGTAAAATGCTCTGCAATTCCTTTAAAAAGGTACAAAGGGAGCAAATCAGCAGAGGCATTAGTGGAGTTCAGAAAGTGCAGGGTGGAGTTTAAGAAAGAAATTAGGAGAGCAAAGAGGGGATATGAGAAAGTTCTGGCAGGAAAAAGTAGGGAAAAGCCCTATAAGTATATCAACAGGAAGAGGATAACCAGGGAAAGAGTAAGGCCCATTGGGGACCAAAGGGGCAATCTATGGGTGGAGCCATAGAACATTGGTAGAGTGTTGAATGAATACTTCACATCCATCTTCACCCAAGAGAATGAGGATGAAGGTATGGAACTCGGGGAGAGAGACTGCAAGGTCCTTGAGCAAATTGATATAGGAAGTGACAAGGTATTGGAGGTGTTGGCAAGCTTAAAAGTGGACAAATCTCCAGGTCCAGATGATTTGTGTCCCAGACTGCTGAGGGAGGCAAGGGAGGAGATCGCAGGGGCTCTGACCCAAATTTTTAATTCCTCTCTGGCCACGGGGGAGGTGCCAGAGGACTGCAGAACAGCTAATGTGGTTCCGCTATTTAAGAAGGGTTTTAGAGATAAGCCAGGGAACCACAGGCCAGTGAGTCTCACGTTAGTGGTAGGGAAACTATTGGAGAAAATTCTGTAGGAGAGAATCTATCTCCAGTTGGAGAGGTAAGCTTTGATCAGGGATAGTCAGCATGGCTTTGTCAGAGGGAGGTCATGCCTAACAAATTTGATTGAATTTTTTGAGGAGGTGACCAGGTGTGTAGATGAGGGTAGTGAGGTTGATGTAGTTTATGTGGATTTCAGCAAGGTTCCACATGGGAGACTTATTAAGAAGGCAAACGCACATGGGATACATGGTAATTTGATAAGATGGATTCAAAATTGGCTTAGTGGTAGGAGACAGAGGGTGATGGCAGAAGGATCCTTTAGTGACTGGAAGCCAGTGTCCAGTGGCGTACCACAGGGATCTGTGCTCAGTCCCCTATTATTCGTCATTTATATAAACGACATAGATGACTATGTGGGGGGTAGAATTAGTAAGTTTGCAGATGACACAAAGATTGGCCGGGTGGTTAACAGTGAGGTTGAGTGTCTTGGGCTACAGGAAGATACAGACGGGATGGTCAAATGGGCAGATAAGTGGCAGATGGAATTTAACCCTGAAAAGTGTGAGGTGATACACTTTGGAAGGAATAATTTGACAAGGAAGTGTTCCATGAACGGCATGACACTAGGAAGTTCTGACGAACAAAGGGACATTGGCGTGTGTGTCCATAGATCTCTGAAGGTGGAGGGGCATATGGGATACTTGCCTTTATCAATCGAGGCATCAATTACAAAAGTAGGGAGGTCATATTGCAGTTGTATAGAATCTTGGTGAGGCCACAGCTTCTAATTCATATGTTCTTATTGTACAGTTGCTCTAAACATGGGCGTGTTTGTAACTCCCTGTAGCAATGATGCAACAATGAGCCTAATGATTCCACTCCCTGCCTTCCCGAACCTGCTTATTAGGAACTAAAACTGTTGCTTAACACTTATAGGTTGAGATCCAGAGCTTACCCAGGCACACTTCCAACCATCTAGTAATTGATCAAGGCCTGGGTGAGATTGTGTATTGACAGCTTGGAGAAAGATGTAGCTTGTATTGCAGGAGGTCAAAAAAGATGAAGGTGAATTGCACCCATTGATCATCCTTGAAATATGGGCAACAAGAAGGGCCTTTGTGTTAGTCACTAAAAAATGGACATTTATATTTACCTGCTCCCCAACACAAAAGTAATCCACATTCAAACAGCCCAGGCACCAGTCTGGTTCCCCTAAGACAAAGTAAAAGGAACTGTTACTTCAAAACTTTTGAAATGTTATTGACAATGCATTGAGACAAAAATGAAGCATTTTTCTCTGAGGTTTGGTGCTGTAATGTCAGCATTTACAAGAGCCCTGAATTTCCTTTGGCATTTTGCCATCGTAACGTCAGTGGAAAAGCAGTGTTTAGATATTTAAAACTGGGTTTGTTACATTGCAGCGGAAAGCCCAAGGAAGTGATCCAGCACAAGCGTTAAAAATGAACCAGGAACAGAAATCACACTCCAGTTTGACTTGAGGAGCGGTTGGAGAAACTCGGATTGTTCTCACTAGAGTGACAAGACATTGAGGGGCGACTTGATAGAAGTTTACAAAATTATGAGTGGCATGGACAGAGTAGATAGTCAGAAGCTTTTTCCCAGGGAGGAAGAGTCAATTACTAGGGGACATAGATTTAAGGTGAGAGGAGAAAACTTTAGAGGAGATGTGCGGGGCAAGTTTTTTACGCAGAGGGTAGTGAGTGTCTGGAATTCGCTGCCAGAGGAGGTGGTGGAAGCAGGTACGATAGTGGTGTTTAAGAGGCAGCTTGACAAATACATGAATAGGATGGGAATAGAGGGATACGGACCCCGGAAGTACAAAATGTTTTAGTTTGACGGGCAATATGATTGATGCAGGCTTGGAGGGCCGAAGGGCCTGTTCCTGTGCTGGACTTTTCTTTGTTCTTTGTTCTTAATGCATTGTCGCAGCAAGTTGGTTTGTTTGGGACTGACAGCTAAGCCACAAATTCAACTAAAAACATCTTTTAGGATTTGTTCAAATATATGTTTGATAGGCAGTTAGCTCCTGGGAAATGTTTTGTCTTATTTATCAACTGCCCTTTTCAATTATTCTTATGTAGCCTTTCACAGTGAGATACTCAGACTAGGTAGCCTTGATGGTTGGCGAGAAGAGAATAAAGACAATTACCTAAGATTACTTACAGCATTATTCAGCACAGAAATTGAAAATTTGTTTTAAAAAATGTGGAGCTAACACAGCTTGCCAGCTGCTACTAAATGCTACATATACTTGTGTAAAAGTAACATTTTTGGGACCATTTTTCTCGGCCAAAGGTAATGCGGTCGACTCTTACACAGTAATGTTATCGCAGGATTGACACTTGTGCTTAATCTGGGCCCAATTAAGATCCAAAAAATACTGTTAACGAACTGTGGTAATTCAAGATGAGCTTGAATAATTACCAGTAAGTAATTAATAATCACAACACGGTTTGTCATTCATAATCTCATAAATAATATTAAAATTTAAACCCAGGCATTGCTGGCTAGGCACCACTTATGATTCAGCATTCAATACGATGATGAGTGGCGATTGTTGTACATTTGTTACTTTTTTTTATATACAGGGCATTGGTGAGACCGCACCTCGAATACTGTGTAGTTTTGGTCTCCTTATTTAAGGAAGGATGTAAAGGAGCGGTTCAGAGGAGGTTTACTAGATTGGTACCTGGAATGAGCAGGTTGTTTTATGAGGAAAGGTTAGACAGGGTTTGTTTCCCCTGGGGTCTAGAAGAGTGAGGGGTGACTTGATTGAAGTATATAAGATCCTGAATGGTATCGATAAGGTGGACATGGAAAGGACATTTCCTCTTGTGGGTGAGTCCAGAACTAGGAGGCACTGTTTTAAAATTAGTGGTCGCCCTTTTAGGACAGAGATGAGGAAAAATTTGTGTGACTTTGGAACTCTCTGCCTCAGAAGGTGGTGGGGGTGGGGACATTGAATATTCTTAAGGTGAAGTTAGGTAGATTCTTGTTAGGCAAGGGAATCGAAGGTTATCAGGTGTAGATGAGAATGTGGAAATCGAAACACAAGAAGATCAGTCATGATCTTATTGAATGGCAGAGCAGTTTCAAGGGGCTGAATGGCTACCTCTGCTCCTATTTCATATGTTCATCTAGCTGCAGAATGATTACTGAGATATTGGTATGCCCAAACAATAACTGGTTTATTTTATACAACTAAACCATGTACAACTATCCATGACTAGGTGTTACACTGCTGAAGCCATGAACGTTCTCCCTCCCAACTCCCCGTCATGTGTTCTCTTACATCATCATTATGGGAGATGCTATTTACACAGTCCCATGCATTAACCCCTACAAACCCTAAGACTACAATCATTTACCAGTATTCAGTTTAATTAACATTTATACATTAACAATGTGATTGAACCATTAACATCTCCAGGCTCTGAAATTTATGGGCTTTGATCCCTGAGAAACTGAGGTCGAATTTTACACAAGGTGTATGAAAAACAACATTCTTTTAGGCCAAAAATCTGGGGTCGATTTTTACATGAGATAAACTTTTACACAGGTATAAAATATAAATTATACAGAAAATGCTGGAAATATCAGCAGGTCATGCAGCACCTGTGGGGAGAGGAACAGCTAAATTTTCAGGTTGATGAATATCATCAGAGCTGGAAGATCACTTCACTCCTTCTGGAGATTTTACCCCCACAATCTTGCACAGCCTGCTTCTACCCCCTTCCCAAGATCCACAAACAGGACTGTCCCTGTAGAACCAGCCGGGGGAGTTTAACCTGGGCTGCAGGGGGCCTTGTCATCCAGAGCCAAATCTGGTGGTGCCCCCATGCCCTAATCTCTGGGGATATCCAATGGAATAAAGTTTCTAACTGACAATAGGAACCCTGGCTGTTGGGGCTGCTCAACTCCCCCCACTGAACTTCATACTGTGGGACAGATCTCCTGCTCCAAGAGCTGCTGAGTGCAAGCCTTCCTACACTGAATCAGACAGCAGTGAGGTGGTGGTGGAACCTCCACTGCACAGCCTCCTGCCTGATCGCACAGCCTTACCTTCTGTCCCCACCCACCTCCCAACTCACCTCTAGTGGGTGGGAGTGGGGTGGGGGGGGGGGGGGGGGGGGGAGGTGAGAGAGGAAGGCCATGTGGTCAGGCAGGAGGGTGTTCTCACTGCTCTCTATCAGGTGGAATTTAATGCCATCCCATGGCAGCTTTGGTGGTGGTGGGGGGGCCAAGGCCGTTGGGGGTGGGGGGGCGGGGGGGGGCGATGTGGAGCATGTAATCAAGTGGGAGGGTGGCAGGCGTCACCCCAATGGTAGGAAGGTCTGCAGACAGCCATCCCACCCCACCGCCAATTGATATCCACAAGTGGACAATTCATTGCCTATTTAAGTGCCTCATCCTGCCTCCACTGGCAGTGAGCTCACTGTGTGGGGTGCAGGACAAGCAAACCCATACAGGGCTGCCTATGGGCTCCCAGTTAGAGTCCCTCATTCAAAGGCACATCAAGGGAACCAGCATCGTGGAAGTGGGAACCCACAGAGAGCAACACCCCTGCCCTTGCTGCCAACCCCCCCATTCCCTATGTCTCCACTCCATGACCCCCCTCCGACCATCACTCACCTGTGGCCTGGAACCCAGCAGTGATCCTGGCCGTTGGGTGGGTGTGTTACCGACAGCAAGCACCACCCCGGCTGACCCCCCCCTCACCACTACCCCCACCCACCACTACCCCCACCACCCCCCCAACCACTACCCCCGCTACTGCCCCACCACTACCCACCCCCACCCCTCCCAATCCCCCCCCACCCCACTCCTCTGCCATTTCCTGGTTCCCTATTATTGCCTCATTCTCTAAGTGGCCTACATTGACTTTGGCTTCTCTCTTCCTTTTTGTGTATTTAAAGAAGCTTTTACTGTCCATTTTTTATATTACTTGCTAGTTTACCCTCAAAGTTTATTTTTTCCCTCTGTTATTTTTTGCATCATCTTCTGTTGCTTTTTAAAACTTTCCCAATCCTCTGTCTTATCACTAATCTTTGCCACATTGTATGTTTTTTTTCTTTCACTTTGATACTATCCTTAACTTGCTTGGTTAAGCCCTTGGTTGGTTTATGCCCTTCCTATAATCCCTCTTCCTCACTGGGATATATCTTTGTTATGAGTCATGAACTATTTTCTTAAACATCTGCCATTGTTCATCAACCATCTTTTCTGCTAAACTCCTTTCCCAGTCCACTCCAGCCAACTCTGCCCTCATTCCTTTGTAATTACCCTTATTTAAGTTTAACACAGTTGTTTCTGGTCTATGTTTCTCACTCTCAATCTAAGTGCTAAATTCCACCAGGTTATGATCACTGTTTCCTAGAGGATCCTTTACTCTGAGATCATTTATTAAGGCTGCCTCTTTACACATTACCGAATCCAAAATAGCCTGATCCCTGGTTGGATCCACAACATATTGTTCTAGGAAACTGTCCCAAATACACTCTGTGAATTCTTGCTCGTGGCTGCCTCTGCCAGTTTGATGTTCCCAATCTACATGAAGGTTAAAGTACCCATGATTAATGTGCTGCCTTTTTTACATGCCCTCAGTATCTCCTGATTTATCCTCCGTCCTACAGCATAGCTGCTGTTA
Source organism: Isurus oxyrinchus (assembly GCA_026770705.1). Classification (NCBI taxonomy): domain Eukaryota; kingdom Metazoa; phylum Chordata; class Chondrichthyes; order Lamniformes; family Lamnidae; genus Isurus; species Isurus oxyrinchus. The sequence goes on along the minus strand of JANJGN010000030.1, from coordinate 1,606,426 downwards.
GGGGACCCATAGACCACTCCCATCAGTGTCATCTCCTTGTTATTTCTTTTCACACTCTGAGTATCATTACCTAAATAGCTGCCCTGCAAGGCTGCCATATCCTTTAGCTTTGTAAGCATACTTATCCCCTCTCTGGAACCCTCCCCCTTCTAGCAGTCTGTGCCTGTTAACTTGGCAGCACTCACAACACTTTCATCCTGCACCAGTCCTCTGTGCCAACATTATTCTAACCAGATTGAGCAACAAGGCACAACATGTATGGGCACTGTATGGCAGAAATTCTATGCCTGAGAGGGAAAGGCAAAGAGAGAGAGCTAGAACTGGTGAAGCCTGTTGCAGTTGCACCTCCTTCAACTTAGTCTACTGCATTCACTGCTCCCAATGTGGTTTCCACTACATTGGAGAGACCAAACGCAGACTGGGTGACCGCTTTGCAGAACACCTTCGGTCTGTCTGCAAGCATGACCCAAACCTCCCTGTCGCTTGCCATTTCAACACACCACCCTGCTCTCATGCCCACATGTCTGTCCTTGGCCTGCTGCATTGTTCCAGTGAAGCTCACACACAAACTGAGGAACAACACCTTCTGGACTTAACATTAGTTCAACAACTTCAGACCATGACCTCTCTCCTCCCTCTTGACTCCTTCTTTAATCCAATGTTTAATTATTTATTTATCTATTTTTTATATTTAATGATTTGTTTATTTTTTTAATCCCTTTCCTCAAACCCCCACCGCACCCCCCACAGGGCGATCTGTCACTTCTTTCTGTGTTGTGCTTTCACAGGGCGCTGACCCTTGTTCTGTTATTAACACATTCTGCTGTCTTACCTTTATGCCACTATCAGCACCTTCTTTAATCTTTACCACTCCCTTTGTCTTGTGTCCATGACATCTTTGTCAATCTCTCCTGAGCTCCCACCTATCCCTGACCTTCTATCTTGCTCCACCTGCTCTGCCCCCTCTTAAACATTATAAAACCCATCACAATTCTACTTCTCTGTAGCTCTGAAGAAGAGTCATACGGACTTGAAACGTTAACTGTTTCTCTCCCCACACATGCTGCCAGACCTGCTGAGTTTTTCCTGCATTTTCTGTTTTTATTTCAGATTTCCAGTGTCTGCAACATTTTACTTTATATTTATATAAAAGTAAAGGGCATTACAATGCAAATGGCAGCTAAATAATATAAAAGTTGGAAAAAACATCATTTTAGTGTGCTACATTCTGCTCTTATCTGTTGGTGAAACACAACGGGAGGATAAGAAAGAGATTGATAGATACAAAGAGGTCACTGGTTGACTGAATTTGTTTGTTAATGCTCCAGTGAAGCAACTTGAAACCTTCTTATACATTCCAGGTGCTATTTAAGTGCAGGTTATGGTATTTCTCAACATGTTTGGCTCCTCCAAATATTCCACCACCCCAGTACCAATAGGCTGGTCAATTCATCCAGAACGATTTCGGAGTTGAGATTCATCCGATACAAACCAAAAACAGAATTACCTGAAGAAACTCAGCAGGTCTGGCAGCATCGGCGGAGAATAAAAGAGTTGATGTTTCGAATCCTCATGACCCTTCAACAGAACTGGGTGAATCCAAGGAGAGGGGTGAAATATAAACTGGTTTAAGGTGGGGGTGGGGGGGTTGGGTGGAGCAAGAGAAGTGGAGGGGGAGTGGTGTGGTTGTAGGGACAAGCAAGCAGTGATAGGACCAGATAATCAAAAGATGTCACAGACAAAAGAACAAAAGAACACAAAGGTGTTGAAGTTGATGGTATTATCTAAATGAATGTGCTAATTAAGAATGGATGGTAGGGCACTCAAGGTATAGCTCTAGTGGGGGTGGGGAGAGCATAAAAGATTTAAAAATAATGGAAATAGGTGGGAAAAAAAAATCTATATAAATTATTGGAAAAAACAAAAGGAAGGGGGAAGAAACAGAAAGGGGGTGGGGATGGAGGAGGGAGTTCAGGACCTAAAGTTGTTTAATTCAAAATTCAGTCCGGAAGGCTGTAAAGTGCCTTGTCGGAAGATAAGGTGTTGTTCCTCCAGTTTGCATTGGTCTTCACTAGAACAATGCAGCAAGCCAAGGACAGACATGTGGGTAAGAGAGCAGGGTGGAGTGTTAAAATGGCAAGCGACAGGGAGGTTTGGATCATTCTTGCGGACAGACCGCAGGTGTTCTGCAAAGCGGTTGCCCAGTTTACGTTTGGTCTCTCCAATGTAGAGGAGACCACATTGGGAGCAACGAATGCAGTTGACTAAGTTGGGGGAAATGCAAGTGAAATGCTGCTTCACTTGAAAGGAGTGTTTGGGCCCTTGGACGGTGAGGAGAGAGGAAGTGAAGGGGCAGGTGTTACATCTTTTGCGTGGGCATGGGGAGGTGCCATAGGTGGGGGTTGAGGAGTAGGAGGTGATGGAGGAGTGGACCAGGGTGTCCCGGAGGGAACAATCCTTACGGAATGCCGCCGAGGGGTGGGGGGTGAAGGGAAGATGTGTTTGGTGGTGGCATCATGCTGGAGTTGGCGGAAATGGTGGAGGATGATTCTTTGAATGCGGAGGCTGGTGGGGTGATAAGTGAGGACAAGGGGGACCCTATCATGTTTCTGGGAGGGAGGAGAAGGCATGAGGGCGGATGCGCGGGAGATGGGCCGGACACGGTTGAGGGCCCTGTCAACGACCGTGGGTGGAAAACCTCGGTTAAGGAAGGAGGACATGTCAGAGGAACTATTTTTGAAAGTGGCATCATCAGAACAGATGCGACGGAGGCGAAGGAACTGAGAGAATGGGATGGAGTCCTTACAGGAAGCGGGGTGTGAGGAGCTGTAGTCGAGGTAGCTGTGGGAGTCGGTAGGCTTGTAATGGATATTGGTGGACAGTCTATCACCAGAGATTGAGACAGAGAGGTCAAGGAAGGGAAGGAAAGTGTCAGAGATGGACCACGTGAAAATGATGGAGGGGTGGAGATTGGAAGCAAAATTAATAATTTTTTCCAGGTCCAGATGGGAGCATGAAGCAGCACCGAAGTAATCATCGATGTACCGGAGAAAGAGTTGTGGAAAGGGGCCGGAGTAGGACTGGAACAAGGAATGTTCCACATACCCCATAAAGAGACAGGCATAGCTGGGGCCCATGCGGGTACCCATAGCCACACCTTTTTTTGGAGGAAGTGACAGGAGTTGAAGGAGAAATTGTTCAGTGTGAGAACAAGTTCAGCCAGACGGAGGAGTGTAGTGGTGGATAGGGATTGTTCGGGCCTCTGTTCGAGGAAGAAGCTAAGGTCCCTCAGACCATCCTGGTGGGGGATGGAGGTGTAGAGGGATTGGATGTCCATGGTGAAGAGGAGGCAGTTGGGGCCAGGGAACTGGAAATTGTTGATGTGACGTAAGGTGTCAGAGGAATCACGGATGTAGGTGGGAAGAGACTGGACAAGGGGAGAGAGAAGGGAGTCAAGATAACGAGAAATGAGTTCCGTGGGGCAGGAACAGGCTGACACGATCGGTCTGCCGGGACAGTTCTGTTTGTGGATTTTGGGTAGGAGGTAGAAGCGGGCTGTCCGAGGTTGGGTGATTATCAGGTTGGAAGCTGTGGGAGGAAGATCCCCAGAGGAGATGAGGTCAGTGACAGTCCTGGAAACAATGCCTTGATGTTCAGTGGTGGAGTCATGGTCCAGGGAGAGGTAGGAGGAAGTGTCTGCGAGTTGACGCTCAGCCTCCGCGAGGTAGAGGTCAGTGCGCCAGACAACAACAGCACCACCCTTGTCAGCGGGTTTGATGACAATGTCAGGGTTGGACCTGAGAGAATGGAGTGCAGTAGGTTCAGAGAGAGACAGGTTAGAATAGATGAGAGAAGCAGAGAAATTGAGATGACTAATGTCGCGCCGACAGTTCTGAGGGTCCAAACACTCCTTTCAAGTGAAGCAGCATTTCACTTGCATTTCCCCCAACTTACTCTACTGCATTCATTGCTCCCAATGCGGTCTCCTCTACATTGGAGAGACCAAACGTAAACTGGGCGACCGCTTTGCAGAACACCTGCGGTCTGTCCGCAAGAATGACCCAAACCTCCCTGTCATTTGCCATTTCAACACTCCACCCTGCTCTCTTGCCCACATGTCTGTCCTTGGCTTGCTGCATTGTTCCAGTGAAGCCCAACGCAAACTGGAGGAACAACACCTCATCTTCCGACTAGGCACTTTACAGCCTTCCGGACTGAATATTGAATTAAACAACTTTAGATCTTGAACTCCCTCCTCCATCCCCACCCCCTTTCTGTTTCTTCCCCCTTCCTTTTGTTTTTTCCAATAATTTATTTAGATTTTTCTTTTCCCACCTATTTCCATTATTTTTAAATCTTTTATGCTCCCCCCACCCCCACTAGAGCTGTACCTTGAGTGCCCTACCATCCATTCTTAATTAGCACATTCGTTTAGATAATATCACCAACTTCAACACCTATGTTTTTTTGTTCTGTTGTCTGTGACATCTTTTGATTATCTGCTCCTATCACTGCTTGCTTCTCCCTACAACCACACCCCCCCTCCACTTCTCTCGCCCCACCCAACCCCCCCCACCCCCACCTTAAACCAGCTTATATTTCACCCCTCTCCTTGGATTCACCCTGTTCTGCTGAAGGGTCATGAGGACTCGAAACGTCAACTCTTTTCTTCTCCGCCGATGCTGCCAGACCTGCTGAGTTTTTCCAGGTCAGTTCTGTTTTTGTTTTGGATTTCCAGCGTCCGCAGTTTTTTGTTTTTATATTTTTTAGTTTTTATATTTATTTTCATCCGATACAAGTTGGCAAATTAACACAGCAGAAAAACAGCAAGTGCGGAATATTCCATCATGCTCCTGACTTGTGTCTTGTAGATTATGGACAGGCTTTGGGGAGTCAGGAGGTGAGTTACGCTCTGCAGGATTCCCAGCCTTTGATCTGCTCTTGGAGCCACAGTATTTATATAGCTAATCCAGTTCAGCTTCTGGTCAATGATTATCCAAAGAATGTTGATTAGTGGGGATTCAGCAATGGGGAACATTAAGAGGAGGCAGTTAGATTTCTTCTTGGAGATGGTCATTGCATGGCACTTGTGTGGCATGAATGTTACTTGCCACTTATCAGCCCAAGTCTAGATATTGTTCAGGTCTTGCTGCATTTGGACACGGACTGCTTCAGTATCTGATGTCATGAAGCTATTAATGTATATAACATTGAAAAATATTTTTCTTTTAAAATAGAGGTGTAGCCTGTGGGTGTGTCTTAATTAAAGCCAGCTAGTCTGGGTACTTTGATGTGTACTAGTTTTGATTTGTAGGAGGGATAGAGTGCATTGCATTTTTTAAATAGACCATTTAAGAAGTGAGATGAATATTGGCACCTAGTGAGCAGAGACCAAGCAAAATGTTTCTACTGCTAATAAAACTGGTACTATGAAAGGAGTTTTATTGTTAGAAGACGCTGGTGATACAGTGAGAATTTACATTCAGTGAGCTGTGCTAGGTATAACTTCAGCAGTTTTGTGTGTGTAGAACAGAGGCAATGTGAGATCAAAAGCAGCTGTAAGCCTCCAACTGTCTCCACAGGAACCAAAGTGAAAAGAACCTCATTTTGAATTTGTGAGGTGAAAATGCTTTGCCTGGTGTTTGGTTATGTCTATGGGTTGCTGTTGCCTTAATGGAGATTAGCTTGGGAATTTGTTAAAAGTTATGATAGTAATAATTTGTAGACATGTATCTGTGTTTAATGTGTTGTAACTTAATAAAATGTTTCATCTAGTTTAATATAAAACCTCTTGAGAACTGGTGGTCTGATTCCTGAATTTAGAGTTGCATGTCAAACATAACACTTTAAATTATAGATTATGACAGTTGTTTAAAGTTTCCCTCTGGGATTTTTAAATAACTCCGCTTTACCAATTGCATCGATCATAACACTGAGGAGTCACAAATGGTCCTGAACATTGTGCAATCATCAGCAAACATCCCCACTTCTCACCTTATGATGTAAGGAAGGTCATTGATGAAGCAGTTGAAGATGATTGGGCTAAGGATGCCACCTTGAGGAACATCTGCAGTGATGTCCTGGAACTGAGATGATTGACCTCCAACTACCACAACCATCTTCCTTTGTGCTAGGTATGACTCCAACTGGTGGAGAGTTTTCCCCCTGATTTTCATTGACTCCAGTTTTGCTAGGGCTCCTTGATATCACACTTGGTCAAATGTTGCCTTGATGTTAAGGGTCGTCACTCTCACCTCACCTTGGGAGTTCAGCTCTTTTGTCCATGTTTGGACCAAGGCTATAATGAGGTCAGGAGCTGAGTAGCCCTGGCAGAACCCAAACTGAGTGTCAATGAGCAGGTTATTGTTGAATATGTGCTGTTTGATAATGCCAACAATGACATTTTCCATCACTTTGCTGATGATTGAGAAAAGACTGATGGAGTGGTAGTTGGCCGGGTTGGATTTGTTCTGTTTTTTGTGGACAGGACATAACTGGGCTGTATTCCATATTGCCGGCTAGACGCCAGTGTTGTAGCTGTACTGGAACATCTTGGCTAGGGACGCAGCTAGTTCTAGAGCTCAAGTCTTCAGTATTGCTGGAATGTTGTCGGAGCTTAGCTCCGTCTATCACTTGCTGCTTATGCTGTTTGGCACACAAGTAATCCTGTGTTGTATCTTCACCAGGCTGACACCTCATTTTTAGGTATGTCTGGTGCCGCTCCTGGTTTGCCCTCCTGGCCCTCAGAATTGAATCAGGGTTGACCCCCTGGCTTGATGGTAATGGTAAAGTGGGGGATATGCCGGGCCATGAGGTTACAGATTGTGATCAAGTACAATTCTGCTACTGCTGATGTCCTACAGTGCCTCATGGATACCCAGTCTTGAGTTGCTAGGTCTGTTTGAAATCTGTCTCATTTAGGAAGGTGGTAGTGCCAAACAGCACGATAGAGGGTATCCTCAATGTAAAGCTGGGGCTTTGTCTATCCAAAGATTGTGCAGAGTCACTCCTACCGATATTGTCATGGACAAATGCATCTGCGATAGGTGGATCAGTGAGAACAATGTCAAGTAAGTTTTTCCCTCTTGTTTGTTCCCTCACCACCTGCCAAAGACCCAATATCCTTTAGGACCCTGCCAGCTTGGTCAGTAGTGGTGCTACCAAGCCACTCTTGGTGATGGCTGAAATCCCCCATCCAGTGTACAATCTGTGCCCTTGCCACCCTCAGTACTTCCACCAAGTGGCAAAGTACTGATTCAACTGCTGAAGGGCTGGGTGGGGTGGGAGGGTGTGGTGATAGGTGGTAACCAGCAGGAGGTTTTCTATCCCACGTTTGACCTGATGCCATCAGACTTCATGCGGTCCAGAGTCGATTTGAGGAGTCACAGGGCAACTCTCTGCTGATTGTATACCACTGTGCTGCCACCTCTGGTGATGATAGTGGTGACGGCTGGAAAATTTTCTGTAAGGTCTGATTCTCTGAGTATGGCTATGTCAGGCTATTGTTTGACTAATCTGTGGGACAGCTCTCCCAATTTTGGCATAAGCCCCCAGATGTTGATAAGGAAGACTTTGCAAGGCCAGGTGTGCCATTGTTATTTCCGGTGCCTAAGTTGATGGCAGTTCAGTTCAGTTTTGTTTCATTCCTTTTAGATTTCGTAGTGGTTTGATATAACTGAGTGGTTTGCTAGGGCTGTGGGTCTGAAGTCACATGTAGGCCACACCAGGTAAGGGTGGCAGATTTCCTTCCCTACAGGGTATTAGTGAACCCGATGGGTTTTTATGACAATTGATAATGGCTTTGCGATCACCATTAGTCTAGCTTTTAATTCCAGGTTTATCAATGGAATTTTAAGTTGCACCAGCTGCCATGGTGGATTTGAATCCATTACCCGGGGCATTAGCCTGCGTCTCTGAGTTACTAACACAGTAACATTGCCACTATGCCAACATCTCTCCCTCTTTCTTTACCAAGAAAGAGATATTTACCAAAGCTCCAGAGATTGTCAGGATCCTGGATAAGATAAAAATGGAGAATGGAGTTGTCAGTAATTAGTGGATAAGTCACCAGATCCAGTTGGAATATCTCGTAGGTTTCTGAGTGAAGTGAAGGTTGAAATTGCAGATATGCTAGCCACAATCTTCCAATCCTCCTTAGATACAGAGATGGTGCTGGAGGACTGGAGGATTGCAAATATTACACCCTTGTTCAAAACAGGGGAGAAGAATAAACCTGATGATTACAAGCCAGGCAGTTCAACATCGATAGCGGGGAAGCTTTAACTGCCACTTGGGCAAACATGAACTAATAAAGGAAAGCCAGCATGAATTTAAAGAGCACGTCTTTTGATGAGGTAGCAGCAAGGGTGGAAGAGTGCAGTTAATGTTACAAAACTTGAAGTTACAAAAGGATGAAGTACCACATATTAGACCTATTAGCAAACTGAGGCCCATGAGATGAAATGTGCAGTAGCAGCAGGTATATAAAATTGGTGAAGATGGTGAAGATGAATGGTTGTTTTTCAGACTGAAAGAGGTATACAGTGGTCTTCCCCAAGTTTCAGTGCTAGGGCCACTGCTGTTTTTGAGATACATCAATGGCATAGACCTGGGTATACATGACACAATTCTGAAATTTGCAGCTGATATAAAACTTCTAAGTATTGTAACCTATGAAGAACACAACAATTAGTTTCAAGAAGACATGGACAGGCTGATGGAATGGGTGGACACACGGCAGATAAAACTCAACACAGAAAAGCGTGAGGCATTACACTTTGGTAGCAAGGAGGCAGAGAGACATTGGAAGCTAAACGGTACAATCTTAAAGGGAAGGTAAGAAAAGAGATTTTGGGATGTTTGTGCACAAATCTTTGAAGTTGGCAGGACAGGTTAGCAAAGCAACTAATAAAGATATGGGAGTGTGAGCTTTACGATAGAGTCATTGGGTACAAAACACAGGAAGTTAAGTGAAATATATAAAACACTTTGGCTGGAGTATTCTGTTCAATTCTGGGCACTACACCTTTTACAGATTTTCTTCAAGTCTAAGTGGATATTTGGCAGAAGTGTTTAAAATCAGGTTTAGCTCGAGTAATATAAAGAGAAAAATTTCCAATGGCTAAGGATCAATAGCCAAAGGACACAGATATCAGGTGATTGGCAAAAGAACTAGAGGTGACATGAGGGAAACTATTTTAATGTAATATATGGTTAGGATTTGAAACACACTGCGTGAAGGTGTAGTGGAGGCAGATTCAATAGTAGCTTTCAAAAAGGGATTGGATAAATCTGGAAGAAGGAAAACATTCATTGGGATATAGGGAACAAACTGGAATCACTAGATAGTTCAAAAAAGCCAGTGCAGGCTCTATGGGCTGAATGGCCTCCTTCTATACTATACAATGAAAAATAATGCCAGAGTCTCTAATAACGAAATTCTTATCACTAATCTACCAAACAAGGAACAGGATATTCCTTTTCATTAAGTGGATCATGGGAATTCCCCCACTTCAAAATATTTCCTGAGTTGGAACAGAAAAGTAATTTATTACAGGGGGGTTTTCAAATAGTCACCAGGAATGAAAATAAACCTTATCCTGATGTTCCTTTTCTCTCTTTCTACAGCTCTTCCTACTCACTTCAGAATTCCCCCACCTTCCTAAAGTGCACTTATATTCACAGCTGTGCTGGGGCTTTTCTGCAGTGGTTAGAGCTATTAGAGCAGGGTGTGATCCTGAGAGAAGTGCAGGATCAGGGGTTCCCTTAACACGTCAGTTGTCAGGCATGGAATTTGCTCCCCACAGATCTCGACCACCTGCGGCTGCCTGGTTTCAATTTCCTTTCAGTCATGTTGCATTTGCTCAACTAGTCCTTGTGGCAGCAACTTCCACATTTTAACCCGCTGTTTCTCAACCAGGGTTTTCCAGAATCCCATCTGCGATTTGCAGGTTATTTGAAAATTGTACCAACTTTTTCAATTTTTTAAGATTCTTACATTCAAGAAAGAATTCATTTGTTCAATAGTGTTTTACTTTGTTTTAATATATATATATATATATATATATATATATATACTATATATATAATATTTGTGTGTGTGTGTGTGTGTGTGGTGGGAGGGGAGGAGAGGGAGAAGGTTGGGGTTCTACAGAATTTCACAATATATTATAGGGTTCCTTAACCAAAAAAAGGTTGAAAACCACTCGAACCACTTTCTGTGTAAAGAAGTTTCCCTTGAATTCCCTATTGGATTTATTTATATCTCATTTTTATGGCCCTAGTTTTCACTTGGAGGGGAAGAGAGGCTAAGCAGTATTTTTTAAATTGATACTATGCCCCAAAGACATGAAAAAGGTGATGGCAATAGTTAATGAGGAAATGACATGTGTTGGAATCTTGAAATACAAAGCGACAACAATAGGAACATAAAGCAATTGTTCTTTTATTACAAAAGAGGAAAGACATCTACCTCACGCTGCAGCTCTGCTGGTGGCACACTCGCCGCTAAATCACAAGGTTCTGGGTTCAAGTCCCACTTCAGGGCTTGAGTGTGGAGAAAAATTCAAGGCTGATACTCCAATGCAGGACTGAGGGAATGCTACACTGTTCAGAATCACAGAATTGTTACAGTGCAGGAGGAGGCCATTTGGCTCATTGTGTCTGCACCAGTTCTCTGAATGAGCATTCTCCCTGCATGGAATTTTACAGCCCCGTCCTGTCAGGGGGCAGGGCCGTAAAATGTGGTGAGACGATCAAGAGTCCATTGACTTTGGCAGGAGCGTAAAATCGCGCCAGCATAAAGTTCTGCCTCCTGTAACCCTGCACATGCTCCCTTTTCAAATAACACTCTAATTCCCCTTTGAATGCTGTGATTGAACCTGCCTCCACCACACTCTCGGGCAGTACGTTCCAGACCCTAACAACTCGCTGAGTGAAAGAAAAAACATTCTAGTATCGCTTTTGCTTCTTTTGCCAATTACTTTAAGTCTGTGCACTCTCTTTCTTGATCATTTCACCAGTACAAACAATTTCTCACTATCTACTGTCTCCACACTCCTCATGATTCTGAATACCTCTATTAAATCTCCTCTTAGCCTTCTTTTCTCCAAGGAAAACTGTCCCAACTTCTCCAATCTATCTTCATAACTGAAGTTCCCCATCCCTGGAACTATTCTGGTGACTCTTTTCTGCTCTCTCTCCAATGCCTTCACATCCTTCCTAAAGCATGGAGCCCAGAACTGGACACATTACTCCAGCTGAGGCCGAACCAGTGCCCTACGTAAGTTCAATATAACCTCCTTACCCTAGTACACTGCCCCTAGTAATAAGTCCCAGGATGCAGTATGATTTATTAACCGCGCTCTCAACCTATCCTGCCACCTTCAAAGACTTATGCGCATTTTTCCCAGATCCCTCTGCTCCTGTACCCTCATTAGAGTTGTACCCCGTATTTTATAGCATTCCTCCATATCAAAATGAACCACTACACATTTCTCTGCATTGAACTTCATCTGCCACCTGTTCACCCATTCCACCAACTTGTCTATGAGCTTTCGAAGTTCCACACTATCCTCTCCACAGTTCAGAATACTTCCAAGTTTTGTATCATCCACAAATTTTGAAAGTGTGTGCTGTACACCAGGGTCTAGGTTATTAGTATGTATCAGAAAAAGCAAGGGCCCTAATACTGACCCTTGGCAACCCTTCTCCCAGCCTGAAAAACATCCAATAATCACTACTCGCTGTTTCCTGTCATTCAGCCAATTTTGTATCTATGTTGCTACTTTCCCTTTTATTCCATGAGCTATAACTTTTCTCACAAATCTGTTGTGTGGCACTGTATCGAATGCCTTTTGGAATTCCATATACACCACATCAACAGCATTTCCCACATCAATCCTCTCTGTTACCTCTTCAAAAAACAGCAGCAAGTTAGTTAAACATGGTTTTCTCTTAAGAAATCCATGCTGGCTTTCCTTAATTAACCTGCATGTGTCCATGTGACTATTAATTTTGTTCTGAATTATTGTTTCTAGACATTTCCCCACCACTAAAGTTAAATTGACTGGCCTGCAGTTGTTAGGCTCATCTTTACACCCTTGTGTGAACAAGGGTATAAGTTTGAAATTCTCCAGTCCTCTGGTACCATCCCTGAGTCTCAAGCAGACTGGAAAATTATGGTCAGTGCCTCAGAAACTTCCACTCTCATTTCTCTCAGTATCCTCGGACGTATCTCATCTGGTTGTGGTGCCTTGTCAACTTTAAGTACAGATAGCATGTCCGATATCTCCTCCTTATCAATTTTTAACCCTTCTGGTGTGTGAATTTCCTTCTCTTTCACTGTGGCCTGGATAGTATCTTCTTCCTTGGTAATGACAGATGCAGAGATTATTCATTTAATATCTCAACCATGCCACGTGACTCCATCTGTAAATCACCATTTTGGTCCCTAATCAGCCCTACTCCCCCTTTTCCCACTCTTTTACAATGTATACGCCTATTGAAGACTTGGGATTCCCCTTTTATTTTAGCTGCCAATCTTTTTTCATACACCCTCTTTGCTTCTATTTGCTTCTTCACCTCTCCTCTGAACCTTCTGTATTCAGCCTGATTTTCAATTGTATTTTCTACCTGACACCTGTCATAAGCACACTTTGCTTCTTTATCTTAATTTCTATCTTTTCTTGTCATCCAGGGAGCTCTGGATTTGTTTGCCCTACCTTTCCATTTTGAGGGATTATACTTTAACTGTGCCCGAACCATCTGTTCTTTTAAGGTAGCCCATTGTTCAGCTATCATTTCTCTGCCAACATTTGACCTCAATTTATTTGGCCCAAATCCATTCTTTCCCCCAGCGAAGTTGGCTCTCCCCAAGTTAATCATTCTTACTCTGGGTTGTTCATTGTCCTTTTCCAAAGTCACCCTAAACCTTATGTTACAATGAACACTGTCCCCAAAATGTTCTCTCGCTGACATTCCATCTACTTAGCCCACCTCATTGCCAAGAACCAGGCCCAGCAGTGCCTCCTTTCTCATTGGACTGAGCACATACTGCTGTAGCAAATCACTAGCACAAGAACTCAGCCCCGGCTCTGTTCAGGGGCAACCCGCCCCTGCTTGTACAGGTCCCATTTCCCCCAGAGCCAGTCCCAGTGTCCTCCAATAATCTAAAGCCCTCCCTCCTGCACCATCTTTCCAGCCACACATTCATCTGTCTTATCCTCCTATTTCTGTACTCACTCTAGGAACTCTTGCTCCTCTCTCCCCTATCCCAGTATATATTCGGATAATTAAAGTCCCCCATTATAACTACTTCATAATTTTTGCACCTCTCCGTAATTTCCTTACAGATTTGTTCCTCTACATCCTTCCCACTAGTTGGTGGTCTAGGGAGCATGCCAAGCAATGTGGTTGCACTTATTTTGTACCTTAGCTCGAGCCAAATCGGTTCTGTCCTTGACCCCTCTGGGACATCCTCTTTCTCCAGCACTGCAACGCTCTCCTTAATCAATAGCGCCACCCCTCCCCCTTTCCTTCCTTTCCTATCTTTCCTGAACACCTTGCATCCAGGAATATTTAACACCCAATCCTGGCCTTCCTTAAGCAAGGTCTCTGTTGTAGCCACAACATCGTAACTCCACATTACAGGCAATCTGCGCCTGTAACTCACCGCCAATCTTATTTACCACACTCCGTGCATTCTCATACATGCACTGTAACCCTGATTTAGACTCCATTAGTTTCTCCCTTACTCTGACCTCCCCTATTAACTCACCATTCTTTATTCTAGTGCTATCTGTTTCTCCCAATATTTTGTGCACCTTGGTATTCCTCGCTGATATTATCTCCTGGCGCCCACACCCCCACCGAGTTAGTTTCAACCCTCCCCAACATCACTAGCACAAGAACTCAGCCCCGGCTCTGTTCAGGGGCAACCCGCCCCTGCTTGTACAGGTCCCATTTCCCCCAGAGCCAGTCCCAGTGTCCTCCAATAATCTAAAGCCCTCCCTCCTGCACCATCTTTCCAGCCACACATTCATCTGTCTTATCCTCCTATTTCTGTACTCACTTGTGCGTGGTACTGAGGATAATCCAGAGATTACTACTTTTGAGGTCCTGCTTGCTAACTTTCTATCTAGGTGCCTAAATTCTGACCGCAGGAGCTCATCCCTCTTTCTGTCTACATCATTTTTATCAATGTGGACCACAACTGCTGGCTGTTCATTCTCCCTACTCAGAGAGCTCTGCAGCCGCTCAGTGACATCCTTGACCCTAGCACCAGGGAGACAACACACCATCCTGGATTCATGTAGCAGCCACCACAGAAATGCCTATCTGTTCCCCTAACTATTGAATTATCTATCATCATTGTTCTTCCAGACTTCCTTGTCTTCCAGACTTCCATGTGCCCCCCCCATACAGCTGTGCCACGGACTAGGTTCACCTGGAGAGCGCAGCCAGAGCCATCACTCTCATCAGTATTCAGTACTGGTTGGAGAGTGGGATGCACTCAAGAGTCTCCTACACTACCTGCCTGTTCCTTTTTAACTGTATGATGGTCACCCATTTCCTCTCTTCCTACATACTCTTAAGGCTATGGAGTGACCACATCAATAAATGTGCTATCCATGAAGCTCTCAACCTCACAGATAGACTGCAGTGATGCCAGTTTCTTCTCAAGTGCTGAAACTCAGAGCTCAAGATGCTGCAACTGATGATACTTCCTGCAAGAATGGTTGTCTAGGACATGGGAAGTATCCTGGAATTCCCACACAGCACAGGATGTGCACTCGAGGGTTGCAGTAGCCCTGCCATGCCTTTATTTATTAATAATCTTGTTACTGCTAATAAACCTTACTACTAGTAATAAGCCTTGTCAATACTAATAAAGCTTTACCAATGCTAATAAACCTTACTACTATTAATAAACCTTACTAATACTGATAAGTGGTATAAATATTTAATGCACCCTACTAGTAGTAATAAACCTTAAGAATAGACGGTACAACTCACCAGCTACTCACTTGTTATTAATATTTGTTAAACTCCCAATTGTTTAGACTCAGTCCCTAAGCCAAATACTCATCAGCCAATCAACTTACAACTTTCCTATAATGATTGTTTTTCAAACCCAGTTTTCTGCAGCTGTATCCTCAACTCTGTAAGTTAAGTGCGAGGCCCCTGAGCCTGGTTGGAGATGCTGTCTTTTAGATGCCACGTTAAACTGAGGCCCCATCTGCCTGCTTCAGTAGATGTAAAAGATCCCATGGCACAATTTCAAAGACCAGGGGAGTTCTCCCTGGTGTCCTGACCAATATTTATCCCTCAATCAACATCACAAAAACAGATTTTCTGGTTGTTATCACATTGCTGTTTGTGGGAGTTTGCTGAGCACAAATTGTCTGTCACATTTCCCACATTACAGTAGTGACTACACTTCAGAAAGTACTGCACTGGCTGTAAAGCGCTTTGAGACGGCCGGAGGATGTGGAAAGCATTATATTAAAACAAGTCGTTCTATCTTTATCTCACCCAACTTCCAAGTGATTGGGGGGGGGGGGGGTTGGTCTGGGGAAATACACACCCATCGCGTATGGGGAAAGGCATTTTATCACAATACTGGAGGGCGGGGGGCTTCTCAATATGGATCTAGCCTATCTTTGTCTTTTGGTTCTTGTCTTGGTCTACCATGGCTCATTTTTATTTCAGGCTTCCAGCATTCCCCTGTAGTCACTGTCTTTTGTAATTTTCAGTGTTGTCTTGTGCCTCACTGTGATGATCTCTGTAGAGTACCCAGCACTCTTCACCTCTTCCCACCGATTCTCTACAACTAGTCTGAGCCTTCAACCACAATCTCACTTCTTTCCCTAACCCACCACCATTCTGCCTTGCTCACTTTCAATAAAGAGCTTGTTTTGCTTTCAGTCCTGACCAGCACAGAAGGTGGCCGTTCGGCCCATCATAACCATGCTGGCTCTTTTAAAGAGCTACCCAATCAGACCCACTCCCCCTGCCCTTCCCCCGGAGCCTTGCGAAATTCTTCCCTTCAAATATGAATCGAATTCCCTTTTTGAAGGTTACTAGTGAATCTGTTTCCACCACCCTTCAGAGATTGCATCCCAGATCCCAATACAATAAATTGTGTAGAGATTAGGTGGCTGCTGGGTGCAGGCTGTCATGTCGACTTACCCTGAATCATTAGAATGGAGAACACTCGCCAAGGTGAATCATTGGGAGGTAAAAAGTATCAGGTGCGGAGAGGCGAAGGGATGAAAGTTCAAAAAGCATACTGTAATTTCTTTCACGATTCTTGCGCTCAGTTTTAGGACCTCCTTGAAGATCTATAATAGTGCCCCCGGGTGAAGACCCCAGGAACTTAAAATTCCCCGGCGGTGGGGTGTCCTGAACTCACAGTGAAAACTCCAGTCACTTCGGTCGAGGCTCTGATTTGAATATCTTACCTTAATGCTCGCTTGCGTTCTGGGTCCATCTGTAATGTACAAAGTCCACCACGTCTTCGGTGACAAGGAACTTACAAAAAGGGCGAGTGTTCCGAATGTGAAGCTGTATTTTTTTTAGATACTGATATCCTAGTGCCTGGAGAGCGAATGTCGTGAACCACAGATCCAGGAAGTCCTGGACTGCTCCTGCTGAGACAGGGGAAGCGACACTGAAATCTGGCAATCGAAAGTTCTCGAGGACTTTTCAAAACTTTCTTTCTTCGACCGACTTGAAGCAGCTTTCGTCAGCCATCCGTAAACTTTCAAACGCGAGGTTTTGATTCAAACCTTTTCATTTTTCATGCGAAGAGCGAGGGAGGGAGAGAGGGGAGGGGAGGGAGGGAGAGAGGGGAGGGGAGGGAGGGAGAGAGGGGAGGGGAGGTGTTTATCTCGAGTTTCAGGAAAATCCCAAATGTTTCCTAGCGAAACATCCTGACCCCCTGGGTTACTCCTGAAAACAAAGCCCAGGACTGTCGGCTGCCCAATCCTTGCGTTTTCAATAACTGATCAATATAAAGGGGAGAGAAAGAATTAAATAGCAGAAAGGGAAAATTTAAAAATATATATTGAAAGTACCCAGAAACTGAACAAGAATGGAAGAAGGAAAAAGGCATAAACTTTATACAGCACCTTTCTCTACCATAGGGACTCCCCAAGGCACTTTACAGAGACAGAAGTTATTTTATTTATTCATTCATGGGATGTGGGCGTCGCTGGCTGGGCCAGCATTTATTGCCCAGCCCTAATTGTCTCTTGAGAAGGTGGTGGTGAGCTGCCTTCTTGAACCGCTGCAGTCCATGTGGTGTAGGTACACCCACCGTGCTGTTAGGGAGGGAGTTCCAGGATTTTGACCCAGCGACAGTAAAGGAATGGTGATATATTTCCAAGTCAGGATGGTGAGTGACTTGGAGGGGAACTTCCAGGTGGCGGTATTCCCATGTGTCTGCTGTCCTTGTCCTTCTAGATGGTAGCGGTTGTAGGTTTGGAAGGTGCTGTCGAAGGAGCCTTGGTGAATTATTGCAGCACATATTATAAATGGTACACACTGCTGCTACTTTGCGTCAGTGGTGGAGGGAGTGAATGTTTGTGGAAGGGGTGCCAATCAAACGGGCTGCTTTGTCCTGGATAGTGTCGAGCTTCTTGAGTGTTATTGGAGCTGCACTGTTTCAAGCAAGTGGAGTGTATTCCATCACACTCCTGTGCCTGGTGCACAGGCTTTGGGGAGTCAGGAGGTGAGTTACTCACCACAGGATTCCCAGCCTCTGGCCTACTCTTGTAACCACAGTATGGCTAGTCCAGTTCAGTTTCTGGACAATGGTAACCCCCGGGATGTAGATAGTGGGGTATTCAGTGATGGTAATGCCAATGAACATCAAGGAGCAATGGTTATATTATCTCTTGTTTGAGATGGTCATTCCCTGGCACTTGTGTGCCACGAATGTTATTTGGCACTTATCAGCCCAGGCCTGGATATTGTCCAGGTTGTGAACCATAGAACCATGGAAAAGTTATGGCACAGAAAAAGGCCATTCAGCCCATCATTTGTGTGACAGCTGAAAAAGAAAAAATTAAAATCTAACCGCCCATGTTAATCCACTTTCCAGTGCCTGGTCCATTGCCTTACAGGTTACAGCAGATCAGGTGCAGATCCAGACACCTTTTAAATGAGTTGCGGATTTCTGCCTCCACCACCAAACCAAGCAGTGAACTCCAAACACCCACCACCTCCCTCATGTCCCCCACTAATCCTTCTACCAATCACCTTCAATCTGTGCCCCTGGTAATTGACCTCTCCACTAGGAGAAACAGGGCAGTCCTGTCTATTCTATCTAGGTCACTCATAATCCTGTACATCTCAGCCTCCTCTGTTCTAAGGAAAACAATCCTATCCAATCTTTCATCATAGCTGCTATTTTCAAGCCCTGGTAACATTCTTGTAAATCTCCTCTGTACTCTCTCCAGAGCAATTATGTCCTTCCTATAATGTGGTGACCAGAACTGTACACAAAATTCCAGCGGTGGCCTAACCAGCGTTTTATCCAGTTCCATCATTACATCCCTGCTTTTGTATTCAATATCTCGTCCAATAAAGGAAAGCATTCCATATGCTTTCTTTACCACCTTATCCACCTGTCCTGCCACCTTTTGGGACCTGTGGACATGCACTCCAAGGACTCTCACATCCTCTACCTCTCTTAATATCATCCCAGTTATTGGATATTCCCTAGATTTTTTTGCCCTCCTCCAAATACATTACCTCACACTTCTCTGGTTGAATTCCATCTGCCATTTTTCTGCCCACTCAACCAAACCATTGATATCATTCTGAAGACAACAGCTATCATTTTCACTATCAACTACACCAACCACTTTGTGTCACCTGCAAATTTCCCAATCATGCCTCCCACTGCACTACCCTCATCAATCCTCCTTGTTACTTCCACAAAAAAATTGATTAAATTAATAAGCCATGACCTTCCCTGAACAAAACCATGCTGATTAATCCATTGCTTTCTAAGTGACAGTTTATCCTGTCTCTTAGAATTGATTCTAATAATTTTTCCACTACCGAAATTAGACTGACCGGCCTACAATTATCTGGCCTATTCCTTCCATCCTTTTTAAATAATGGTACAATGTTTGCAGCCCTCCAATCCTCTGGTACCTTGCCTGTATCTAGTGAGGATTGGAAAATGATCCTCAGATCATCCACTGTATCCTCCCTGGTTTCCTTTAGCAACCTGGGATACAATCCATCTGGCCCTAGTGATTTATCCACCTTTGAGGATGTCAGTCCCTCCAGTACTTCCTCTCTTACAATGCTAATTGTATCTAATATTTCACACTCTTTAACCAGAATGTCTGCATCATCCCCCTCCTTAGTGAAGACAGGGGCAAAGTACTCATTAAGATCCCTACCCACATCTTCTGCATCCATGCAAAAGTTACCATGTACACCCCTGATAGGCCCTAACCTTTCCTTAGTTATCCTCTTGCTCTTAATGTACTGATAAAACATCTTTGGGTTTTCCTTGATTTTACCTGCCAATATTTTCTCATATCCTCTCTTTGCTTTCCTAATTTCCCTTTTTTACTTCAGCCCTGTATTTTCTATACTCCTCTAGGCTTTCTACAGTATTTTTTTTGTGACTGTCATAAGCTTTCCTTTTCTGCTGTAGCTGATCCTGTATGCTTCTGGATAACCAGGGGGTGCTATATTTAAGCAGTCACACCCTTTCTCTTTGTGGGGCATATCTACACTGTGCCCATAGAATCTCACTTTTGAATGCCTCTCACTGATTTGTCTCTGAATTTCCTTCAGGAAGCTGTGTCCAGACCACTTCCACCAGATCATTTCACAGCTTCACAAAATTTGTCTTCCCCCAATTTAGAACTGTTATTCCTGTTCCATCTTTGCCCTTTTCCATAGTGACCATAACACAGTTAGATTTAGCATCATTATTTCCAAAATGGTCACCCACTGCTACTTCATCCACTTGCCCTGTTTTATTACCTAAGACTAAGTCTAGAATTGCCCCCCTCTCATTGGGCTTGTAACGTGCTGGCTACAAAGTTCTCTTGAAGGAAGTTCAAGAATTTTGTGCCATCTGTGCCTTTCATACTGCTCGTGTCCCAGTTGATATTAGGGTAGTTGAAGTCCCCAACTATTATTGCCATATTGTTTTTGCACTCAGAAATGTATCTACATATTTGCTCTTCTATCTCCCTCTCACCATTTGAGGGTCGTCCTGCATGTGTTCAATGCACATTGAAGTGTATTCACTGTTGTAATGTAGGGAACATGGCAGCCAATTTGTGCACAGCAAGCTCCCACAAACTGCAATGAGATGATGATCAGTTAATCTGTTTTTATCATGTTGGTTGAGGGATAAATATTGATCAGGAGGGTGGGAAGGATTCCCATGCTTTTCTTTCAACTGGTACCACAGGATCTTAGCCAAGAGAGCAGGCGGGTCCTCATCTCATCTGAAAAATGCCATTGCCAAAAGTACAACACTCCCTCAGTATTACAGTGCAGTTTCAACTTGGATTTTTGTCCTAGAGTGGGACTTGAACCCAAAACTTTCTGGTTCAGAGGCAAGAGGGAGTCAGTTTAATGTTTGGGACAGAGACTTTTTCCCCAAAATATACTCTATTTATAAAATTTGTAAAGGTACATTACAATTTGGGTATGACAGTTGTTCTGGACAGGAGGGGTTTAAGTTTAACAACCGCAATTTCTCCTCTCAGTGCCCATCTGTAAACAGAAATGTGTTTTGATTTTGATTTCCCCCTTTATAAGCGGTGGTGTATTTCCCAACCCCTCGGTTTTGGTGTGATCCAATTTCTACTAATAACCCAACAGCAAACTCGAGAAAGTGTAATCTCAGAAGGTTAGCTTGTTCGCAGACACTCAAACACAAAAGGAGGGTCACAACATATCCTCCTTTTAACTCATACAATAAAAGAAGCGGGTAGGGAAAGAAAGATTTACAGGGCAAAGACCACAGAGTAAAGAATTATTGTTTCACATGAGTCCATAGTCCAGAATCAAAGTCCAATGGTGTATTCATTCACAGAGGTCAACAGGTTGAGGACCAATGCTGGATAATTCACTTTTCTGGTAGAGATGTATTCCACAATGAGGTAGGTATGCAGTGATGAATTAAGCCTTGCAGGCAATGGTATAGAAGTTCAGAAGTTCCAGTAGAAGCAATGTAGATGGGGGCCAGGCATCCAAATCTGGACAGAGCCCTCTTTCCGTGCTGCTGCTTGGTACATGGAAGATGGCAAACTGATTGGCAATCCAGCAAGACAGTATCACTGGTTCTCCCAGCTAGTGGGTGGGGCAGGGTGGGGGGGGGTCATGTCACATGACTCCCACTTCTCTACTTTGGCTTTGACAAAGGGTGTATATTCCTTTGTCTGAGTTCTTGAGATTGTTAATGTTCCAACCTTTAAAAATTTCAAAGGAGGTGCAGGGTCCTCCGTCCTAGCAGACTGGTAGACTTCAGTGGCCAGGCCTGGCTTATGAAATGTGGATGGTTTTTGTCTAATTTCCTTTGAATTTGGTCTCTGCAGTCCACAGGGTTGTTCACATCTCTTAAGAGATAATGAGGTGTCAGCTTCTCTGATACTGTCAGAAAGTTCCTTTCATTTAGGGTTACAGGCAGACATAGCTTCAGCCTTTTAAAGTCTTTGTCCAGTTTTAAAACTTTTAGAAATTAGCCAGAATGAGATATATATATATATATATATATATATAGTTTCATAAAAATATAGTGTGAGGTTTTAGCTCTGTTATATTGTACACAAATTGCACTGTCAATCAATTTGGCATCACAGCATATAGTCTCATAAAGAAACTGTTTGTTTAAGTCAGGAAACCCCATTTGCCTGGCAGATAGTAAAATTAACACATCAAATCAACCTGCCTGTCTTCTGCTTGCTGCCAGAATCCCTTCGAACCGTGTGGTCAGGAGAGCCCAGGGTAGGATTCAGTACCAAGATTTGCCAAGCTCCCTTCTTCTGTTCTCCACCTGTGGAATGGAACAGAAGAAAATATGCTCCATCGGTCTTTATAAGCAGCAAGATAAAAACAGAATGCTGTAGGTGCTGGAAATTGGAAATAAAAACAGAAAATGCTGGGAAAAACTCAGCAGGTCTGGCAACATCAGTGGAGAGAGAAACAGAGTTAACGTTTCGAATCCAATATGAGTCTTCTTACAGCTGAAGAGAGGTGGAAATGTGATGGGTTTTATGCTGTTGAAAAGGGGATGGGGGTGAAGCAAAATAGAAGGTCACTGATAGGCTAGAGATCAAGATAGATTAAACAACATTTTCCCAATGACTGCTGTTAGGCTAATTGGCCTAGTTTCCTGCTGTCCCCCTCCTTTCTTGAATAGAGGTTTTACACTTGTGGCTTTGCCATTTGTTGGAACCTTTCCAGAATGTAGGGAATTTTGAAAGATTACAACCAATGCATCCACTATCTCTACAGTCACTTCCTTCCCTAGGATACAGGGAATCCAAGGGGTTTTTCCCATTAGTTTTCTTAGTACTATTTCTCCCATGATAGTGATTGTTCTATGTTCCTCCCTCCTTTTTGCCCCTTGACTTTCTACTATACTTAGTTTGCTTTTCATGTCCTCTACCATGAAGACAGATACCAAATACTTGTTCAGAAGGGTCTGCCATTTTCTTGTTTCTTATTAATCCCCCAGGCTCATCCTTTAAGGGACAAATATTTGTATTAGCTATTCTCTTCCTTTTAATACTAGTAGAAGATCTTACTGTCTGGTTGTATATGTCTTTCTCGTTTACTCTCATGTTCTAATTTCTCCCTCTTAATTATTTGTTTACTCACCCTTTGCTGGTTTCCAAAAATTTTCCCAGTTTTCTGGCCTTCACAGAATTGTACGTGGTTTCTTTCAATTTGATATCATCCTCGACTTCCTTAGTTAGCTAGGGAGTAGGGATGGAGACAAAAGATATTTAATGTTGGAGGGAAAAGTGTAGAAGTGGAATTTGAAAAATAAGGGAAAAAAAGAGGTACAAAATGTCAGCAAACATGTCTGGTTGGATTTGGTGGTTAGCAGCAGAGCTATGGCACATGCCGCTGATCTCGAAGATCCAGTGATCACTATGCTCCCACAAACAGCAATGTGACAACGACCAGATAATCTGTTTCTGTGATGTTGATTGAGGGATAAATATTGGCCAGGACACTGGGGAGAACTCCCCCTCCCCTTTCTTAAAAATAATGCCATGGGCTCTTTTCCATCCACCTGAATGAAAAGACAGCGCCTTAACATGTGATCCGAAAGACATGGAAGAAGTTCTCACCAATTTCAGTGATTTCCAATTCTTTTTAGAGTGGGGGGATTTTTAACAGTGTGCCTTCTGAAGGAACCTAGACTCACTGACAGCAAGGTCCTGATTTCAGCCAAAACACTGAAACCTATAAGCCCTCTCTTTCTCATCAACCCTGTCCCTACATTGGACCCCAGACCCCCATTACATTTTTTTGTATTTAAATCCCTTCATGGTATCATTCTTCATTATCTCTGTAAATTCCTACAGCCCCACAACCAGCACCCACCCACCCCCTCCCTCCAAACCACTCCTCCGATCCTAACTCTTTAGGTCCCACACTCTGGGATTCCCTTACTAAACCCTTTCCAGATTTCTTCTGCTGTCTGTGTGAAGAAGTGCTCCTAATTTCACTGCTGAGTGGCCTGGACCACGCTGCTCCTTTCGATGTGGAAGATTTTAGATATCTCATTGCAGGAGGAGGGAGGGTGGAAGTTTTGTCTCTTTGGCATTAAAGGCCGCCTCCCAGATCAGCAAGCTCAGCATGAACTGGGGATTGGACCTGAGGCTTGACTGTCTGCAGTCTGCACTGTGCAGAATCTCAACGGGGAACTTCCCGTTTCGTCTTGAGGGAAAATAGTTTAGCAGCTCAGGGAGGGAAAGTGAGCAGCAGAGTTATGATTCATTCTCATATTGAGTCAAGTCTAAGTGTGCGAATTTAAAAATGTATTATTGGCACCCTCACCCGAGCCAACACTGTGCATTCGAGTGCCACTCCAAGACTTGTGCACAGAACCTAGTTAGGCACTGTTACAAATTGGCAGAGGTAATGTTGCGCTGGTAAGGAATTGGGGTTGATATGAACCCTCAAAACAGGCAGCAGAGTGTCAAGAAAGGGATTAAAAGTTAAAAACTGGGAAATAACTCCAAACCGCCATGTATGTATGTGCCTGTTACCATTTTAAGGGTGATGGGGTGCCTCATGTGTGGAAAGGTGGGACATTCCATTAGAAAATGTAATCCAGGCTCCCACAGTGCAGCTGGGTGCCAGATTGAAATTGAACAGTTGTTGGCTGGGTTTCCCAGGGCTCGAGAAACATGGCAGCTACATGGAAGCAGGAGTAGAAACAGAAAATGCTGGAAATACATTTCACTGCCAAGCAAAAGGTCAACGACCTGAAATGTTAACCCTGTTTCTCACTGCACATATGCTGCCTGACCTGCTGAGTATTTCCAGCATTTCTTGTTTTGATTTCAGATTTCCAACAGGTGACAAGAGTAACTGGCTCCAGAAGGTAGAACACTCCTTATGAGACAGGAGGAGAAGGAGTGTATCAAAAACAGAAAATTCTGGAAAAACTCAGCAGGTCTAACAGCATCTTTGGAGAGAAATTCAGAGTTAATGTTTCGAGTCCATTTGACTCCTCTTCAACTCGAAGCGTTAACTCTGTCTCTCTCTGCACAGATGCTGTTAGACCTGCTGAGTTTTTCCAGTATTTTCAGTTTTTGTTTCAAATTTCCAGCATCCGCAGTATTTTGCTTTTATCTTAGGAGAAGGAGTATGTTGCTGTGATTGGCCAACCTGTGATCTACAGACCCCTTCCCTTTGACCCCTCATCCCCAGGCTCCTGCCCTGCAATTGCATTATGGGATGCCAGGGATTCCCTTATAGATACATTCAGTGAGTCACTAATACTGGATCAATGTAGCCAATCAATTGAACACTGAATGGTTAATCTTCCCCACCCATCCCTTCCAACCATCCCATTGACACAAAACAGTCTAGCAGCCCATTGCAGACCACTCCCATTGGTCCCCATAAATTCATGTCCTCTCAGGCATCAACGAGAAATGAAAAAGGGGAGTTACCATCCAGCAACAAAGAATGGGCAATATGGGAAAGAGGTGCAAAGCAATACATTTTATGTGATTCTAGTAACTAACAAATAACCCATCATTTGCATTAACATCCATGTGCATACCTTTGGTAAATAATAAAGTGTTATTCTTCCTGTTCCTACCACTGCTATGTGGTGCAACCCTTATATGTTCAGCAGAGGTAGAGGTAGGCTGCACAGATGATCTTGGTTGATGACCTCCAGGCATTGGAGACCGTTAGTGCCCTGCCAAAGAATGCTACACCGACACCTGCATTAGGGCGTAAGGCAGTCAAGTCGACCACTAACCGGAGGCATATGTGGGGATGGGGGTTGCAACAATGAGAACTGGGAACTCTTTGAACATTGTTCCCACTTCCATGTTCCCTTTTGGATAATCCCTCTCGTGGGCCAATCACACTTCACTCTTACCACTCTGCAGGACAGCAGTTTAGGGTAGATCAGTAACACATTGTAAGGCCATAGCAAAGATTTCTGCCATTCCACTTAGACATGTTGACATCCAGAGTCTGCACGGCAGTGGCCAAGGCCTGTGTAGACTCAGTTGATTGCTGTGTTTGGTGTTCCATAGAGTTAGCCGACCTATCCATGGAAGATGAGTTCTTCACACTGCCCTGTGAGATAACCCCATCCTGCTTGAGCTGGAGCCCTCCATTCTCTCTGCAATTGTGGACAGTGTGTGTGCCTCTCCCCAGCTGAGCAAAGCTCATTCCAACACGCCCAGACTTTTCATATTCCATGAGTGAGTAGCATCACATTCACTCTGATCACAGCTGAGAGTTATTATCGGGGCCATTATAACAATGGAAACCCTGTTATTTTGAACCCTTGCATCTGATAGATCTTATATACATATGCATATACAAAGTAGGAGCAGGAGCAGGCCATTTGTCCCTTCTAATCTTCTACTCCAACTCTACCTTCCCATAGTACCTCTTAAGATCTATCCATCTCTGGCTTAAATATACTCAACAACTAAGCACCTACAGCCCTCTGGTTACAGAATTCCAAAGCTTTGATTGAAAAGGTTTCTATTCATCTCAGTCCTCAGTGGCCAATCACAGAATCACAGTGCAGAAGAGGCCCTTTGGCCCATCAAGTCTGCACCAACACGTGAGAAACACCTGACCTATCTATCTAACCCCACTTACCAGCACTTGGCCTATAGCCTTAAATGTTATGATGTGCCAAGTGCTCATCCAGGTACTTTTTAAAGGATGTGAGGCAACCTGCCTCCACCACCCTCCCAGGCAGTGCATTCCAGACTGTCACCACCTTCTGGGTAAAAAAGTTTTTCCTCACATCCCCCTAAACCTCCTGCCCCTCACCTTGAACTTATGCCCCCTTGTGCCTGACCCTTCAACTAAGGGGAACAGCTGCTCCCTATCCACCATGTCCATGCCCCTCATAATCTTGTACACCTCGATCAGGTTGCCCCTCAGTCTTTTCTGCTCCAACAAAAACAACCCAAATCTATCCAACCTCTCTTCAACACTTAAATGTTTCATCCCAGGCAACATCCTGGTGAATCTCCTCTGCACCCCCTCCAATGCAATCACTTCCTTCCTATAATGTGGCGACCAGAACTGCACACAGTACTCCAGCTGTGGCCTCACCAAGGTTCTATACAACTCCAACATGACCTTCCTACTTTTGTAATCTACACCTCGATTGATAAAGGCAAGTGTTCCATATCCCTTTTTCACCACCCCACTAACATGCCCCTCCACCTTCAGAGATCAATGGACACACACGCCAAGATCCCTTTGTTCCTCAGAACTTCCTAGTGTCATGCCATTCATTGAATACTTCCTTGTCAAATTACTCCTTCCAAAGTGTATCACCTCACACTTTTCAGGGTTAAATTCCATCTGCCACTTATCTGCCCATTTGGCCATCCCGTCTGTATCTTCCTGTAGCCCAAGACACTCAACCTCACTGTTAACCACCCAGCCAATCTTTGTGTCATCCACAATCTTGATAATCCTACCCCTGAAATAGTCATCTATGTTGTTTATATAAATGACAAATAATAGAGGACCCAGCACAGATCCCTGTGGTACACTGGCTTCCAGTCACTAAAGCATCCTTCTGTCATCATCCTCTGCCTCCTACAACTAAGCCAATTTTGAATCCACCTTATCAAATTACCCTGTATCCCATGTGCATTTACCTTCTTTATAAGTCTCCCATGTGGGACCTTGTCAAAGGCTTTGCTGAAATCCATATAAACGACATCAACTTCACTACTCTCATCTATACACCTGGTCACCTCCTCAAAAAATTCAGTCACATTTGTTAGGCACGACCTCCCTCTGACAAAGCCATGCTGACTATCCCTGATCAAAGCTTGCCTCTCAACTGGAGATAGATTCTCTCTTACAGAATTTTCTCCAATAGTTTCCCTATCACTGATGTGAGACTCTCTGGCCTTAGTTCCCTGGCTTATCTCTACAACCCTTCCTAAATAGCAGAACCACATTAGCTGTTCTGCAGTCCTCTGACACCTCCCCCGTGGCCAGAGAGGAATTAAAAACTTGTGTCAGAGCTCCTGCGATCTCCTCCCTTGCCTCCCTCAGCAGTCTGGGACACAAATCATCTGGACCTGGAGATTTGTCCACTTTTAAGCTTGCCAACACCTCCAATACCTTGTCACTCCCTATATCAATTTGCTCAAGGACCTCGCAGTCTCTCTCTCCGAGTTCCATACCTTCATCCTCATTCTCTTGGGTGAAGACGGATGTGAAGTATTCGTTCAACAGTCTACCAATGTTCTATGGCTCCACCCATAGATTGCCCCGTTGGTCCCCAGTGGGCCCTACTCTTTCCCTGGTTATCCTTTTCCCATTGATATACTCATAGAATATCTTGGGATTTTCCCTACTTTTTCCTGCCAGAACTTTCTCATATCCCATCTTTGCTCTCCTAATTTCTTTCTTAAGATCCACCCTGCACTTTCTGTACTCCACTAATGCCTCTGCTGATTTGTTCCCCTTGTACCTGCTAAAAGCCTCTCTTTTCCTTCTCACTGAATCCCTTGTTCTGAGACTGTGATCCCATGTTCTAGACTCCGCAGCCGGGGAATCATCCTCCCAGCATCTACCCTTGAGAATTTTATCTGTTTTATTGAGACCACCTCTAATTCTTCTAAACACTACACAATATAAGCCTAATCCACTAATTTTTTCCTCATAGGACAATCTCCTCATCCCAGAAATCAATCTAATAAACCTACATTACATTCCTTCAAAGGCGAGTATATCCTTCCTTAGATAAGAGACGAAAGCCGTACACAGTACCTCAGGTGTGGTCTCACCAACGTATCGTCTTCCATTCTTGTCACCAAGTGCATTTTCTGCTTTGCAGCAACTGCTATTCACATATGTTCACTCTTCCATTATCATCATTCCTCTTTCTCAGGCATTATCCCTAGTAACACAGTAAATGCATCATTTGTCCATTTGTTTCATTCTACATTGCCTTCTTGGGGCCCAAATATTTTCTCTGCACCATAAAATGGCCCTGATGTCCTCTAACCTGCCATACTGTCCTCTGACATTGGTACGATTGAACCCTGGGAACCATTTTGCTTGCTACTTCAATCCACCAGCACCACCCTGCCTCACTCTCAACAATTCCATTCACAGGCCTCATGCACTGCGTCAATCAGGCGTAATGCTGCCATCAGAAATAGCCTGTCAACTTCCTCCTAAACACTCTTCCTCTCCGAATACTGACCTCAAAACTGCAGACCTTTTACCCTTTGTGATTTTCCCTTTCACAGTCAGCATCTCCTCATATCCTTGAGTCATAATTGATTCACACTTGATTTAAATGATAACAAGGAGAACATTCATGCCTTAGAAGTCATTTCAAAACTTGTTCTGTGATTTTAAAATCTATTGATGTGATATTGAATCAATTAACTGCTTTTATGTGAAAGCAACATCCTCCTGTCCTGAAGAGGAAGCTATTTCACCTATGACCTTTCGTTTGCTCAGTCCTGTAAGAGTACTCTCCTCTTAAACATGCCAGTCTGATTGTATAGATCCACACAAAATATAAACCTGTTTGTTTTCCACTGAGCATATTGGGTATTTCCAGCACTTTCTGTTTTTACACCACAATGTCATAATCTTTGAAAAATCTGGTGATCTTGTTCACAAACAATGTGGCAAGAATATGAAAGCACAAAAATTGCCTTCAAATTTACTTCTTCAACATAACTACCCCAATCTTAAACTCTCTCCTACCCAGGATCTCAGAAGAGGGTGAACATGTGTTTGTATAGAATCTTCTCAGGCGGTCTCAAACCACTGCACAGCCGATAAGGGACTTTCAAAGTTTAGTTAGTCATTGGGAGAAATTTTGTGGCCCATCAGCACCAGCAAATGTGCCAGCGGGTGAGGGCATGTAAAATTGAATGGCAGGCTAGCCCACCACCTTCCTGACCAAGCCCCCAAGCTGTATGCATAATACGGGGGGTATAAGGCATCAGCCAACCTGCTCTCCCTTAGACCTATTAAGGCCCTGAACTTGCTTATTAATGGTCAGTTGAGGGATTAATGGTCAGTTCAGGGCCTGTTTCCACCCATGCATCAATAATACATGTGGCTAGAGAAGGTGGGACAAAGGAGGCCAGCCCATTCTTTCATAGCCTCACATTAAAAGATGGGAAGGAAGAGGCCCATCGGGGGAACACCCTCCCCAAGATGGTATCCCCCTGGCCTCCGGAAATCGACCCCCAAACCTCTCTCCACTGCCTCCCTCTCTGACCAAAAACCCCAGACTCAGCAGTCTGGCATCCATGGATCTTCTCCTTAGGATTGCTTGTAGTCCCAGCAGCAGCCACAACTCAGTTCCGGCGCCGCTGGGACTACTCAGTTGCCAGCCAATCAGATTGGTTGGCAGCTCTCGAGGGCGGGGTTTTCTTTCCCTGGTTTGTTGGGGGGGTGGGGGGAGGTGGGGCGGAAGTCCCACTCTCAGCTCCATTAAGGCCACTACCCTCCTTGTATTATCATTGTGGGGCAACCTTTTGTAAAGCCGTTAGGTTCAAGACAAACTTTTCTACTTAAAACTCATCTTATTGTTGTTGGAAACACAGAAACCAATTTGCACAGTAAACTCAGAAGCAGTAACTTATCCATGACAAGCGACAGTGGTGTTTGTTGAGTGATAAATATTGGGCAGGACATTGGGTACAACTCCCCTGCTTTTTTCAGGGATATTTTCTACCAGGCTGGTCCTATCTTTTTGAGTGGGGGCCACATTTTCATGTTTTTCTCATTCAAGGGGT
The DNA here is from genome assembly GCA_026770705.1 of Isurus oxyrinchus. Lineage (NCBI taxonomy): Eukaryota > Metazoa > Chordata > Chondrichthyes > Lamniformes > Lamnidae > Isurus > Isurus oxyrinchus. Next base: position 1,575,917 of record JANJGN010000030.1, on the reverse strand, counting down.
TAATGAGCAGATTTCAGAAAGTCACATAATTTTTTTAAAAAAATTGTGTGTGAAGAAAAGAAACAACTTGCTGAGCAAAATTAAAGCAACGTCAAAGCAATAAATTGGTCATTTTAAAACGAGTAATGAATAAAAATGACACTGGAGTGTGATATAGTGAATGTGTGTGTATCTGGCTCACTCCCAGTCTCAGGGTGGTCACTTTCTGAGGGTGTGTGGGGTGAGCGTGACGGAGAATCCTGAGACTGGGAGTGAGCCAGAAACACACACACACACACACACTCTCTCTCTCCCTCTCTTTCACACACACATCACACTCACTATCTCCCTCTCTCTTATAACAGTCTGTCCCTTTCCTTTACACACATATTGACACTCACTCTCTCGCACACACTCACACTGACTCTCTCTTGTACACACTGATACTTACTCTCTCCCTCTCTTTCACACACACTCACTGTAAAGAAAATATTATTTTTTCCAATACTACTGTGGGAGATACTGTGAAGCAGGCTTATGGGGCCTGCGTGTATGTTTGTGTGTGTGGCTGATTTAATTACACTTAAAGTCAGACTACAAGATTTAAATCATCAAAGGGTTAGGCATAAAAGCACGTATTTCGAGGTGGAGATGAATAAGCTAAGATGGGATACACGTAAATACAGCATGAATAGGAATTTGCATTAGGAGATAAATGAGGAGTTGAATTTTTAGTTGTTGAATTTCAAGGAGAAAGAAAAGGAAGTTTACAACTGGCAAAGATCATAAATGAAGCAAAGTTATTAAGTTTACTTTCTTGAAAGTGATGTCCATAAAGACAACATGAAAGATTTTTATATTCTGGGAAACATAACTTCAAAAGAAAGTTAAGAGCAATGGGTCTAAAGACGAAAGAAAAACACATATTTAAGGAAAGATCGAAAGCTGTATGAGAGATGAGACCATGTGATCTTGTAGAATGTATTGTGCAAGGACAGACTGGTGAAGTAAGCAGCCTCTAGTCACCCCAGAGAAGTGCTTATTTGTTTCAGAAAGTGAGGTTTTGTTACGGATCTTGGATTTCCACTGTCAAGTTAGAGGGAGAAAGAAGCCCTGTGAGATACCTCCTCTATAGCAACAGTGGGTGTCTTGCAGTAATATTACTGGATGTTTTATAGATTAAGAATCTATAGGGACTGTTGCCTGGAAGAGGGTGTTTATTTTTGAGTCTAGCTAAGTAGAAATATTTCGGAAAAGGTTGTAAAACTAAATTTAACTGTGTAACAGTAATCTTGTGTTTAAGTTTTCTTCTTTTGTTAATAAATATTTTAAGTTAATATTTAAAATCTCCTAAAGTGGTAGTGGAATTTTTACTTCTGACTGCAGTACACATACTTTCTCATGATAAAAATACAAATTAAAATCATTCCGATAGCTTGACTAAGTTTCCTTTTGGGATTTGGTCAGCCCAGCCATCACTACCTGCCATATCATAACCCCACTCTCTCCCTCTCTCTCACACACACACTCACACTCACTCTCAGTCTCTCCCTCTCTCACACACACACTCCCTGCCTCCCTCTCTCACACACACATACAAACACACACTCTCACACACACACACTCTCTCTCTCTCTATCACACACTCTCACTCTCTCCCTCTCTCACACACGCACTCCCTGCCTCCCTCTCTCACACACACATACAAACACACACTCTCACACACACACACTCTCTCTCTCTATCACACACTCTCACTCTCTCCCTCTCTCACACACGCACTCCCTGCCTCCCTCTCTCACACACACATACAAACACACACTCTCACACACACACACTCTCTCTCTCTCTCTCTATCACACACTCTCACTCTCTCCCTCTCTCACACATGCACTCCCTGCCTCCCTCTCTCACACACACATACAAACACACACTCTCACACACACACACTCTCTCTCTCTCTCTCTCTATCACACACTCTCACTCTCTCTCTCTCTCACACACGCACTCCCTGCCTCCCTCTCTCACATACACACATACAAAACACACACTCTCTCACTCTCTCCCTCTCTCACACACGTACTCCCTGCCTCCCTCTCTCACACACACATACAAACACACACACAATCTCTCTCTATCACACACACTTACTCTTTCGCTCTCTTTCACACACATACAAACTCTCTCTCCCTCTCTCTAACACGCTCGCTCTTTCCCTCACTCACACACACACACACACTCCCTCTCTCTCACACTCACTCTCTCACATACACAGTCACACTCACACTCTCCCTGTCTCAAACACACACACACTCACTTTCTCCCTCCCTCTCACATACACACACACCCACTCACACACTCTCTAACATGGACACACTCATCCTTTTCCCCTCTTTCACAAACACATTCACACTCACTCCCTACCTCTCTCACACACATACACTCGCTCTCTCACACACACTCACTCTCTCCCTCACACTCACACAGGCACATGCACTCATTCACACTCTCCCTCTCTCACAAACACAGGCTCAGACACAGTCCCTACTTCTCTCACACAGACACAGTCCATCTCTCACACACTCACTCTCTCACATGCACACACACACACATACGCACACTCCCCATCTCTTCCTCTCACTTGCTCTCCCCCTTTCCCATGCACACTCACTCACTCTGTCACTCTTTCATACAACCATACACTCATTCTCTCCCTCTCCCTCACACACACTCACTCAATCTCTCCCTATCTTTCATATACACTCACACTCTCTCAAACACAAATTCATTCTCTCCCTCTTTTTCACATAACATCACTTTCTTCCTCTCTCTCACATACACTCACTCATGCACACAGACTCACTCCCTCACAAACACACACTCACACTCTTCATTTCTCTCTTTCACAAACATACACACTCACCCCCTCTCTCACACACACTCTCACTCTCACACTCACACTCATTCAGTCTCTCCCTCTCACACACAAACACACTAACACTCACTCTCTCCCTCTCTCACACATACACTCATTCTCTCCCTTACTCTCTCACACACACACATACACACTCTCCATCTCCCACTCTCCCACACACACATATTCACACTCACTTTTTCCCACTCTCTCTCACACACTCACTCTCTTCTCTCTCTCACACACAATCTCACCCTCTCTCACATACACTCACTCACTCGCACACACCCTCTCTCAACTCACACACACATTTACATTTTCCCATTTCTCTGTCCCTCTCTCTCACACACACACTCTCCCTCTCTTTCACATACACACTCTCTTCCTCTCTCTCACACACTGACTCCCACTTTCTCTCACATACACTCGCTCATTCACACACACACTCTCTCCCTCTGTCAACTCACACACAAATTCACACTCCCATTTCTCTCTCTCTCACACACTCTCTTTCTCCCTCTATCACACACACTCACTCATTCACTCTCTCTCTCTCTCACACACATTGCCACTCATTCTTTCTTTCTCTCACACTCACACCTACTCTCTGCCTGCCTCTCTCTCTCTCTCTCTCTCACACACACACACACACACATATATATTCACTCACTCTCACAAACATACTCAGGCACATGCACTCATTTACACCCTCCCTCTCTCACAAACACAGACACAGACTCACTCCCTACTTCTCTCACACACTCACACTCCCTATCTCACTCACTCTTTTCCTTACTCTCACTCTCTGTCACACACACACACACACACACACACATAAATACACTCTCCATCTCTCCCTCCCATACACACACTTGCTCTCCCCCTCTTCCATACACATTCACTCACTCTGACCCTCTCTCTTAGACACACACACTCATTCTCTCCCGCTCTCACACATTTACTCACTCTCTCTCACACATACACAAACACACACACTCTCACACACACTGACTCTCTCCTTTCACACACACACAGACACTCACCTCTCCTTCACACAAACTCGCTCTTTTCCTCTCTCACACACTCAATTTCTCCCTATCTTTCACACACACACACTCTCTCACTTTCACACAAAATCATTTTCCATCTTTTTCACATACAAATCACTCTCCCCCTCTCTCACAGACATTCACTCTCTCCCTCTCTCTCTCATATACAGTCACAGTCACTCTCTCCCTGTCTCAAACACACACATACAGACACACACACATACCCTCTCTCTCTTCTCTCCCAATCACTCACAATCAATCTCCCTCTCTCTCTCACACAGGCTCAATCGCTCCCTCTCTCACACATACAAACATATACACATGCTCTCACACACACTGACTCTTTCCTTCTCTCACATACAGTCACACTCACTCTCTCCCTGTCTCAAACACACACACACTCACTTTCTCCCTCTCTAACATGGACACACACTCTCTTCCCCTCTTTCACACTTACTGTCTACCTCTGTCTCACACACTCACACTCAGTCTCTCTCATACACACTCACTCACTCTCTTCCTCTCACTCACTCTCTCCCTCCCTCACACACACACACAAAGGCATGTGCACTCAGTCACACTCTCCCTCTCTTGCTAACACAGACTCAGACCCACTCCCTACTTCTCTCACATAGAAACTCCCTCTCTCACACACTCACTCACTCTCTCCCTTACTCACTCACACATGCACACACACATACATACTCCCCATCTCCCCCTCTCGTACACACACTTGCTCTCCCCCTCTACCATACATATTCACTCACTCTGTCACTCTTTCTTGCATACACTCACGCTCACTCTCTCCCGCTCTCACCCTATCCCTCTCTCTCACACACACTCACACTCTCCCTTTCTCTTTCTCTCTCTCTCACACACATGCACACTCACTCTCTCCCTCTTCTTCACATACACACTCAGTCTCTCCCATGCTCACAAACACACACTCACTCTCTCTCTCTTTCAAACACACTTCACACTCACTCTCTCCCTCAAACTCACACACACTCTCTCTGTCACTCATACACGTTCACACTCTCTCTCACACACTCACTCTCTGCCTCCCTCTATCACACACACATTGTCTCTCTCTCCCTCTATCACACACACTCACACTCACTCTCTCCCCCTCTTTCTCTCTCTCACACACTGACACTCACCCTTTCTCTCTCTCACGCACACTTAATCTCTGCCTCCCTCTCTCACACACACATACTCACTCTCTCCTTCTCTCTCATACACACAGGCACATGCACTCATTCACACTTTACCTCTCTCACAAACATAGACACAGGCTCACTCCCTACTTCTCTCACACAGACACACTCCCTCTCTCACTCTCTGCCTTACTCACTCTCTCTCACACACACACACACACAAACACACAGATACATACACACACTGTCTCCATCTCTCCCTTTCACACACACCTGCTCTCCCCCTCTCTCATACACACTCACTTAATCTCCCCCTATCTTTCATACATACACTCTCTCTCTCACACAAATTCACTCTCTCCCTCTTTTTCACATACACATCATTCTCTTCCTCTCTCTCACACACAACACACACACTCCTCTCTCTCACACATGCACTCACTCTGTCCCTCTCACACACACTCACACTCTCTCTGTCACACACACAGTCACTCTCACACACACACTAACTCTCTGCCTCCTTCTCTCACACACACATATACACACTCTCTCTCACACACATACACACACACATACTCAATCTATATCTCATACACAATCTTTCTCCCTCTATCGCACACACTCACACTCCCTCTCATACACTCACATACTCTCTCCCTTACACATTCTCTCATACATGTACATGCACATGCATTTACTCTCCATCTCTCCCTCTCACACGCTCACTCTCCCCCCTCTCCTATCACACTCACTCACTCTGTCCCTCTCTCTTACACACTCTCTCCCACTCTCACACAAATACTCACCCTCTCCCTCACACACTCATACTCACCCTCTCCCTCTCACACAAATTCACTCTCTTCCTCTCTCTTACACACACACTCACTCAATCTCTCCCTCTCCTTCGCACACACACACTCACTCTCACTCACACAAACTCACTCTCTCCCTCTTTTTTACATACACATCAATCTCTCCCTCTCTTACATACACTCACTTGCTCACACACACTCTCCCTTTCTCTCTTTCACACACACATACTCATCTTCTCTCTCACACGCAATCTCACTCACTCACTGACTCTCACGCACATACTCAGTCTCTCCCTCTCACACACACACACTCACTCTCTCCCTCCCACATACACTCTTTCACAGACACAAACACTCTCTCCCTCTCTCACACAGACACTCACTCCATCCCTTACTCACTCTCCATCTCCCTCTCTCCCACACACACATATTCACACTCACTCTCTCACTCTCTCTCAATCACTCTCTTGCCCTCTCTCAGATACACTCACTTGCTCACACACACACCCACTCTCTCACAAACACACTTCATATTCTCCCATTTCTCTCTCACACAGACACTCTCTCGCCCTCTCTTTCATACACACATACACACACTCACTTTCTCTCTCACACACTCTCTCTCTTTTTCACATACGTACTCTCTCTCCCGTCCACTCACTTGCTCACACACAACACATTCACTCTCTCCCTCACACACATGCCCACTCACTCCCCCTCTCTGAAAAACACACACTCACACTCTCCTTTTCTCTCTCTCTCACACACACACAAAAACACACTTACTCTTTTCCCTTATTCACTCTCACACATACACACATACTCACTCTCCCCCTCTCCCACACAAACTCACTGACCCTCCACCTCTCTCTTACACACAATTACACACACCCTCTCCCTCTCTTTCATATATACACTCACACTCACTCTTTCCCTCTCTTTCCCACACTCACATCACTCTCTCCCAGGCACTCACTCTCTCCCTCTCTTTTACACACTCACCCTCTCTTAAAAACACTCACACTCTTGCTTTCTCTCTCTCCCTCACCCTCACACACACTCTCCCTCCCTCTCCCACACACACTCACTTTCCATCTCTCTCACACATGCACTCACACACACACACTTAGTCTCTCCCTCTCACACACAAACACACTCACTCTCTCCCTCTCTCACACACATACACTTATTCTCTCCCTAGCTAACTCTCTCACACACGCATATACACACTCTCCATCTCCCCCTCTTCCACACATATTCACACTCACTCTCTCCCTCTCTCACACACACACTCACTCTCTTCCTCTCACACACACACTCTAACACACACTCCCTCTCCCTCACACTTCCTCTCTCTCACGCACATACTTTCTTCCTCTCTCTCACACTCACTCTCACCCTCTCTCACATACACTCACTTGCTCACACACATACTTATTCTCTCTCTCTCAACTCACAAACATATTCATACTCTCCCAATTCTCTCTCTCTCACACACACACTCTCCCTCTCTTTCACACATGCACACACTCTCTCTCTCTCTGAGTCACTCTCCCTCTTTTTCACATAGGCACTCACTCTCTCCCTCCTTCACAAACACACACCAACAGTCTCCCTTACTCACTCTCTCTCTCACACGCACACATACACACACACTCCCTCTCTTTCACACACATAATCACACTCACTCACTCTATCCCTCTCTCACACACACAAACTCACACTCTCACACACATTCACACCCACTCTTTCCCTATCTCTCTCTCTCACACACACACTCACGCTCTCCCTCTCTCACATACACACTCACAGTCACGCTCTCCCTCACACAAACACATACACAAATACATTCCTTCTCTCTCTCTCCCACGCACACCCACACACACTCCCTCCCTCTGCCTCACACACGCAAGCAAACACAAACACTCACTGTCTCTCTCTCTGCACACACACCCCCCCTCCCCCACCCCTCCCTCTCACACTCACTATTTCCCTCTCACTTTTTTTTATTCTCTCAAGTGATTTAGGCTTTGCTGGCTGGGCCAGCATTTATTACCCATCCCTAGTTGCCCTTGAGAAGGTGGTGATGAGCTGCCTTCTTGAACCGCTGCAGTCCATGTGGTGTAGGTACACCCACAGTGCTGTTAGGGAGGGAGTTCCAGGATTTGGACCCAGCGACAGTGAAGGAACGGTGATATATTTCCAAGTCAGGATGGTGAGTGACTTGGAGGGCAACTTCCAGGCGGTGGTGTTCCCATCTATCTGCTGCCCTTGTCCTTTTAGATGGTTGTGGTCATAGGTTTGGAAGGTGCTGTCTAAGGAGCCTTGGTAAGTTCCTACAGTGCATCTCATAAATGGTACACACTGCTGCTACTGTGCGTCGGTGGTGGTGGGAGTGAATGTTTGTGGATGTGGTGCCAATCGAGCGGGCTGCTCTATCCTGAATAGTGTCAAGCTTCTTGAGTGTGGGAGCTGTGCTCATCCAGGCAAGTGGGGAGTATTCCATCACACTCCTGACACACTCACACACTCTCTCTCCCCTTCCCTCTTCACAGAGATTCACAGAATTTTAACAGTACAGGAGGCCATTCGGCCCGTCATGCTTGTACCAGCTCTCCAAATGAGCATTATGACCTAGTGCCATTGCCCTGCCTTTTCCCCGTACCCTGCACATTGTTTCTATTCAAATAATCATCTGATGCCCTCCTGAATGCCTCGATTGAACCTGCCTTCACCACACTTCCAGGCTGTGCATTCCAGACCCGAACCACTCAGTGTGTGAAAAAGTTTTTTCTCACATCACATTTGCCTCTTTTGCAAATCACTTTAAATCTGTGTCATCTCGCTCTTGATCCTTTTACAAGCAGGAACAGCTTCTCCTTATCTACTCTGTCCAACCCCTTCATGATTTTGAACACCTCTATCAAATCTCCTCTTAGCCTTCTCTCCAATGAGAACAGTCCCAACCTCTCCAATCTATCTTCATAACTGAAGCTCCTCATCCCTGGAACCATTCTTGGAAAACTCTTCTGCACTCTCTGCAATGTGTTCACATCCTTCCTGTAGTGTGGTGCCCAGAACTGTACACAATACTCCAACTGAGGGCTAACGAGCGTCTTGTATAAATTCAGCATAACCTCCTTGCTCTTGTACTCTATGCCCCTATTAATAAGGCCTAGGATACTATATGTTTTATTAACTGCTCTCACCACCTGTCCTGCCACCTTCAATGACCTGTGCACATATACACCCAGGTCTTTCTGCTCCTGCACCCTCTTTCAAAATTTCACTCCTTATTTTATATTGTCCGTCCATGTTCTTCCTACCGAAATGCATCACCTCACACTCCTCCGCATTGAACTTCATCTGCCACCTATCTGCCCACTCCATCAACTAGTCTGTGTCCTTTTGAAGTTCTACACTGTCCTTCTCACAGTTTACAACACTCCCAAGCTTTGCATCATTCACAAACTTTGAAATTGTTCCCTGCACACCAAGATCTAGATCATTAATATATATCAGGAAAGGCAAGGATCCTAATCCTGACCCCTGGGGAACTCCACTACAAACCTTCCTCCAGCCCGAAAAATATCCATTGGCCATTACTCTCTGCTTCCTATTTTTCAGCCAATTTTGTATCCATGTTGCTACTGTCCCTTTTATTCCATGAGCAATAACTTTTCTCACAAGTCTGTTGTGTGGCACTGTACTGAATGCCTTTTGAAAGTCCATTTCCACCACATCAACAGCATTGCCCTCATCGATCTTTTCTGTTACCTCTTCAAAAAACTCCAGCAAGTTAAATACAATTTCCCTCTAGGAATCCAAGCTGGCTTTTCCTTATCAACCCATATGTGATTACTAATTCTATTCCGAATAATTGTTTCTCGAATCTTGCCCACCAACTGAAGTTAAACTGACTGGTCTGTAATTGCTGGGCTTATCCTTATGACCTTTTTTGAATAAGAGCATAATGTTTGCAATTCTCCAGTCCTTTGGTACCTCCCCTGAGTCTGGTGAAGACTGAGAGATTATGGCCAGTGCCCCTGCAATTTCTACCCTCACTTCCTTCGATATCCTTGGATGCATCTCATCCGGTCCCGGTGCCTTGTCAACTTTAAGTACCGATAGTCTATTCAACACTTCCTCCTTATCAATTTTGAACCTTTCTAGTGACAGAGTTTCCTCGTCTGTCACCATGGCCTGGGTAGTATCGACCTCCTTGGTAAAGACCTTTGCAAAGTATTCATTTAATAGCCTCTTTGTCCATGTGTAAATTCCCTTTTAAGGTCCCCAAGCAGCCCTACTCCTCCTTTTACCACCCATTTACTATTTATATGTCTTTGGAAGACTTTGGGATTCCCCTTTATGTTGGTTGGCTGTCTTTTCTCATAATCTCTCTTCGCTTCTCTGATATGCTTTTTCACCTCCCCTCTGAACCTTCTGTATTCCTCTTGGTTCTCAATTGTATTTTCAACCTGACACCTCTCATAAGGACACTTTTTCTTCTTTATCTTAATGCAATCTACTTTTTCATCCAGGGAGCTCTGGATGTGTTTGCCCTACCTTTCCCTTTCGATGGAACATACCTTGACTGTGCCCGAACCAATTCTTTTTTGAAGGTAGCCCATTGCTCAGCTATAATTTTCCCCACAAATCTTTCGTTCCAGTCTATCTGGCCCAGCTCCGTTCTTGCCCCATCAAAGTCGGTTCTCATCTAGTTAATTATTCTTACTCTGGATTGCCTATCGCTTTTTTCTATCATCACCCTAAAACATACAATGCAATGATCACTGTCTCCTAAATGTTCCCCCAGTGACACGTGATCTACTTGGTCCACCTCATTTCCAAGAACCAGTACATCTTTTCTTGTTGGATTGGACACGTACTGCTGTAGAAAATTCTCCTGAACACAATCTAGGAACTTTTGCCCCTCTCTGCCCTTTACACTACCCCTGTCCCAGTCTACATTCAGGTAATTAAAGCCTCCCTTTATAACTACTCTACCATGCTTGCATCTCTCTGTAATTTCCCTGCAGGTTTGTTCCTCTACGTCCTTCTCACTAGTTGGTGGTCAATAGATTACACCGAGCAATGTAATTCCACTCTTTTTTTTCCTTAGGTCTAGGCAAATCAATTCTGTCCTTGAACTCTCTGGAACATCCTCTTTCTCCATCACTGCAATGCTCTCCTTAACCAATACAACCACCCCTCCTCCTTTCCTTCTTTTCCTATCTTTTCTGAACACCTTGTACCCAAGAATATTTAACACCAAGTCCTGCTACTTCCTTGAGCCAGGTCTCTGTTATCGCCACAACATCATATTTCCACATGGCAATCTGCGCCTGTAACTCCCCAATCGTATTTACTACACTCCGTGTATTCACATACATGCATAGATTTGATTTAGATTTTGTTGCTTTCTCCCTCACCCCAACTCCACCTATTAACTTACTATTCTCAATTCTAGTGTTATTTATTTCTCCCAGTATTTGTGCACCCTGGTTTTGTACAGGTGCCATCTCCCCCAGAGCCAGTCCCAGTGTCCCAGGAATCTAAAGCCCTCCCTCCTGCACTATTTTTCCAGCTACGCATTCACCTGCCTTATCCTGCGATTTCTGTACTCACTGGCACGTGGCACTGGGAGTAATCCGGAGATCACTACATTGGAGGTCCTGCTCGCTAATTTTCTACCTAGCTCCCCAAATTCTGATAGCAGGACCACAACTGCCATCCTACCTAAGTCATTGGTACCAATGTGGACCATGACCTCTGGCTGCTCACCCTCCCCAGAAGGGAGGGTGAACAGCCAGACACAAGCTCACTCTGTCCCTCTCTCTCTCACACACCAACTCATGCCCTCCCTCTCTCATACACCACTATCCCCCTTACACACACACTCTCTCTCTCTCAAGTGCACTCACTCTCTCACAAACACACACTCACAGTCTCCTTTCCTCTCTCATTCTCTCTGCCTCTCTCTCACACAAACACTCACTCTCTCCCTCTCTCTCACACACATGCTCACTCTCTCCCATATTCACATTCACTCACTCCCTCTCTCTCACACACACAGGCTCACTCTTTCTCTCTCTCACAAACACACATTCACAGTCTCCCTTTCTCTCTCTCTCTCACACACGCACACACACACACACAAGCTCACTCACTCCCTCCCTCTCTCACACAGATGCACACTCATTCTCTCCCTTTCTCAAACACACACACCCTCACACTCACTCCCTGTCTCAAACACATCACACTCACTCTGTCCCTCTCTCACACACATACTCTCTCCTTTACTGACTCTCAGACACATAGAGACACACACACAAACACTCTCCATCCATCTCTCTCTCCCTCACACGTGCACACACTCAATCTCTCTCTCCCCCTCTCTTTCACACACACTCATTCTCTCCCACTCTCTCACATACACTTACTCTCTCCTCTCTCAGACACGTTCTCACACACACACTTTCTCTCTCACACACAGTCACACTCACTCTCTCCCTCTCATACAGACACACACTCACTCTCTCACACACACACACACTCTCTCCCTCTCGCACAGACACTCTCTCCCCCTCTCTCTCTCTCACACACTCACTCTCTCCTTTTATGGACTCTCTCATACTCACACACAGACACTCTCCATCTCTCTCTCACACGCACACATACACTCTCCCTCTTACTCTCTCCTGTCTCAAACCCCTCTTACTCTCTCCTGTCTCAAACACACAAAAGCTCACACTCTCTCTCTATCTAAGCACACTCATACTCACTCTCTCCCTCACTCACATTCAAAGTCGCTCTCCCTCTCTCTCACACATTCATACTCACTCTCTCCCTCTCCCACACACATTCACACTCACTCTCTCCCCCTCTCTCTCTCACACATTCACACTCACTCTCTCCCTCTCCCACACACATTCACACTCACTCTCTCCCCCTCTCTCACACACATTCACACTCACTCTCTCCCTCTCCCACACACACTCACTCCCCCCCACACACAACACTCACTCTCTCCCTCTCCCACACACATTCACACTCACTCTCTCCCCCTCTCTCACACACATTCACACTCACTCTCTCCCTCTCCCACACACACATACACTCACTCCCCCCCACACACAACACTCACTCTCTCCCTTTCTCACACACACACTCTCACTCTCTCCCTCTCTCAAACACACACTCACATGCTCACTCTCTCTCCCACACACATTCACACACACTCTCTCACTCTCTCCCTCTCTCAAACACACACTCACATTCTCACTCTCTCTCCCACACACATTCACACACACTCTCTCACTCTCTCCCTCACTCAAACACACACTCACATGCTCACTCTCTCTCCCACACACATTCACACTCACTCTCTCCCTCTCCCACACACATTCACACTCTCTCCCTCTCCTACACACATTCACACTCACTCTCTCCCTCTCCCACACACATTCACACTCACTCTCTCCCTCATTCACACTCGAAGTCACTCTCTCCCTCTCACACACATTCATACTCACTCTCTCTCCCCCTCTCCCACATATTCACACTCACTCTCTCCCTCTCACATGCATTCACACTCACTCTCTCCCTTTCTCACACACATTCACACTCACTTTCTCCCTCTCTTACACACATTCACACTCACTCTCTCTCTCCCACACACACATACACTCACTCTTCCCCAAAAAAAACACTCACCCTCTCCCTCTCCCACACACACACTCACTCACTCCCTCTCCCACACACACTCACTCTCTCCCTTTCTCTCACACACAGACTCTCTCACTCTCTCCCTCTCTCAAACACACACACATACACTCACTCTGTCCCTTTCTCTCACACACACTCACTCAATCTCTCACACACAGACTCTCTCACTCTCTCCCTCTCTCTCACACACACATACACTCACTCTCTCCCTCTCTCTCACACACACACACTCATTCTGTCCTTCTCCCTCACATTTACACACACCACTCTCTCCCTCTGTCTCATACACACACATTCACAATCTCCCTCTCTCTCCATCACGCACATACACTCTCACTCCCTCACTCTCTCTCACACACACACAGTCACTCACTCTCTCCCTGCTTTTCACTCACACTCACTTTATCCCTCTCTCACAAACATGCATGCTTCCTTTCCCTCTTCTCCCTCTCTCACAAACATACACTCTCCCTTTCTCTCTCTTTCTTACATACACACTCACGCACACACGCTTGCACACACACATTCTTCCACAGAAACACTCACTCACTTTCTCCCTCTCATACACAGATGTACTCAATCATTCTCTCACAAACACAAACTCACTCTCTCCCTCTCTCTCTCACAAACACACTCAATGTCTCCCTCTCTCTCTCACAAACACACTCAATGTCTCCCTCTCTCTCTCACAAACACACTCAATGTCTCCCTCTCTCTCTCTCACACCAACTCACTCTCTCCCTCTCACACACACACTCTCTCCTTCTCTAACTCACACACACACACTCACTCTCTCCTTTTATGGGTCTCTCACACTCACACACAGACACTCTCCATCTCTCTCTCTCACACACACACACATACACATTCACTCACACACCTTACAGATAATGTCCCAGACACCACCATCACCATCCCTGGGTATGTCCTGTCCCACCAGCAGGACAGGCCCAGCAGAGGTGGGGGCACAGTGGTATTACAGTCGGGAGGGAGTTGCCCTGGGGTCCTCGACTCCGGGCCCCATGAAGTCTCATGGCATCAGGTCAAACATGGGCAAGGAAACCTCCTGCTGATTACCACGTACCACCCTCCCTCAGCTGATGAATCAGTACTCCTCCATGTAGAACACCACTTGGAGGAAGCACTGAGGGTGGCAAGGGCGCAGAATGTACTCTGGGTGGGGGGACTTCAATGTCCATCAGCAAGAGTGGCTCAGTAGCACCACTACTGACCAAGCTGGCTGAGTCTTAAATGACATAGCTGCTAGACTGGGTCTGCGGCAGGTGGTGAGGGAACCAACAAGAGGAAAAAACATACTTGACCTCATTCTCACCAACCTGCCTGCTGCAGATACATCTGTCCATGACAGTATCGGTAGGAGTGACCACCACGCAGTCCTTGTGGAGACGAAGTCCCACCTTCACATTGAGGATACACTGCATCATGCTGTGTGGCACCATCACTGTGCTAAATGGGATAGATTTTGAACAGATCTAGCAACTCAAGACTGGGCATCCATGAGGCACTGTGGGCCATCAGCAGCAGCAGAATTGTACTCAAACACAATCTATAACCTCATGGCCCAGCATTTCCCCCACTCTCCATTACCATCAAGCCAGGGGATCAACCCTGGTTCAATGAATAGTGCAGGAGGACATGCCAGGAGCAGCACCAGACATACCTAAAAATGAGGTGTCAACCTGGTGAAGTATAAAACAGGACTACTTGCATACCAAACAGCATAAACAGCAAACGATACACAGAGCTAAGCGATCCCACAACCAACGGATCACATATAAGCTGTGCTGTCCTGCCACATCCCATCATGAATGGTGATGGACAATTAAACAACTCACTGGAGGCTGTGGCTCCACAAATATCCCCATCCTCAATGAGGGAGGAGCCCAGCAAGTCAATGCAAGAGATAAGGCTGAAGCATTCGCAACAATCTTCAGCCAGAAGTGCTGAGTGGATGATACATCTCAGTCTCCTCTGGAGGTCCCCAGCATTACAGATCTTCAGCCAATTCGATTCACTCCACGTGATATCAAGAAATGGCTGAAGGCACTGGATACCGCAAAGGCTTTCGACCCTGACAACATTCCGGCAAAAGCACTGAAAACTTGTTCCAGAACTTGCCGCGCCCCTAGCCAAGCTGTTCCAGCATCTACCCGGCTATGTGGAAAATTGACCAGGTATGTCCTGTACAAAAAGTAGGCCAAATCCAACCCGGCCAATTACTGCTCCATCAGTCCACTCTCCATCATCAGTAAAGTAATGGAAAAGGTCATCAACATTGCTATCAAGCGGCACTTGCTTAGCAATAACCTGCTCGCTGATGCCCAGTTTAGGTTCCACCAGGGCCACTCAGCTCCTGACCTCATTACAGCCTTGGTTCAAACATGGACAAAAATGCTGAACTCCCGAGGTGAGGTGACAGTGACTGCCCTTGACATCAAGGCAACATTTGACCGAGTGTGGCATCAAGAAGCCCTAGCAAAACTGGAGTCAATGGGAATCAGGGGAAAACTCACCACTGGTTGGAGTCATACCTAACGCAAAAGAAGATGGTTGTGGTTGTTGGAGGTCAGTCATCTCAGTTCCAGGACATCACTGCAGGAGTTCCTCAGGGTAGTGTCCTTGGCCCAACCATCTTCAGCTGCTTCATCAATGACCTTCCTTCCATCATAAGGTCAGAAGTGGGGATGTTCGCTGATGATTGCACAATGTTCATCACCATTCGTGACCCCTCAGATACTGAAGCAGTCCATGTCCAAATGCAGCAAGACCTGGACAATATCCAGTCTTGGGCTGACAAGTGGCAAGTAATATTCGTGCCGCACAAGTGTCAGGCAATGACCATATCCTATAAGACAGAATCCAAGCATCGCCCCCTTGATGTTCAGTGGCATTACCATCACTGAATCCCCTACTATCAACATCCTGGGGGGTTACCATTGACCAGAAGCTGAACTGGACTAGCCATATAAATACTGTGGTTACAAGAACAGTTCAGAGGCTGGGAATCCTGCAATGAATAACTCATCTTCTGACTACCCAAAGCCTGTCCACCATCTACAAGGCACAAGTCAGGAGTGCGATGGAATACTCTGCACTTGCCTGGATGAGTGCAGAGCTCCTACAACATTGAAGAAGCTGGAAACTGTCCAAGACAAAGCAGCCCGCTTGATTGGCACCACATCCACAAACATTCACTCCCTCCACCACTGATGCACAATAGCAGCAGTGTGTACCATCTACAAGAAGAACTGCAGGAATTCACCAAGGCTCCTTCAACAGCACCTTCCAAACTCACGAACACTACCACCTAGAAGGACAAGAGCAGCAGATAATTGGGAACACCACCACCTGGAAGTTCCCCTCCAAGTCACTCACCATCCTGACTTGGAAATATATAGGCCGTTCCTTCACTGTTGCTGGGTCAAAATCCTGGAACTCCCTCCCTAACAGCACTGTGGGTGTACCTACACCACAGGGACTGCAGCGGTTCAAGAAGGCAGCTCACCACCACCTTCACCAGGGCAATTAGGGATGAGCCATAAATGCTGGCCCAGCCAGTGACGCCCACATCCTGTGAATGAATTTAAAAAAAACTCACTCTCTCCCTGTCTCAAACACACATACACTCACACTCACTCTCTCCCTGTCTCAAACACACACACACTCAATCTCTCCCTGTCTCAAACACACATACACTCACACTCACTCTCTCCCTGTCTCAAACACACATACACACACTCACTCTCTCCCTGTCTCAAACACACATACACACACTCACTCTCTCCCTGTCTCAAACACACATACACACACTCACTCTCTCCCTGTCTCAAACACACATACACTCACACTCACTCTCTCCCTGTCTCAAACACACACACTCACTCTCTCCCTGTCTCAAACACACATACACCCACACGCACTCTCTCTGACTCAAACACACACACACTCACACTCACTCTCTCCCTGTCTCAAACACACACACACTCACACTCACTCTCTCCCTGTCTCAAACACACACACACTCAGACTCACTCTCTCCCTGTCTCAAACACATACACACACACACTCCCTCTCTCTGTCTCAAACACACACACACTCACACTCTCTCTCTCTGTCTTAACACACTCACACTCACTCTCTTAACACACTCACACTCACTCACACACAAAAGTCACTCTCTCCCTTTCTTTCACTCACTCACTCTCTCACACACACTCTTTCCCTCACACTCTTTCACAGAAACACACACACTCACTTTCTCCCTCTCACACATAGATGCACTCAAACACTCTCTCACACACAAACTCACTCTCACAAACACACTCATTCTCTCCCTCTCTTTCTCTCACACACCAACTCACTCCCTCTCTCACACACACACGCGCACTCTGTTTCAAATGCTCACACTCACTCATTCCCTTACTGTCCTTCACAGAAACACACACACACACACACACACACACACACACTCTCCCTCTCTCTTCCCTCTCTTTCACACACTCACACAGTCTCTCTCCTTTTCTCACAGGCACACTTACACATACTCACATTTTCTCCCTCTCTCTCATACACATTCATATTTACTCTCTATCTCTCACACACACACATTCACACTCACTCTCTCCCTCTCACACAACACTCTCTCCCTCTCTCTCATACACACAGACTCACACTTACTATCTCCCTTTCTCACACGTATACACTCTCTCCATCTTACAAACACACACAAACATACTTTCTCCCTCGCCCTCACACACACAAACTGACTCTCCTTCTCATATACATATACATTCACTCCCTCACACACACTTACTTTCTCTCTCTCACACACACACACTCATTCTCTCCCTTACTGATAATCACACACACAGACCACACTCTCCATCTCTCCCTCTCTCACACACACACCTTCTCTCCCTGGGCCCCAACAGCACCTCCTCTCTTCTTCCCCCCTTGAAATCCTCACAAGTGAGCCTATCAGCAGCAAAAGGAGGTGAGTAACAGCCTGTGATTGGAGAAGCGTCCCCTTGCAGAATAATCAAATTCACTTACCTGTCTTCCTGACATTTTGAACAGCTGCTCCAGGGGGCCACATAGAATGGCTTCGGGGGCCACAATCTGGCCCATGGGCCACGGGTTTGCTAAGCCTGTTCTTTGCTCACCTGAGAGGACAAGCGAGCCTTGGTTTAACATCTCATCTGTAAGACATAAGAACATAAGAAATAGGAGGAGGAGGAGTCGACCATTTGGCCCTTTGAGCCTTTGCCACAATCCACTAAGATCATGGCTAATCTGATTGTGGCTTTGACCCCACTGTCCTGCCTGGCCCACATAACCTTTATAACCTTTGACTCCCTACAGTTGATCAAAAATCTGTCTAACTCAGCCTTGAATATATTCAATGACCCACCTCCATTACCCTCTGGAGTAGTGAACTCAAAATATTAACGACCCTATGTGGGAAGAAATTCTTCCTCTTCTCCATATTAAATGGGTGTTATGGCACAGCGGGTGGTAAATGCTGACCTGCTCAAATCTCAAACGGAAACTTGAAACAACTGAGTTACCGAGTACTGGTAACATAATTAACATTTTCTCCCCAGCAACAAAACTACGAGTTGTAACTTTCCTGCCTGCCTTCACTTTCATCACTTGCTGTGATATCTTTAAATGTTCCCTAGCCAACTCATACGCTCTGTCCTATCTTTCTCTGACATGTGATACATAATCCAGGAGAGTAGTTTCTGAATTTTGACCCACCAATTTCTCATGAATCAATTTCAGTGGTCCCGTTACCTCATGACCATAAACTAGTTCTGAAGGACTAAAACCAGTCAATGCATTAGGAGCATCCCTAATAGCAAATAACAAGAATGGAATTGCCCAATCTCAATCCTGTGGATAATCCTGACTATATGCCCTCATCATAGCTTTTAAAGTTTAACGCCATCTTTCCAAAGCCCCTTGTGACCCAGGATGATAAACTGCTGGCTTAAATTGTTTTATCCCCAAACTGTTCATTACTTCCTTAAACAGCTGTAACATGAAAGTTGAACACTGATTCTTCAGGAAACCTGGTAGAACATCCATTATTGTCAATAAGAACTGATTTCCACTTTTAGTCTTAGGAGGGCCCCTACACAATCAACCACGACCTTAGTAAAAGGGTCTTCAAATGCTAGAATTGGAATTAAAGGAGCCGACTTAATCACTGCTTGTGGCTCCCCTATCACCTGACATGTGTGACATGTTCTACAGAATTTGACTACATCCCTACGCAACCCAGGCCAATAAAAATGTTTCTGTATTTTCACCTGTTGTCTTTCTAATTCCTAAATCTCTCCCCATTGGAATTTCATGAATGATTTTCAGAATCTCATTTCCGTATCCAAATGGTATTACAATCTGATACACCTCCCTCCAGCTCTTGTTTGCTAAAACATGATACAGCAGCTATTTTCTCATTAAAACATTACCCTTAAGGTAATAACATTCTGGGATTTCTGAGTAAGCTGTCTGATATAACTTTTTATTTGTGAATCCTTTTTCTGTAAATCTACTAAACACCTCAGCTGCATTGTCTCCCAGTTTTTCTTCCTGAACAATGTTATCAAACACAGTGCCAGCTAATTGGACTTCCACACCTTCTCTCTGCCTTTGGATTTCCTATTCCTCTTGTTTCAACCTATGAGCCTGTGATCTTGTTATCACACAATCTGGAAACAATCCAGGATGCTCTCACTGCAACACTTCTGTTGAAAACACTTCTCCAGGCTGCTCAACTACCTTAGGCATCATCCACATCTGGGACCCAGCTATATCACTATCCAAAATAAATTGAACCCCTGCAATGAACAACTTTCCACTACTCCAACAATCACCTCACCTGTTTTCCAGTTACTCTTTAAATTTACCTTCCACAATGGATTAGTTTACCATCACTATGAACCCCACTTATTATCACCTGTTCTGCAATATTCCCTCTGAACAACAAATGTCACTATCCCACAACGTTAAGGATTGACTAGCCCCTGTATCTCTTAGAATGTTAACATCTTTACCTACTCCACCCTGTCCACATGGAAAGACTTCCCCTTCACATACACATTCTTTAAATATTTCTGCAACATGCTGCTCAGAATTCTCTTGTAAACACATTCCCACCTCTTTGCCTAACACTGATTCTTCCTATTTTACCTGTACACAAACCACTATTTTTTTCTGTGCCTGAACCTCAGAACCCACAATACTGTTACTTCCAGAACTTGTCTGCACCCCTATAATTCCAGCAGATTTTCTGTGCAATTGCCTACACATTGACTTTGTACCCAACTTTATTACAATGAAATCACTTTTCGAGTGTCACTTCTACCCTCTGCACCTTCCTTTTTTATTCCTGAGAAAAACTTCCTGCAAATTTCCACCTACTCCTTCTTTTCCCTTCCCTGACTACTCATCTTTCTTTCACCTTCCCACTTGATATCCTTTTCTGCTTTAAAAGGGTGATGAAAAAAAGGTTCACTCTTTGAACTAACTCATAATCATCAGCTATCTCTGTTGCTTGTCTTATTGTTTCTGCCCTCTGTTCCTCCATGAGTTCTCACTACTGAAGGAATTGAATCTAAGAACTGTATATGTTGTCTCTATCTTTATTGCCCATATCAACCAGTCAAAATTACTTTGTTTTACTCTCTCCAACTGAAAATAAGTTCGTCCAGGCTGTTTTCTCATATTGCTAAATTTCTGCCTGTATGCCTCAGGAACCAACTCATATGCCCTCAAAATAGCTTTTTTCACCACATCATAGTTCACCAACATTTCTTCTGACAGTGAAGCATAACCCTCATGTGCTCTACCCACTAACCTGAATTGTAACAACAGTGTCCAGTTTCGCTGTGGCCATTTGATTTGTTTAGCTGTCTTCTCAAATGAAATAAAGACTGCTTCAACTTCTCTTTCCTCAAACTTTGGAACAACTTGTACAAATTTAAACACCTCCCCAGTGGGCTTTAGGTTAAAGGTTTTTTCATCATCATAATTTTCCTCAGAATCTGAGGTCTCTTTTTTACCTTCCAGCCTTTTAAGCTGGTATTCCCTTCCTGGTTTCTTCTCTCTTTTCCTTGCCTCTCATTCTCTATCCATCTTTCTTGCCTGGAATTCCAGTTACAGTTCCTTTCCTTCTCCTGCCTTGTTCCCTTTGAAATGCCCTTTCTCTTTCTGCTGCCTCTAGTTCCAGTTTTTACATTTCCAATTCTTTTTCCTTTTTGTTTGCCTCCAATTCAAGTTTTCTCAATTCCTTTGCTTGCTCAAATTCAAGCCTCTTCATTTCAAGTCTCACTACCTCCAGCTGTGATTCAATAGTGTCAGGCATCACTTCCAATTTTAAATGTTGTGCTATCACTTCAACTACATCTGCTTTCTTTGCCCCTACAGGTAACCTCAACTACAACTTATCCACCAATTCTGTTACCTTACCCTTAGATACTTTTTGTAATCCAATCAGAGTTATATTTTCTACTTCCAAAAATGTTGTAGCCAGGGATACAGCCATTTTTGCCATCTCACTGCTTTAAAATACTTCACACCAACTCCTGAATTCAAAGTGCTTCTCGTACTTCTGAAGTTTTCTTAACTTCTGTTCTTGTAGACAGCAGTTTGGGCACAGAAGCTGGAGGCTTTTCACACTTGTGTTAGATCTTAAAATGCCTTCTCCTGCACACAACCTTTATACATATGTTGCCCTTTGAATGCAAATTCCCATTGTTTCACTATGTCTTTGGACTTTAATGAAAATCTATCATAGTACTAATTATATCAGTAATCTTTGGGAAAAATAAATACACTGTTTCTTAACTTCTCCTGGCTAGGTGAAACATTTCACCCCCTCTTTTGAATTCAAGCTAGTCTGGTTTATTTTAAAAAGCAAATGTTCCCTTTAGACCTCACATTCTAAAACTTCCCTCATGTTTACCCACTTAGCATTTCAAACCTTGTTTCCCATCTGATACATCAAAGCACCCAGACCAGCTGTCTGTAATTCAATTAAAACACACACACACACACACACACACACCACAGATCCCACTATTATTCTACAATAAATTCCAACAATATTATGAAAATTATTATATCTTCCTGACATAGGAAACTCATTTTGAAACTGTGTCCCCTAGTTTTAGATTCCCCACAAGGGGAAACATCTTGTTAAGCCCCCTCAGAAGCTTAGATGTTTCAATAAGATCACGACACATTCTGCCAAATTCTAGAAAGTATATGCTACTCAGCCATTCCTCATAAGACAACACCTTCAACCCAGGAATCGACCTGCAGAACCTTCTCTGAACTGCCTCCAATGCAAGTATCTCCGTCCTTAAATAAGGAGACTAAAACTATATGCAGTACTCCAAGCGTGGTCGCAATAATGACCTGTACGGTTGTAGTAAGATTTTCCTACTTTTTTAAAGGCTAACATTCCATTTACCATTCTAATTACTTGTTGTACCTGCATGCTAATTTTTTGTAATTCCTCTAAATCTCAATTCTCTCAGTCTCTCTCCATTTAAATAGTATTCTGCTTTTCTATTCTTCCAACCAATGAGACAACCTCAGTTTCCCACATTGTACCTCACCTGCCAAATTGTTGCCCACTCACTTAACCATCTTTATCCATTTGCAGACTCTTTGTGTCCTCCTCACAGCTTGCTTTCCTAACTATCTTTGTATTGTCAGCAAATTTGACCACAGTACACTCAGTCCTTTAGTACAATCATTAGTATAGATTGTAAATAGTTGAGGCTCCAGCATTGAGCCCTGTGGCACTCCACCAGTTACAGTTTGCCAACCTGCAGATGACCCAATTATCTCAAATCACTGTTTTTAGTTAACCTAACCTCTCTTTATGCCAATATATTATTCCCAACACCATGAGCTCTTGTCTTGTGCAGTAAGTTTTTTATGTTTTCTTTTTCACAGGATGTGGGCTTCGCTGGCTGGGCCAGCATTTATTGCCCATCCCTAACTGCCCTTGAGAAGTTGGCAGTGAGCTGCCTTCTTGAACCACTGCAGATGTGTAGGTAGACCCACAGTGCTGTTAGGAAGTGTAGCATAAGGGTTTGGCACATATTACGTTAATGTGGGACTGAGCATGGAACTCACAGTGATGTGAGAAGGAACATGACCCAGATCTAGGGTCCGTATGGTGTTGAGCAGAGACGTGTAAAGACCTAGACATGGCGACAGCTCAATGCCTGTACCCTTTACTGCATTTTTAGTAGTTAATAAAGACTTGCTGTTGACCTACTGAAGACTATGGGGACTTATTTAAGAGACGCCGTTCTTTAACCAACACCCTCCCAACAGGAAGGGAGTTCCAGGTTTTTGACCCAGCAAAAGTGGAGTGAAGAAAAGTGAAGCATCAGGATTGGATGGGAACGTGCAGATGATGGTGTTCCCAAGCATCTGATGCTTCTAAGTAGTCGAGGTCACAGGATTGGAAGGTGCTGTTGAAGGAGGGTTGACATGTTGCTGCAATGCATTTTGTATATTGTACACACTGCTGCCACTGTGGGTTGCAGGTGGAGGAAGTGAATATTTAAGGTAGTTGATGGGGTGCCAATCAAGCGGGTTGTTTGATCTGGATGGTGTTGAGGTTCTTGAGTATTGTTTGAGCTGCACTCATCCAGGTAAGTATGGCATCATACTCCTGAATTCCCAGCCTCTGACCTGCTCTTGTAGCCACAGTATTTATAGACTAGTCTAGTTCAGTTTCTGGTCAATAATAACCCTCAGGATGTTGATAGAGGGGGATTCAGCGATGATAATGCCATTGAATGTCAAGGGGCGATGATGAGATTGTCTCTTGTTGGAGATGGTCATTGCCTGACACTTGTCTGGCACCAATGTTACTCACCACTTGTCAGCCCAAGCCTGGATATTGTCCAGGTCTTGCTGCATTTGGACATCGACTGCTTCAGTATCTGAGGGGTCACGAATGGTGCTGAACATTGTGCAATCATCAGTGAACATCCCCACTTCTGGCCTTATGATGGAAGGAAGGTCATTGATGAAGCAGCTGAAGATGGTTGGGTCTAGGACACTACCCTGAAGAACACCTGTAGCGATATCCTGGGACTGAGATGATTGACTTCCAACAACCACAACTATCTTCCTTTGTGCTAGGTATAACTCCAACCAGTGGAGAGTTTTCCCCTTGATTCCCGTTGAATCCAGTTTTGCTAGGGCTCCTTGATGCCACACTCGGTCAAATGCTACCTTGATGTCCAGGGCAGTCACTCTCACTTCACCTCTGGAGTTCAGCTCTTTTGGCCACATTTGTACCAAGGCTGAATGAGGTCAGGAGCTGAGTGGCCCTGGTGGGATCCAAACTGAGTGTTAGTCAGCAGCTTATTATTCTGTAAGTGCCGCTTGATCATACTATGTTAATGACATTTTCCATCAATTTGTTGAAGATCAAAAGGAGGCGAATGAGACGGTAATTGGCCAGGTTGGATTTGTCCTGCATTTTGTAGACAGGACATACCTGAGTACCTTATCTACCACTTGGAAATCCAAATACATTCCATCTAGGGGTTCTCCTTTACCAACCCAGCTTGTTACATCTTCAAAGAACGCTAATAAATATTCCCTTTCATAAAACAACATTTACTCTGCTTGTCCTAATTATGGATTCCTGTATTTTCCTGATGACAGATATTAGGCTAACTGGCCTATCACTTACTGCTTGCTGTCTCCCTCCTTTCTTGAAGACGGGTGTTACATTTGTGGTTTTCTATTCTGCTGGAGCTTTTCCAGGATCTGGGGAATTTTTAGGGGGTCTAGGATAGCACCTCCGATCATGCAGCACTCTGTTGGCAGTGCACTGGGGTGTTAGCCAGGATTTTGTGCTCAGGTTTCCTCTTCCTAACCCAAACGTAAAGCAGGTAATTGGAGATAGGGTGGGGATCAGCCATGGTCTAATTGAGTGGCATAGCAAGCTGCAGCTGAATTGCCCCCTCCTGTTTCTATAAATCAAACATATCTTTCTACATAATTCTCACACCACCGCCACCCACCCCTTCACAATCCATTTCCCTCGCTTCAGTGGAAGCATGTGGGTGCAGATGCACATCTTATTGAAACATAAGATTCTGAGAGGGGTTGACAGGGTAGATGCTAAGAGGATGCTGTCTCATTGGGGAATCTAGAACTAGATGGCACAGTTTAACCTAAGGCCAGATGGAAAGGTGTGGTGGCAAGAGACTTAAACACAGCGGGATTGGAAGAGGACTGAGAGGAGGAGGAAATGGAGAAGGGAGGCCAACCAGCATTTTGGTGACCCCAAGTAAAATGGGAGAAACCAAAATAAGATTAGGAGGAATTCCTTCCCTCAGGGGATCAGTAATCTTTGGAATTCTCTTTTCCCAAGCAGTGAAGGCTGGGTTGATGAATATTCATTGGACAAATATTTAATTTACAAGGGGCTCAAGGGGACAGGCTTTTAATCAGTAACGGAGTCAAGGGTTATGTGGAAAAGGCAGGAAAGTGCAGTTGAACATTATCAGATCAGCCGTGATCTCACTGAATGGTGGAGCAGACTCGAAGGGCTGAATGGCCTATTTCTGCTTCCTACATCTTATGGTTATGGGGACAGGCAGGAAAGTGGAGTTAAGGCCACAATCAGATCAGCCATGATATAATTGACTGTCCTGGAACAGGCTCAATGGGCAGAATGGCCTCCTCCTGCTCAGGAAGCAGCATGAACAACATCCATCCGCAGTCAGGTGACACCCACCTGATTCTGAGGCACCTGACCGTCCATTGTGAGTCACCCGTAACCGTGGAGACGGATTCGCCCGGCCCCGCCTCCTGTGCGTGCTCGCAAAACGCGGTGACGTCAGAAGCAGCAGGCCGCAGCCTCCCTGGCGACGGTAAAGATGGCGCTGAATAGAAACCATTCCCAGAGCGGAGGCATCATCATCACTAACGGCGAGAGGTGAGGTGCTGGTCTCTACCCCACTCCGGTTAACGCGGACAGTTGTCGCCGTTGTGCGAACGGAACAAAATTAAAATCCAGAAGCGCCTGCGGCCTGGTCGTTACCCAACACCGCCCCCCCCCCCCCTCTCCCCGTCAACGTACGCGACTTAAAAATCTGCGTTTAAATTCGAGAATGTTCCCCCTTCGGTTCCGGAAAGGGTTTTTTTTCCCGGCGGGATTAATCCCGCTGCTGGTCGGTGCCGATGAATATTATAGTTTCCGATGTTTACCTTTTAGGGAGGGGCGGGGGTGTTAAAGCTTCTGCTCCCGGAGCCGGTGGCAGCTTGTCAATCAACGTTGAACCCCCTCCCTCCTGAATGCTGATTGGTCGTTCTCGGACCAACCCCGGGTGCTATTGGCGGAGGCCTATGTCAATCATTGACGCCCCTCCCACTAGGGGGGGAGGATGTAAACATCATGTGATGTTGTCATCATGGTGCTTTTGTATGAGAGTTGCTGGGGACTGTCCTTATCAAACTTTATTGCATTTTTTATCAAGTATTTTGTTGCAAAATGAAAGGATTTGGACCTATTAGTTTTGCGTTTTGACTTTTAAGTAAATTGAATATAATAGGTTGTTTGGCCCATCATGTCGGTGCCAGCTATACCCTGCCCTGTCTCCTCAGCCCTGGAAATATTTCTCTCGCTTGGGTGTTCATCCAGCGCCCTTTGGAATATTATTATTGAATCTGCTCCAGCCGCTCTTTCAGCCAGTGCATTGGTATTCTAGATCAAAGCAACTCTTTCTTTTCAAAAAAATTGTACAAAAATCTCAAACTGTAAATAAAAGCAGAAAATCCTGGATAAACCAAGCAGGCCTGGTACCATTGGCAGAGAGAGAGAGAGAAAGAGTTAATGGTTCAAGTCTGTATAACTCTTCTTCAGAATCATACAGAGGAGCAAATGGATTTAGTAATCCTAATTCACTAAAACCAAGTTCACAACTGCAAAAAGTAATCAAAATAGGCTAATGGAATGTTGATCTTTATCTTAAGGGGATTAGAATACAAAGGTGAGGTAGTGATGCTTTGTTTAACAGAGTCTTTGTCAGACCCCATCTGGAGTACTGTGTTCAATTTTGGGCACTGGAAAGTATATTGTCCCCGTGATGCTAGGGTACATTATTTAAACCTGCCTTATATTCCTTTTGAGCTTAGATGTTCATGGAGTGACCTAATTAAGATCTTTAAACTGATAAAAAAAAAGTTTGATTGGGCTAGATGCAGTTAAACGCTTTTCATCTGACGAAGGAATTGGAGCCAGGCCATTTAAGAGTGAAATCAGAAAGCACTTTATCATACAAAGAAAAGTGAAAATCTGCAACTCACTCCTTCAAAAGGCTATGGATACTGGAGCTCTGGAGACTAAATCAACAGGTTTTTGTTAGGTAAGGGCTGGAGTATGGAGCAAAAGTTGAGAATTGGAATTGAGGTACAGAGACTCCAAGTTCTAATTGATTAGTGGAATGGGCTCGAGGGAATGAATGATTTGTGCTCTCATGATGGAGGTTGTCATTTTCTGTGGCTTGAGGACCTCCCATCATTCTCCCCACTCCTTTCCCTCCCCCCCACCGCCAATTGTTATGTTAGAGTTTAATGCGCTAAAAGCATGTACACTTTGTTTCCCCTTCTTGCAACAAATCCACCTTTACTGTATAAATAATGATAAATAGAGCTCAGTTGATTATAATGAGAGGAAAGCTTGGTAGTTTTCCACTGATATCTGAGCCTTCAAACAAAGTCCAGGTGGAATTTGGTGCCTAATGATTGATTGCAGCTATCAGAGCAGGGAGTGACAGTTGGAAGAATCTTGTTTTTAGGATAGGTGATTTGCCCTGCAGTGAGTAATATATTTATTAGTGTAACACTACAGGCCGCGTATGCTTCTTTTTAGAAGTGGTTGGAAGAAATGCATGTGCCATCTTTAGGCCCTTATCATTATGATTTGCCATGGCAGCAATGTATTTTAATCCCATTTCCATGACTTTCTCTTCATTCCTTAATACCTTTCCTTCCAAGCTAAATTTATTTATCTTCTAAGCACCATCATTAACATTGCATTTACATCTTTCTGGGTCAGTTGATTCCAAATTCTGAACAATGTCTGTGATTTCCCCTGGATTGCCTTTATAACAGGCTTAGTGAAAAATATTATATCTCCTTGATCTAGATTCTCCTATTAAAAGTCAGAGTTTGTTTGCTATGTATGTTGTCAATCCTGTTCATTATTTTAAGTTTAAAAAGTGTTGCTCTCTGACAGCTTCCAGTTCTAATCAGAGGGCATTGACCTGAAGCATTAACTGCTTGTTACACATTTGCCACCTGACCAGCACTTCACTATTTTAATACTGCAATTTGATCACTCCATCTGTTTCCAGGAATATCATCCAAACTTTCTCAGTCTCTCACAATGAAATCCCTCCATCCCTAGTGTCACCCTGGTAAATCATTACAGGAACTTCTCCAAGGCTAAGATATCATTCTTGACATGAGGCAGTCAGAACTGAACATAACCTGTAAAGGGGACACTGTCAGGTTAAGTAGTTGGAATTATGCCAGATGCTGGTTAACGTAATGTTGCACATTCAGCATGGATTGAATAACACCCTGTACAATTATACTGTACTTTCATTTTATATTCTAAACCCTGGGTGATGAAGCCCTGCAGCACATTTTTTTTTTTGTTTCTTTCTGCACCGGTGAAGAAGCTTTTGATGACTTGTCTATTGGATTCCACAAAAAACCTGCCATAGGTCTCATTGTAATCACATCTGCCACTTTTGCTTCCAAAGTGTGCAACATTATGTTAACCAGTATCTGGCATAATTCTAACTACTTAACCTGTGTCCCCTTTACAGGTTCTGTGTAATTCACCTATGGTCGGTATTTCCTTGTGTAAAGTGTATTTGGCTACAAGGTCTTATTCCATAAAGCAGAATTCAAAACCTGAGGTGTTGCTTTGAAGCCAAGGAGAGCAGACATGCTGATCGTGCCTTATAAGAGGCATTTATTGCTCATCTCCAATCGCCCCTGAGAAGGTGGTGGTGAGTTGCCACCTTGAACCACTGCAGCCCATGTGCTGTTAGGGAGGAAGTTCCTGGATTTTGACCCAGTGACAGTAAAGGAATGGCGATATATTTCCAAGTCAGGATGGTGAGTAACTTGGAGGGGAACATGCAGGTGATGGTGTTCCCATGTGTCTGCTGCCCTCCTCTTTTAAGTGGTAGAGGTTGCAGGTTTGGAAGGTGCTGTCGAAGAAAACTTTGAGTTGCTGCAGTGCGTCTTGTAGATGTACACATTGCTGCCACTGTGCATCAGTGAGGGAGGGAGTGAATATTTAAAGTGGTGGATGGGGTGCCAATCAAGTGAGCTGCTTTGCACTGGATGAGGTCAAACTTTTTTTTTGTTGAAGCTGCTCTCATCCAGGCAAGTGGGGAGTATGCCGTCACTCCCAGACTTGAGCCCTGTGGGTGGTTGACTTTGGGGAGTCAGGAGGTTAGTTACTGACCACGGCGTTTCTATGGCTGGTTGAGTTAAGTTTCTGGTCAGTGATAACCCTCAGAATCTTGATGGTGGGGGATTGAGCAATGGTAATGCCATTGAACATCAAGAGATGGTTAGATTCTCTCTTGTTGATGATGGTCATTGCCTGGCACTTGTGACATTCGTGCTACACATCAACCCAAGCCTGAATTGTTGTCCACATCTTGCTGCATATGGATATGGACTGCTTCAGAATCTGAGAAGTTTCAAATGGTGCTGAACATTGTTCAGTGATTGCACAATCTCACTTCTGACCTTATGATGGATGGAAGGTCATTGATGAAACAGCTGAAATGGTTGCGCCTAGGACACTACCCTGAGGAACTCCTGCAGTGATGGACTTTATCCCTCTGATCTGGAAACTGACCTTACGGGAGATGCATACTCTAAGGATTTACATTGATCCCTACTTACAGTAATCCGCTTACTGTTCTTAATGTGGTCTAGCGCAATGCTATTCAATCAGTGGACATTGAAGACTAGTAGCTTGCAGACAGGACAATTAATGTATTACTATTAAGTAGTGAAATGAGTTACAAAAAAATCAGCAAATACTTCAACAAATATAAGTAAATATTCCATACAAACATTTCAAATAGAAAGTCTCTCCACTTTCAAAAGACAGAGTTCAGATTAATGCCATGGCAAGTTAATGAGCTAATAATTTTGGAAAACATTCTGAAATGGTATGATGCATTGGCTATGTTACAATGTGTTACACAGCCTCAGTCAGGTTAGGGCAAGCATGTATCTGGGGTAAACACATACAAAACCTTAGAAAGAAATGTTGAATTAATATAAACTCCCAGTTGAAGTCATCTATTGTGAGAAATCTCAATTGCTGTCTTTCCCAGTTCAAAAGACTGCTTGCATATTTATATTGCAAATAGCAATGCAGAGAGTTGTTTCTTAGTTCATTGATCTCAGTGAAAGTCCTGCAATTGAAAGGGTGGAGGACAGCAAAAGCCAAGGTTCCCATGTCTGAATCGTGTAAAAGGAGACCAGGATAAAGTATTGAAAGATGACCAATGCCAATGGATCATAGGGACAAGAGAAGACCCTTGAGCTTGTTCCACCATTTAATGTGACCGGGGCTGATTCACATATAACTCCCGTGTACCTGTTTGACCCATATCCTTAAATACCTTTGGTTAACAATTTTAGGTGGCAATTTTTAATAGTAGATGTAACATCACTTCTCATTTGTGGAAGAGAGTTCCAAGCTTCGACCACTCTCTTTTTGTATGTATTAGTGTCTTCTAATTTCACGGCTTTAGTGCCTGGCTCCAATTGTGAGACTTGCCCTCACCCCCCACCCCCACTCCCACCCCAGTCCTCAGCCCTCAGCTCTCCAATGGAAATAGTTTCTCTCTATGTATTTTATCTGTTCTCCTTAACATCTTAAAAAAACTTTGATTAAATCACCCCTTAACTTTTCAATTCCAGGCAATGCAGCCCCAGTTTGTGTGATCTCTCCTTTTAATTTAACCCATGGAGTCCAGGTCTCATTCTGGTGAATCTACATTGCACATGCTCCCAGGTCAATCTGTCCTTCTAAGGTGTGGTGCCCAGAATTGTTCACAGTAATTCTGGGTGTGGTCTAACTAGGGCTCTCAGAACCTCTATACCCTCTTGGATTCTAGTCCCTAGATATAATGGCCAGCATTTCATTAGACTTTTTTGATTCTTTTGTGTTTATCACAGTATTTTGATGATCTGATCCCCCAAATTTCTTTGGACCTCCACTGTTTCTAGCTTTTCATCAGTTAAAAAGTGCTCTGTTGTAATATTTTTAGGTCTAATCTCAGTAACCTCACATTTGTCAATATTAAAATCTATTTGCCAGTTGCCTATTTACTTAATCTCCCAATATCTCTCTGTAATTTTATGCTTTCATCTACACTGCTTACAATCCCACCTATCTTTGTCATTGGCAAATTTGAACGTGTTATTTTCTGTCCCATCATCTAAGTCTTAATGAAGACAATGAATAACTGAAGCCCCAACACAGATTTGTGAGAGAGCACTACTCACTTCCTCCCAATTCGAGTGCCTCCCATTATTCTCTATCTCCTGATCAGCAGTTTCCAAACCAGGTCAACAATTTGTCTTCAGTTCCACGGTTTCAACTTAATTTTTTTTGAGGGACTTTATAAAATGCCATCTGGAAGTCTGTATAAATAACATTTGCCTATTCACTATTTTAATCATCTCTTCAAAACATTGAGTCAGCTTGATCAGAAGTTATTGCCTGCCTACCTTTTTGTTACCATCGTTGAAGTGTTTTAATCTTTAATCGCTGAAACTACTCCTCCCCTTCTACCATTTTTCTCAATCGTCCCAGTAGACCATATAACCTGCATTAAAGTTAGGGTTATATCTAGTTTGGTTAGCTCAGTTCGCTAGACAGCTGGTTTGTAATGCAGAGTGACACCAACAGCATGGGTTCACTTCCCGTACCAGCTGAGGTTATCTATGAGGCCTTCTCAGCCTCACCCCTCACTTGAGGTTTGGTGACCTTCAGGTTAAACTCATCACCAGTCGTCTCTCTTTAATGAGACAGCAGCCTATGGTCCTCGGACTACAACGCCTTTCATTCATTTTCATATCTAGTTCCCAGCCCTAACCGTCTTGCAACTATGTCTTAGTTGCACCCAATGTCATACCCTCCAAGTTGAATTTGTACCTGCAAAGCATTCAGTTTGTTCCTTATACTCCATGTATTTGTATAAAGAATGCTTATTTGGGCTACACACTGTAACCCAATCTTCTGCTGTGATGTTTTATTCATGTTTCTTGTCTTTTCTGAATGAGTTTGACTCCAGTAAGGTTCAGTCCCCTCAGCAGAGGAAGGAATGGAGAAAAAGAGACATTTGCATTAATAGAGTACCATACACAACCTCAGGACCTTCCAAGGCACTTTACAACCAATGAAATACTTTGAAGCTCAGGAAACATGGCAGCCAATTTCCACAAAACAATGAAATAATTAACCAGATAATTTAGTTTAAGTGATGGTGAGGGATAAATGTTAGCCAGGACATCAGGCAATTTCCCCAGCTCTTCGAATAATACCCTAAGATCTTTTACATCCATGTGAGAAGGCAGACAGGCCCTCGGTTTAACCTCTCGTGTGAAAGACAACATGTCTGACAGAACAGCACTCCCTCAGTCATACACAAGTATTATTTTGCAGTCGAGTCTCTAAAGTGGGACTTGAACAAACATCTGACTGGAATGAGAGTGCTACCACCAAAGGAAAGCTGACGGGAGCAGTGGAAGAATTAGGAGAAGGAAAAAGAGGTTCGAATCATAGAACGGTTGCAGAACAGAAAGGCTATTCGGCCTGTCATTTCTGTACCAGCCCTTTGTAGGAGCAACTCAACTGGTCCCACTCCCTTGCCTTATAATGCAGGAAAGCCAAGTAAACAGGTTAGTGATGCATAGACATGAAACTTTGTGTATGAACTGAGGGTGAGATGAAATGGTCATTGATACATCATCCAGTGTTTTGTATGGATGTGGATCTGCAGTGTTTTCCATTGATAAAGTGGAAAAGGGATTTGTGCTGTGCTAACTGTGGGATATTCCCAAGAGATTGAACTTGCTCTGGTCTAATGGGAAAGGCCCAATTTATCTCCCAAGTTTGCCTGGAGCTGAATCTTTTCATGCTGGAGCTCAGAGATCAACAAGGTCACTTTTTTGAGTAAATTATTTCTGTCTTGTAATTGTCAGGAAGAAAAAATAATTCTCATAACGTTATTGGAATTTATTGTAAAATAGTGGTATCTATGTGTGTAAGACTGTGGGACTTAATTGGATTAAAGGCAGCTGGTCTGAAGGCTTTGATATAAACATGGGGGATGTTTTAGAATGTACGGTATAAAAGGACATTTGCATTTTTAAATAAACTAGACTAGATTATTTCTAAACTTCACCTGGCTTGGTGACACATTTTACACCTTTGAAAACAGTGCGTTTATTTTTCCCAAAGATTACTGGTAAAATGAGTACTATGCTCAATTTTTATAATCAGAAAGGTAAGTCCAAAAACATAGTGAAACAATGGGTATTTGCATTCAAAGGGGAAAATATGTATGAAAGAGCAAAGGCTGTGTAAGGATAGTTTTTAAGATCTTAACAAGTGTGAAAAGCCTTCAGCATCTATGCCTCAAGCTGCTGTTTTCAAAGAACTGAAATTAAGAAAATTCACTTTGGATTCGACTGGATCAGGATATTGTGTGTCACTTTGCCTGGGTCTTTTAAAATCTGTGTGTCTTACTGTTGCCTCAATGAAAGTGTAACTGGGAGGCAGATTGAGTAGGGAATTTAGAAGTTATCATAGTAATTTATAGATCTATGTATGTATTTAAAATCATTTCTCTTAATAAATATTTAACCTAGTCTTGTAAAAAAAAAACTATAAGACCTGGTGGTCTTATTAGTACTGAATTCAAGGCACGCATCTTGAAATTTATACAAATTGCAGAACATAAGAAATAGGACCAGGAGTAGGCCATTTGGCCCCTCAAGCCTGCCCAGCCATTCAATAAGATCATGACTGATCTGCCCCAGGCCTCAACTCTTTCGTGCCAACTCCTCATAGCCCTCAACTCCCTGATATTTCAAAGGTCTACCTACCTCTTTAAATACTTTGTGATCTAGTCTCAACAACTGTCTGCGGTAGAGAATACCAGACATTCACTACCTTTTGAGAGAAGAAATTCCTTCACATCTCAGTTTTAAATGAGTGTCCCCCTTATTCTGTAACTATGTCCCATAGTTCGAGATTCCCCCATTAGTGGAAACATCTTCTCAACATCTACCCTGTCAAGCTCTCTCAGAATCTTATACAAGTTGTAGCAGTTGTTTTAAGTTTCTCTCTGGGATTTGAACAACTCAGCATTTACCATCGGCTATGCCATAACATAATGAATGTGGGAACTAGTCCAAAAACACCTACTCGTTTCAGAGTATCTAACTGCTGGCAATTGGTATCACTGTGGCACCAGTGAGGAAGTAATGCACTCTGAGTACCACTACTTTAGATTGATATAGACTGGAATCGCCTGCTCCTGTTGGCAGGCATCATGGGGGGTGGGTGGGGGTCAAGAAGAGAATTTAGTGGGAGCAGTTTACACCAGTGTAATCATCCGATGGTGTCTGCCATGACGGATTGTGAGTCCTGCTGGAGGCCAGTGTGAACCCAATTCGCATCCGTTAATGGGATGTAAAATAAGGCCTGACCAGAATCGTTCCCCCCCCCTCCATACCCGCTTTACCATTATGTCGGCCCAGAACACATCTGGATAAGCGTGACGTGCAGAAATTAGGACTTGCCTTTAGGGCTTTGCTCAGATTTCAGACATCCGGGGGATGATGATGCTGGAGCCCGACAGCTACTGGACCCTGGAGGAACATGTGCATCACATGCTCTTGGAAGGTGGGAGGTCTTCTCGCAGCGACTTCAACTTTGCTGAAGCTTCAGACCTTCACAGACTTTGTCAAGGGGCTCGCACCATCCTCCATGGTCTCCATTATGCTTCAGGCCTGCTTTGGAATTTCATAGACTGCCATGGGCTGGCACAGATGATGGACAAAGGTGGGGATGGGGTGGGGGGAGGGGGGGTGAAAATGGGAGCATCCTGGGGGCAATGTGTTGGGGGGTGTGGAGAGAAGTGTGTCCTGGGGCGAGGGGGGTTGCTGCGCTGGGCTGGTGGGGAGGAGGGTGTCTTTTGGGTGGGGGGAGTGATGCTGGAATGTCCAGGTGAACATGTAAGGGAGGGGCCTGGCGAGCAAACTCAGAACTATCTCACTCTCAACTGAGCGCAGAATGAAAATCAAACAATGTCCTGCAGCTATTTCTAACCGTTTTATCCATCAGGCTGTTTGGGGAACTAAACCTAACACATGTCTATGCACTGAAGCAGGTTGCTCTTGGAGCAACTTTATGTGGTACTGTGCAGTCACGGAGGGAAGTCCATCTTGCATTTCCCACATGGTGCACCTCCCAGTGGATTGTCGACGAAAGGTAGATGCCATATCAGGTTGGAAACAGGTGGTTAGAGCAGTTAAGCTTGAGGAGGAAAAGAAAGTAAATCTCTCATTTACATGTGATGTTTGTTAGGTTCAAAGTATTCATCCTTGTCTTGTTTTGCAGCTTTTTAAAGGAGTGCAAAGATGTGGAGCTCTCGTTCAGTGATATGACTGCTAAGTCTGATTTCTTTAAGGGGACCAAGAAGGGAACGTTGTATTTGACTCCATACAGGGTAAGGTCCTTTTCATAGTAACAGTAAATTGTAACCATTGCAGTGCTCAGGAATAAACTGCTTTTGCTTCAGGTTGTGCTCTAAGCGATTGTCATTTATGCAGCTAGCATCTGCATCAACTATCACTCACTTCAGGAATAATGCAATTTAAATGCAGCTTAAAATTCAGACCAATTCCTCCTGGGATTCAGTTCATTGATCTCTGCAGGGAAGACAGGATCAGGCTCTGCTGTGGTTCTCGTTACCCACATGGTTGAATAATTTGCTAGTATTTACTGCCTAGGCCTGCACTTGAGGAATGGGCACTTGGGCAAAGTACTGGAGAGCTGCCAGCATCTTTGGTACTGTACCCAACAAGGACCTGTGCTTCCAAGAGGGGGCTGGGGGGAAGAGAAAATTGGACATGGGGATTTTGTTTTAACATGAGGTTTCATGTTTTCATTATTTGTCATAAGAACAAAGTAAGGATATATGGGGCTGGACATTGATGCTGAATGCTTACAGACAATCAGTATATTACTCTTAGAACCTGAACCTAAGCAGTAGCAGTAGATGTTAGTACATTATTCAACCACAGGGGTGAGAAGCATCACGGCTGAACCTGATCCTGAGTCTGTGTCCTTGCAGTGGAGAGTCTGCGTGGATCCTGAACCAAGACCAAAATGACAGAATGGACTCCACTCCATTTCGTTTTCCTATATTCTAGTTGGAACATAGGAATAGCAGCGCAGGAGTAGGCCATTCGGCCCATCGAGCCTGCTCCACCATTCACTTAGATCATGGCTCATCATCTATCTCAAGGCTACTTTCCCATGCTAGCCCCATATCCCTTAATGTCATTAGTATCCAGCAATCTATTGACTTCTGCCTTAAACATGCTCAATGATGTTTGCGTAAAGCTACCGAAAAGCCTAAGAGCAAGGTCATGATCCCCATTGCTAAATCCCTCTGTTTTTGTTTCAGATGATTTTTTTGTCAAAAGGGAAGGACTCTATGCAGTCATTCATGATGCCCTTCTACCTTGTGAAAGGGTGTTCTATCGAGCAGCCTGTTTTCTCTGCTAATTATATTAAGGGAACTATTCGGGCAGAACCTGGAGGTATGTAAGATAATCCTGACAAGTATTGTTCAGGATGGGTTTGTTT
Source organism: Isurus oxyrinchus (assembly GCA_026770705.1). Taxonomy (NCBI): domain Eukaryota; kingdom Metazoa; phylum Chordata; class Chondrichthyes; order Lamniformes; family Lamnidae; genus Isurus; species Isurus oxyrinchus. The sequence continues at coordinate 1,538,268 of JANJGN010000030.1, read as the reverse complement.
TTTTTTGGTGAGGAAGGAGGAACTTCAGGGCATCCACATTGAGGGGAAAGGCACTCGATAGCCTCATAAATGTAAATGAATTAAATCAAAGTCCTAACTGACATTCTGACACTGTCAGCCATACATTAGATTAACTGACTGGGAGAATAAACTCTCCTCCTCCCCCATCTCACAAGTAAAACTAAAAGGTAAACTGAAACTTGGTGTGGAGGGGGGAAATTTACGTTCTGTAAAAAAGATAGCCAGCAATAAATCCATTAAAGATTTCAGGAGAAAATTCTTTACCTAGAGTGGTTAGAACATGGAACTTACTACCACATGTAGTTGAGACGAACAGCATAGATAAATGCATAATGGAAAATGGAATAGAAGGATATGCAGAAAGGATTAGATAAAGTAAGATGGGGTGGGGGTGTGGTTGGGAGCATAAACTCCAGCATGGACCAGTTGGGCTAAATGGCCTGTTTCAGCACTGTAAATTCTATATAATTCTGTAATTACACTTGTGTCATGTACCTAATTGAGGGATAAGAGTGAGTGATGGGTGAAGTGCGCCAGTGCCATGCTTGGTCTGAGCATGAGAAGGCACTTGAGTAACTTGCCGGTGGAGAAGCACATGAGCCCGGTTGGAGGGGCAGTGCTCATGGGTGAAGATGAGCAATGTTGCAGAGGTGGAAATAAGTGGTCATGTTGGTGGATAGAATATTAAAAGGTTAAAGCTCAATTCGGGGTCAAATAAGATGCCAAGGGTGCAAGCAATCTGAGTCAGCTGAGTGTGTTTGGAAAGACACAGAATTCAGCAGCAAGGCCTGTTTTTGGCAGGCCAAAGGTTTTGAATAAGTTATGACAACCGGGTCTTAGAAAAATGACACTTTCTCTATACAAACTGTAGATGGTTCTTCCGTGTTCCTGTGGGTATGGTATTAAGGCATGCAAAACAATGACAACTTGCATTTATATAATACAGTAAAACATTCCAAGGTGTGACACTGAGCCACCTAGATATTTAGGCAGGTGACCGAAGCGGTACATTTTGAGGAGTGTCTTAAAGGAGGAGAAAAAGACGGAGAAGTTTAGGGAGTGAATTTTGGAGATTAGGGCTATGCAGCTGAAGAAAATCAGCGATGAGCAAGAGGCCACAATTGGAGGAGTGGAGTGATCTCTGAGGCTGGAGCAGGTTAGAGAGATCGAGAAGGGCAAGACTATGGAGGGGTTCGAAAATAAGAATGAATATTTTTAAAATAGAGTTGCTGGATCGGGAGCCAATATAGGCCAATGAGCAGCCTGAAAACAGGTGGATGGAACTTAGTGCAAGTGTGTTTGTGTCAAATCTTCACACATACCTTTTTTCTTTGGGAATAGTGAGGATTAGGAGGCTGGTTATTAACCTGTTGAACCACGTTATGAACACACCTTTGGTCATCAAGTCCTACAGCGAGACCTGAAAGTGCAAGCTAGGATATGGGTAGCAGAGTGTTGTATCAGCTAGAGTAGGAGGTCCCAGGTTTGTGTACTGAGTTAGCTGATTCCCATTGAGGTGCCATTGAGCACAGTGACATCCCCTTTTTATTTTGACATTTTAGAAAGTGATTCATGTGGCTGTGCTATCTATCGAAGGCAGCAAAAATATGACTTTGTTTTCAAAAAGTATTATATGTTGGCCTTAAGTTCAAATTAAGTCTTTTGTCCTAGTCATAATTTAATATCTTTGATTTCCAGGTGGTTGGGAAGGACAGGCCTCATTCAAAATGGTTTTTAATAGCGGTGGAGCCATTGAATTTGGACAACTGATGTTCAAAGTAGCTCAGCAAGGTAAGTTACAGATGGCAGCATTGAATCCCGTCCATCTTATTTTTTTAAAGTCATTTGTGATCATGCGGGATGGTAACTTGGATGGAAGTATCTTCATAATATCAAACACAACCCCAGGTCCTGAAGTGGAAATGGGTCCACGAATTGGGTGCAGGTAAATAGGACCTCTTCAAACTGAAATCAGTGTCTTTTGGCGATAATGTCTAAAATTTCATTTTCTTTTTTTATTCATTCACTGGATGTGGGGCTTCATTGACTGGGCCAGCATTTATTGCCCATCCCTAACTTCCCTTGTGAAGGAGGTGGTGAGCTACCTTCTTGAAACGCTGCAGTCCATGTGGTGTAGGTACACCCACATTGCTGTTAGGGAGGGAGTTCCAGGATTTTGACCCAGTGACAATGAAGGAACGGCGATATATTTCCAGGTCAGGATGGTGAGTGGCTTGGAAGGGAACTTGCAGGTGATGGTGTTCCCATGTGTCTGCTGCCCTTGTCCTTCTAGGTGGTAGTGGTCGTGAGTTTGGAAGGTGCTGTCGAAGGAGCCTTGATGAATTCCTGCAGTGCATCTTGTAGGTGGTACACACTGCTGCTACTGTGTATCGGTGGTGGAGGGAGTGAATGTTTGCAGGTTTGGTGCCAGTCAAGTGGCTGCTTTGTCCTGGATGGTGTCGAGCTACTTGGGTGTTGTGGGAGCTGCACTCATCCAGGCAAGTGGGGAGTATTCCATCACACTCCTGACTTGTGCCTTGTAGATGTTGGACAGGCTTTTGGGTGTCAGGAGATGAGTTACTGGTTGAAGATTGTTGCAAGTACTTCAGGACGCCTAGCCTCTGACCTGCTCGTGTAGTCACAGTATTTATATGGCTAGTCCATGGTCAATGGTAACCCCCCAGGATGTTGATAGTGGGGGATTCAGTGATGGTAATGCCATTGAATATCAATGGGCGATGGTTGGATTCTCTCTTGTTGGATGGTCATTCCCCGGCACTTGTGTGGCGCGAATGTTACTTGCCGCTTGTCAGCCCAAGTCTGGATATTGTCCAGGTCTTGCTGCATTTGGACATTGACTGCTTCAGTATCTAAGGAGTCGCGAATGGTGCTGAACATTGTGCAGTCATCAGTGAACATTCCCACTTCTGACCTTATGATGGAAGGAAGGTCATTGAGGCAGCTGAAGATGGTTAGGCCAAGGACACTACCCTGAGGAACTCCAGCACTGACGTCTTGGAGCTGAGATGACTGACCTCCAACAACCACAGCCACCTTCCTTTGTGCTAGGTATGACTCCAACCAGCAGAGAGTTTTCCATCTGATTCCCGTTGGCTCCAGTTTCGCTCAGGCTCCTTGATGCCACACTTGGTCAAGTGCAGCCTTGATGTCAAGGGCAGTCACTCTTGCCTCACCCCTGGAGTTCAGCTCTTTTGTCCAAGTTTGAACCAAGGCTGTAATGAGGTCAGGAGCTGAGTGGCCCTGGCAGAACCTAAACTGGCTGTCAGCAGGTTATTGCTAAGCAAGTGCTGCTTGATAACATTGTTGATGACCCCTTCCATTACTGATAATCAAGAGCAGACTGATGATGTGGTAATTGGCCGGGTTGGATTTGTTCTGCTTTTTGTGTACAGGACATAGCTGGGCAATTTTCCACATAGCCGGGTAGATGCCAGTGTTGTAGCTGTACTGGAACAGCTTGGCTAGGGGCGCAGCAAGTTCTGGAACACTATTGCTGGAATATTGTCAGGGCCCATAGCCTTTGCAGTATCCAGTGCTTTCAGCTGTTTCTTTAGCACATAGAGTGAATCAAATTGGCTGAAGACTGGCACCTGTGATGCTGGGGACCTCTGGAGGAGGCCGGGATGTGTAATCCACTCAGCACTTCTGGTTGAAGATTGTTGCGAATGCTTCAGCTTTATCTCTTGCATCAATGTGCTGGGCTCCTCCATCAGTGAGGATGGGATATTTGTGTAGCCGCTGCCTCCAGTGAGTTAATTTAAATACATTTTTAAGTCCAACCAATGACCTTCTAAAGTTCTAAAGTAAAATGTGTTTTACTTGAATATGATCATAAAATAAAAATTTCTTTATTTGTGGACACCTTCTTGTTTGCCCTGATAGAGTGGATTACTGTGGAAAAGGCATCTACTCGATAGCACCAGGTTTCTGTATTGGTATTTGCATGGCACATGGGAGTATCATGGACCCAGACGCAAAATAAAATCATATCGACCCCGCCCCAAGAATGAGAAATGTGACTTTTCCCTTTTTACATAAAAATGTAAAATATGAACAGGAGTAGACCATGCAGCCCTTCGAGCCTGTCCCATCAGTCCATAAGACCATAAGACATAGGAGCAGAAATTAGGCCATTCAGCCCATCAAGTCTGCTCCGCCATTCAATCATGGCTGATAAGTTTCTCAACCCCATTCTCCTGCCTTCTCCCCGTAACCTTTGATCCCCTTACCAATCAAGAACCTATCTATCTCGGTCTTAAGTACACTCAATGACCAGGCCTCCACAGCCTTCTGTGGCGATGAATTCCATAGATTCACCACTCTCTGGCTAAAGAAGTTTCTCCTCGTCCCTGTTCTAAAAAGCCTTCCCTTTACTCTGAGGCTGTGCCCTTGGGTCCTAGTCTCTCCTACTAATGGAAACATCTTCCCCACGTCCACTCTATCCAGGCCTTTCAGTATTCTATAAGTTTCAATCAGATCCCCCCTCATCCTTCTAAACTCCATTGAGTATAGACCCAGAGTCTTCAAACATTCCTCATATGTTAAGCCTTTCATTCCTGGGATCGTTCTCGTGAACCTCCTCTGGACCCTCTCCAGGGCCAGCACATCCTTCCTGAGATATGGGGCCCAAAATTGCTCACAATATTCTAAATGTGGTCTAACCAGAGCCTTATAAAGCCTCAGCAGCACATCCCTGCTTTTATATTCTAGTCCTCTCGAAATAAATGCCAACATTGCATTGCCTTCCTAACTACCGACTCAACCTGCAAGTTAACCTTAAGAGAATCCTGGACTAGGACTCCCAAGTCCCTTTGCACTCCAGTTTTCTGAATTCTTTCCCCATTTAGAAAATAGTCCATGCCTCTATTCTTCCTACCAAAGTGCATGACCTCACACTTGCCCACGTTGTATTCCATCTGCCACTTCTTTGCCCATTCTCCTAACCTGCCCAAATCCTTCAGCAGCCTCCCTGCCTCCTCAATACTAACTGTCCCTCCACCTATCTTTGTATCATCTGTCAATATGATCGTGGCTGATCTTCACCTTCAACTCAAACGTTCCCTCTGCTCCCCAAATCCCATGATCCCTTGAGAGACCAAAACGTGTTTATCTCTTATCAACTGCTCTCCTTGGATGGGGCTTGATCTCGGAGGAGAGATGGGTCCAGGGAACATTGAGTAGAATGGAATTTAGAAGAATGAGAGGTGATCTTACTGAAATGAATACGTTTATTAGAGATCTTGAGGGTAACAGTTGAGGGGCTGTTTTCCTTGACTGGTAGGACTAGAACTAGGTGTCACAGTCTGAGGATTAGAAGGATTGAGATGAGGAGAAACTCCTTTCCTCAAAGGGTTGTCACTCTGAAATATTCTACTTGAGAACTATGGATGCTTAGTTACTGAGTGTGTTTGAGAATGAGATGGATAGGATATTTGGGCACTTAGGGAATCGAGGGATATGGGGATAGGATGGGAAATGGAGTTGAGGTAGAAGATCAGGTGTGATCTTATAGAATAGTGGAGCAGGCTCGAGGGGCCTGCATAGCCCACTCCTCCTGTTGTTTATGTTCTTAATTGTGCTTATGATCCTGTCTGAAACTTGCAGGACAGGCTTGAAATTGCCACTCTAGTATTGTCACTGGACAATGGCATTGTTACTTAAACCTAGCCTGTGAAGCTTTTGTACTAAAACAACCAGACTGAATGTCTGGCAGTGCAATGTCTTGTATACTTGTATTATATTTGTGAAGAGTATTTTAAGCTCTATGATGGTCAAGTGGAAGTACACATGGTGGGCACAGTGAGGCAATGAATTAATCCAGATGTATTCATGACAACTTTGCACTTGAGGACCTTTTGGTAACATTTCACCAATCATCTCCTTCAATATAAAAGAACTGTAAATAGGGCTTTGTACTCGATCCTTTTTGAAAAGGGAAGCTGCATGAGAAACTGTTTTGTATGTGTACGCAAAAGTGTTAGAATACACTGCTAACTTGTTTCAAGATATGCTCTCACTATCTAGGGCATATTTGATTCTATGCTACAATAACATACAGGTTGTCTTTGCAAAATCTAATTCAACCTCTTTTTTTCCCTGTTAGCTTCCAGAGGCACTCCTGTGCATAACACTGCTTACGGATATGAACCAATGGCTGATATGGCCTTTGGATTTGCTCCAGCAAATGGCCCATACCCTGCAAATGGCCCATACCCATATCAACCGCCTCCCATGAATGGAGGTTATGGGCCTCCACCTGCACCAATGGGATACCATTATGGAGCACCTGTACCACAGCCAGGTAGGAGAAAGAACTTCCTAACTTACCGGTAATAAACTAAAGAGCAGTCAACTTCATTCGGTATCGGAACAGGAATAACATTATCAAGCACATTCTTTCCTATTGCGAAAACTTAATGGGAGGAATATAGGAATTGTGATATCATAAAACATCAAGGTCCATCTAGTTTGCCATCTACCCATTCTGGTAGTAATGTTTACAGCAATAACGTTGTTGACTATCATGGAAATTGATCTGGATCAATTAGTCTACAACAGACCCAGTCATTTTTTAATATTCTTTCATGAGATGTGGGCATTGCTGTTGCTAATCCATAATTATCCTTGAGAAGGCAGTGGAGAGTCGTGAGGTAAGGAAAGCCACTAGTGTTGGAGAGCTCTAGGAACATGGGACAAATAGGTAACTTTGGCCCTAAGAATGTTACATTTATCATGTCATGTCTCAAATTACTCCTACTGTATCCCAAAATATTATTTTCTGAGAGAAATTTATTGAATTTGCATTTGATGAATCACCATTTATCTGCTTCCACCGTCTCCATAGGAAGCCAATTCCATAACCACCTTCTAGTATTCCATATCACATTGTCTTAAAGCTCCTGCCTCAAGAAAATTACTGCTTTTTTTTTAGTTTATAAAGATTGCTTCAAATTACTTTGTGTTAATAGATTTATCAACCATAACATTCTTTTGCTATATTTTTAACTAGAAACACAAAGTAGTAATAAACTCATGAGGAAGACCTGGTTGGGAGTTCCTGAACCCATTCATGTGAGGAGAATGGATAAACATTAACAAAGATATAATCAATGGCTTGAGTGATTCCAGATGCATGATGGCAGTCTTATTACATTGTCTCCCTGGATAGCTCTTCCCAGGCTGTTCCCCACTGATGCCAGCATAATCTAATGGAATGAAATTCTTTTACTCATTTTGTTTTTGTAATGATTGCTGCAATTGAGACCCCCTCGGGTGGCATGAGAATTGATTGTAATCTGTATACCTAATGTGTAATTTCAGGAGTCTATCCATCTGCTCCTGCAATGGATATGTATATGCCACCTCCACCTCCCTATCCTGGACCTCCTCCAGTTAGTGTGGTCGAACCTGGATTGCCTGGTAGGTACACTGCATACCTTAAATATTTTCAGAATGTGATCTATAGTTCATTTAGTTGATGTGCATCGTTGACTGTTTGTTTAATGAATCCCAGGGAAAGCCTACATTTACTTTAGAAACTTGGGAGTCCAAAACTAGGGGTCAGAAATTTAAGATAGTCACCAATAAATCTAACAGGAAATCAAGAAACCTTCAGCCAGAGTGGTTAAAATGTTGAACTCGTTACCACAGGGAATGATTGAGGCAAATAGCATAGATTGATTTACATGGAAGCCAAATATGCACATGAGGGAGAAAGGGATAGATGGTGAAGCTGGTTGGGTTGGATGAAGAGGATCAGAGGAGGCTGTGTGGACCATAAACACTAGCATGGACCTCTTGGGCCAAATGTTCCTCCTTGGGATGTTAGTAACGCTGGCATCATCAAAATGTATTGCTCACCCCCAGTTGCCCTTGAGTAGTACTTTCATGAGCTGCTACAGTCTTTTTGTGGTGCAGGTACATTCACGGTGTTATTAATGGGGTGTTCCAAGACTTTGAGCCAGTGACAGTGAAGGAATGAGGTGATCTTTCTAAGTCAGGATGGTTTGCAATTTTGAGCAAAGCTTGATGTTGGCGGTGTTCCCATTCCCTTGTTCTTCTAGGTGATAGAAGTCACAGTTCGGAAAGTGCTGTTGAAGAATTTGGTAGCAAATTCTATCTAATCTCACTGTTAAAATGCAAGGTGGTTCTGTAGAAAGCCTTCACATGTATTACCATTGAGCTGGCAGTAAGCAATTTGTGGTGCATTGAGTTTTCTGATTCTTCCTTCAGCATCATTGCTACCTATCTGCCTTCTAATGGAAATTATTCTAGCTACTGCCCGCTATTCTGGCCAGAATCACTTAAGTAGCAGCAGACTCTGATTGTAGTATTTAGGGGAAAAGGTCAGGAATGGTATTTTGAGAGGGAGGAGAAGATAATTTAGGATCATTTCTTTGGGTAGGGCAGGAAGAAGAGGCATCAATAGAGGGAAAGATTTGGAGAAAAATGCCACTTTAAATTGTTGTATCTTTTCACTTTCAGGTGGAGCTAAAGCAGCAGAAGCAGCTTCTAGTGCTTACTACAATCCATCCAATCCTCACAGTGTCTACATGCCAATGGTAAGAGTTCATTGCTGCTGTCTTAAAGGTTGAGCCTTCCTATGACTTCTGTCTCTTTCATTGTAGCTCCTTCCCCCAAGGTGATCAGTGGAAGAACCTATCACAAGCCATTAGCAGTGTACAGCTGCATTTACCCCAGAATTGGGTCTGCAATTCAGTCATGTAAAAGTTGCTTTTCATTATTTAAATTGGTGCTGACTGACATCTTGATAAGAATTACTGTGTGGAACATAGGAGCAGGAGTTATGCCATTTGGCTCACTGAGCCTGTTCCTCCATTCAATAAAATCATGGCTGATCTGATTGTGGCCTTAACTCCACTTTTCCAGCTTGCCACCCCCCACCCCCAATAACCTTGGACTGCTTTGTAGATGGAAAATCTGTCTAACATAGCTTTGAATATATTTAATGACCCAATCTCCCCTGCTGTCCTGGGCAGTGAATCCCAACAACCCTCGCAGAAATTCTTCCTCTTTATCATCTTTATTGGAGATTCTAGCTTCGCCTATGAGGGGAAGCATCCTCTCAGCATCTACCGTGTCAAATCCTTCAGAATCTTTTATGTTTCAGTAAGATCACTTCTCATTATTCTAAACTCAAATTAGTATAGGCCCTACCTGCTCAACCTTTCCTCAAAAACTAACACTTCCATTCCAGGAATCAACCGATGAACCTCCTCTGAACTGCTTCCAGTGCAAGTCTGTCCCTCCTTAAATGAGACCAAAGCTGTATGCATTACTCCGGGTGTGGTCTCACCAGTACCCTGTACAGATGTAGCAAGATTTCCCTACTTTTATATTCCATTTGACTTCCCAATTAGTTGCTGTACTGCTTGCTGATTTTTTTGAAATTCATGTACAAGGGCACCCAGATCCCTTTGTACCGCAGCATTCTGCAGCTGCTCTCCATTTAAATAATGTTCTGCTTTTCTCCACTTACTAATAAAGTGTTCAACCTCACATTTTCCCAAATCATATTCCATCTGCCAATTTTTTGGCCCACTCACTTAACCTATTTCTATCCCTTTGCAAACTTTGTATCTTCCTCACAACTTGCTTTCCTACCTCTCTTTGTATCATCAGCAAATTTGGCTACAATACAGGTGGTCCTTTCATCCAAGTTATTCATATAGGTTATAAATAGTTAAGGCCACAGCACTGATCCCTGTGGCACTCTACCACTTAGTTTTCCAACCTGAAAATGATCCATTTAGCCTGATCATTTTCCTGTTAGTTAACCAATCTTCTATTTATGGCTTACAACATCATGAGCTCTGTGTAGTAACCTTTTATGTTGCACCCCATCAAATGCCTTTTTGGAAACCCAAGTACAGCATATCTTCTGGTTCCCCTTTATCCAGCCTGCTTGTTACCTCCTTAAAGAATCCAATAAATTTTGTCTAACAATATTTCTGTTTCATAAAACCATGTTGATTCTGCTTGTGTTATGATTTTCTAAGTGCTACTACTGGTAGTACTGCTACTACTTAATAATGTATCCAGCATTTTTCCAATGACAAATGTCAGACTAACTGGCCAATAATTTCCTGCTTCCTGTTTCTCTCTTTTCTTGAATGTAAGTGTAACATCTGCGGCTTTCCAATCCCCTGTGACGTTTCCAGAACATAGGGAATTTTGGAAGATTATAATCAATGTATCCACTATCTCTGCAGTGACTCCTTTTAAGACTCTAGGATGCACACCATCAGGACCAGGGGACTTTTCAATCCTTAGTCCTATTAGTTAATGGAGTACATTTTCTCTAATGATCGTGATTGTTTTCAATTCCTAAAAGACATACTTGCTGGACTAGGTCAATGGCAGGTGACCAGGGAATCAACAAGAGAGAGAAACATATTTGGCCCCTTACTCACCAACCTGCCTGCTGCAGATGTATCTGTCCATAACAGTATCGGTAGGAGAGACGACCGCACAGTCCTTGTGGAGATGAAGTTCTGTCTTCGCATTGGGAATTACCCTCCATTGTTGTGTGACACTGCCATTGTGGTAACTGGGATCGATTTCAAACAAATCTAGCAACTCAAGACTGGGCATCCATGAGGTGCTGTGGGCCATCAGCAGCAGCAGAATTGTACTCAACCACATTCTGTGACCTCATGGCCTGGCATATCCCCCACTCTACCATTACCATCAAGCCAGGGGATCAACCCTGGTTCAATGAAGAGTACAAGAGGGCATACCAGGAGCAGCACCAGGTATACCTAAAAATGAGGTGTCAATCTGGTGAAGCTATAACACAGGACTACTTGCGTACCAAACAACATAAGCAGCAAGCGATAGACAGAGCCAAGCGATTCCGCAACCAACAGATCAGATCGAAGATCTGCAGTCCTGCCACAACCAGTCGTGAATGGTGGTGGACGATTAAACAACTCATCAGAGGAGGCTCCACAAATATCTCCATCCTCAATGATGGAGGAGCCCAGCACAGCAGTGCAAAAGTGCTGATTGCTACAATCTGCAGCCAGAAGTACTGAGTGGATGATCCATCTCTCCCTCCTCCAGAGGTCCCCAGCATCATAGATGCCAATTCCATTTCACTCCATGTGATATAAAGGAGTGGCTGAATTCACTGGATATTGTAAAGGCTATGGGCCCTAACAATATTCCAGCAATAGTACGGAAGACTTGTGCTCCAAAACTTGCTGGGCCCCTAGCCAAGCTGTTCCAGTCCAACTATAACACTGGCATCTACCCAGCAAAGTGGAAATTTGCCTATGTATGTCCTATACACACAAAGCTGGACAAATCCAACTCAATCAATTACCGCCCCATCAATTTACTCTTGGTCGTCAGTAAAGTGATGTTTGGGGGCATCAACAGTGCTATTAAGTAGCACTTGCTTAGCAATAACTTGCTTACTGATGCTCAGTTTGGGTTCTGCCAGGGCTACTCGGCTCCTGACCTCATTACTGCCTTGGTTCAACCATGGACAAAACCACTGAACTCCAGAGGTGAGGTGAGAGTGACTGTGCTTGACATCAAGGCAGCATTTGACCCAGTGTGGCATCAAGGAACCCCAGCAAAACAGGAGTCAGTGGGAATCAGGGGGAAAAACTCTCCACTGGTTGGAGTTATACCTAGCACAAAGGAAGATGGTTGTGATTGTTGGAGCTCAATCATCTCAGTTCCAGGACATCACTGCAGGAGTTCCTCAGGGTAGTGTCCTAGGTCCAACCATCTTCAGCTGCTTCATCAATGACCTTCCTTCCATCATAAAGTCAGAAGTGGGGATGTTTGTTGATGATTGCACAATGTTCAGCACCATTCGTGACTCCTCAAACTGAAGCAGTCCATGTCCAAATGCAGCAAGACCTGGACAACATCCAGGCTTAGGCTAACGAAGTGACAAGTAACATTTGCACTACACAAGTACCAGGCAATAATCATGCCAAACATGAGAGAATCTAACCATCGCCCTATGACATTCAATGGCATTACCATCGCTGAACTCCCCCACTATCAACATCCTGGGGGAAACCCAGCTGGACTAGCCGGATGAATAATGTGGCTACGAGAGCAGGTCAGAGGCTGGGAATCCTGCAGAGAGTAACTCCCTCCTGACTCCCGAAAGCTTGGCCACCATCCACAAGGCACAAGTCAGGAGTGTGATGGAATACTCTCCACTTGCCTGGATGAGTGCAGCTCCAACAACACTCAAGAAGCTCGACACCATCCAGGACAAAGCAGCCCACTTGATTGGCACCACATCCACAAACATTCACTCCCTCCACCACCGACGCACAGTAGCAGCAGTGTGTACCACCTACAAGATGCACTGCAGAAACTCATCAAGACTCCTTCAACAGCTCCTTCGAAACCCACAGCCACTACCATCCAGAAGGACAAGGGCAGCAGATAGATGGCAGCACCACCACCTGCAAGTTCCCCTCCAAGCTACTCACCACCCTGACTTGGAACTATATTGCCATTCCTTCACTGTCGCTGGGTGAAAATACTGGAACACTCTCCCTAACAGCACTGTGGGTGTACCTACACCACATGGACTGCAGCGGTTCAAGAAGGCAGCTCACCACCACCTTCTCAAGGGCAATTAGGGATGGGCAATAAATGCTGGCCCAGCCAGCAAAGCCCTCATCCCATGAATGAACAAAACATCCTCCTCCCCTGTTATTATTGGGATGCTTTTTGTCTTCTGACATGAATATTTGTTCAAGCTTTCTGCCATTTCCTTGTTTCTCATTATTAATTTCCCAGTCTCATCTGCTGAGGGACCAGCATTTACTTTAGCTACCCATTTTTTATGTACTTGTAGAAGCACTTACTGTCTCTTTATATTTCTTGCTAGTTTTCCCTCTTAATTTCTCCCTTTGGTCATCTTTTGCCAGTTTCTAAACAAAAATTTCCCAATTTTTGGGCCTACCACTAATCTTCACAGCATTGTACATCTTTTCTTTTAATTTAATACCATCCTTAACTTCCTTAATTAGCTATAGTATATTTTTGTTGAGAGTTATGAACTAACTCTCTTAAATGTCTGCCACTTCTCTACCAACTTTTCTTAGTCTACTTTAGCCAACTCGGTCTTCGTACCTTTGTCATTGGCTTTACTTAAGTTTAAGACACTAGTTTCAGATCTGAGTTTCCCACACTCCAATTGAATGTGAAATTCATTACATTATGATCACTCTTGCCGAGAGGATCCTTTACAATGAGATAATTAATCCTATCTAATCACACATTACCAGGTCTAAACCAGCCAGACATATTGTCATAAGAAACTGTCCCAAATACTGTTTCATGATGCTAAATGGGCTCCTAAACCTCCAAAATGTGGTAAAGGTGGCGTTGGGGGTGATTTTACTGCTTGTTTGAAGCTCCATCCGCAATACCGATTTGTCCTACAGCAGCCAGTGTTAGCTGCATCAAGGAGAGCCAGGTCTACATGTGGCCTGACAGAGATCTTTAAAAGGATCACTATAGGCCGCCTCAAAGGCACATTTGTTGAAGATGCCCATGGCCTGAATTTTTCCCATGTCGGACGGGGGCGTTTGCGGAGCTGACCGCAGCCCACGATCAGCTCCGCGCTGGCATTTTACACAAGCTGGCCAATTAAGGCCCGTCCAGCCGTAATACATGAGCGGGGGGTGGTGGGGGAGAGAGGGGAGGGAGGGAGAGAGAGTCGGGGCCAGAGCTCTAGCACTTCAATCTCCCTGAGGCACGGAGCTGCCTCGAGGAGATTGAAGCGCTTTTGAAAATAATAAAACCAATGAAAAATTTATTGAAACCATGTCACATGCGATGGGACATGTTTTTATTTTTCAGGAAAACTTTTTAATTAATTCATAAAGCTTTAGGGAACCTCACCCCGCTCGTGGATGAGATTTCCTGAAAAAAACATGAAGGCCGCTTGGCCTTTTCGCCTGCCCGCCAAACGTAAGGTTGGACAGGCAGCGTTAACTTGACATGAATTAATTGTTAGTGGCCTTAATAGGCCTGTCAGTTATCAGTGCACACGCTTGCTGAACGAAACATTGCATGACAGCGCAATGTCGTCAGGACTCACGCCCGATATCATTTTACATACTGGCGTGTCGGGCACACTGTCTGAAAAATCCTGGCCCGTGTGTACCTGGATTCATGAAGGAGTGTTCCCCAGCCCTGCCCAAGTGAAGTATTTGTCTACTGCACAGGTCCACTTATCAAGCTCAGTGTCTGGAATGGCATTTCCTTTTCGTGTAAGGACACTTGGCTTTTCACTGGGGCATCTTTAACTCCTCCTCCTCCACACACACACACACACACACACACACACACACCAACCACCCCCCCCCCCCCCCCCCCCCACCCCGGCCACACCCCGGCAACGAATAAAGAGCTGCTGGTATGATCACATTAATTATTGCTTTCTAATATGTTAATGTAACCAGAGGATACTCCATCCAGGGCCATTGTGTGTCACCTCAGTATTCAAATTCAACAGTAACACAAGTATTTTCTGTTGTAGGATCAGCCCCCACCTTACACACCAGCAGAAGAGAAGAAGAACAACTGAGCCTGTTTGAAGTGCTGATTCTTCCAATCGTTTGTGAATTGTTTATTTTCTAAAAATTCTGTTGTTAGAAGCTGCATTTGTATTTGATAATCAGCCACTTGCCTGGCTCTTTCCAACACCTGGGACTGCAGGCTCTTGATATCTTAGATGTCTTTGCGCAGAAAATCGGAATGATTTACCTGTGCGCTGAAACCCTACAGGATCTTTTCCACTGGAAAACTGGGAATTCCTCATCACCTTGCGAAGCAAAAATTTTGACCTAATATGACCAGCCCCCAGTTTTGAAATATTGCTAGTGTCCTGTAACTATCTGGAGCCAGCAGCCAGTAAGTGTTGATGAATTGCACCCCTTAAATAATTTTTTAAAAATGCTACTTGTAGTGAATAGTCATCAAAATATACTAAGAGTTTAATTATAAGATTTACTTTGTGTGATGCAAGCAGATAAAGATTCCTACAAAATCAATTGTTTTAAATAATGCCTGTTTAAAAAGAAAATAGAGTAACTTTGTCATAATGCTCATTGGCCAGTAATCATGCAGCACATCGTTTCTAGACTTTAGAATGTTTTGGTATAGCAAGTTGGAATGGTTTAGATCTTTTCAATGTCCTATATATTAAACAAAATATTTCTTCTAGCAGAAAGTAATGGAGACTAACCATGTTAGGAATATTACTGAGAAATACTTTGAAAGTTTGGCAGGAGAGGAATGAAGGAATCATCCCTGGAATGTTTGTGTGAACTGCTTTGCTTAAAACAAAAATCATTTTATAATGCATTTCTTAAGGGGAATGGGAAAAATCTTTTTCATTTTGTTTCTATAATCTCAAATCCTGTCTGGGTTTGGTCCAGTACGATGGAGGTACTATTAAAATGGAAGAAGAAATTGTGTACAGGCATTTGAAACCTGGGTATCAGAGCTACAGTATTGTGTTTGGGCTATTTAGTTAGAGAGCGACTCTGTAAACATATTTAAAGGAATACGCTTCACTGTTTGTCACCTTGTATTGCCTCCACCACAACCTTTATCCATTAATACTTTAACCCAGTGTTTTTTTTTAAAGAAAGCTCTAAATGCTCCCTTTAGACACAAGATTGGAAAGATGGAATCCATAATTTTATTGTTGATATTTTGCCACAGTTCATGTGATTCTAGTTTGAGGATTTGTTCTTCCCTAAAACTCCTAGTAGACAGTATTAGGTTGCACCTGTGGCTCCTGTTGGTACCAGTTGAAATGTGGTCCATCATTGTCTGGCTCTTGCATTCATTTTGAGAAGTTCTCTTGCCATATAACATGGCTTCTCCCTGATTTTGTGAATTAAATTTCCCGAGGAAGCTGTGTTTGAGTTGTTGTGTTCCAGAAGCATACTGTAATTTGCAAGGAGTTAGAAGCAGCATTTGGTCCCTTTTTAAGAGTGAACTAATCCCTAACTTATAGTTTTCCCTGTTTTTTGCAGGAAAATTGAATATCCTGACTTCTCCACAATCTAACAAGTTATAAAGGAAATAGCTGTGTGCTTACTGATATTCCAATCCCTACAATGCACTTGTTCTTCAAGCTTTAAAAGTATTGGTCAAGACAAACGGGGCACAGAGATGATGTGTAATTTAAGAAAATATTTTGAATAAATTAACTCACCAATTGAATCTGATCCAGGGATAATGGAGTTGCCTCCTTTTATTTCATTCTGTCTCCCCTGCTGTGCTGAGTAGCCTAACCTTTCTCCTGATTCAGCCTTGTGAACCTTTGTTTCAATGGGGGAGGTTATGGTGAAAAATACTTCCAAGTTTCCAGAAGCTAGATTCTTTGACCGGTCAACCTGGAATCATTGAGAGTCTTCATACTCACTCAGATTGCAGAGCTGCTTTAATATCTGAACTCCTTTATCCGGGTTCAGCAGAAGGATTTTGTTTCTGTTCTGTGTTCACCTGGCAGCACAATGCTTCGTATTGAGGCCTCCAGGTGAAAGGGGAGATCTCCCTTGTCCACATTGCCCTGTGACTAGCCAGCAGGACAACGCTGAAGATCATTGCACAGAAATTAGCACCAAATCAACTAGTTATTCCAGTAAAATAAAAGCAAAATACTGCGGAAGCTGGAAATCTGAAACAAAACCAAAAATAGCTGGAAAATCTCAGTAGGTCTGACAGCTTCTGCGGAGAGGAACACAGTTAACGTTTCGAGTCCGTATGACTCTTCACTAGAACTTCTGATGAAGGGTCATACAGACTCGAAACGTCTACTGTGTTCCTCTCCGCAGATACTGTCAGACCTACTGAGTTTTTCCAGCTATTTTTGTTTTTTGTTTTGGTTATTCCAGTAGTTAGGCAGCTCAGATTTTTCCTTCATTTCCCAGCTATCAGTTTAACACCACTTGATAAACAGAATCCCCATATTTATTAGTTGCCATATGGTCCCTTGGATTGCTGTAGTATTTGGGAGAATGCAACATGAGAGAGAGAGAGCCAGTGAAACTAATGGAGGCTTGATTGAATTCAACTAGGTAATGTAATTATCCCAGAGCAAAATGGTTAAATGAGATAATTGTACTGTAACTGTTAATCCTTCACTACCATAAGTCTATTAAGTCTATGTACCATTAACCAACCATTTGTGGCTATAAAGCAAAAGGCCCTTGGGCATGGCTTAACTCTTCTCTGTGGCTTTTACTGAGCTGTGAGTGCTGATCACTTCTCAAAAGCAGCATTTCTTCATGGCATCTTATATAAAAATCCGATTAATACTGGAGGGAAATTATCTAAAATAATCTTCTTTCTCAAATCATAAAATTATTTTGTATTTATACATTCTACTGAGAAACTGTGAACAAAGCCTGAAGTCTTTATGATGCATTGCACTCAGAGGGTTACTCTACTTTTGGCCTACAGTGTGGCCTTTTTGCTTTTAATGTCAGTCTGTGAATAAGGCAAACAGGACTGAATGAAGAAGCAATAAGACCTGTTAAAAGCTTCAGTTTGAAAAGCTTCTATAATGTTGAGAGAAAGCGAAGCATCAGGTGTACAGCCAAATGGGAGTTCAGTGCTGTACAGACTGTTAAAGGCAGGGCCCAATGGCTATGGAGCAAGTGACCAAACTGATTTAACATTGGTCGATTTTTTTTTTTAAAGTCACTGCCTATATTTAAAGTTAATGAAAGATTATTTTTAATCGTGATGTTTTGTCCTTGTGTATTGACAAGTTATTTATTAAAATAATAAAATGCCTGCCCCACAAAACTAGTTCAGTAGCTTTTCTAACCCACCAGACCAGGGTACAAACACTAACATAACCAAATCACTGCACCCTCTTAACTAGCTTGGCCTGTAAAGCACTTCCATGGGTAGAACTAATCCTTTTTTTTCTCCAAATTTCCCCATTGTAATAGTTGGTGAGTGGTCTATTTAGCTGAAGTTACATGTTGTTATGACTAGTCTAACAAAATCAGGCGCGCACACTTGTACACTTTTGCCAGAATTTAGGGGAGAATTCTCCTGTATTCTTTCTTCAACTGTTGCAATTAATTTGGGTTGGGGAGTTGAGGAATGAAAGGGCAGGCATTGTCTAAAATGTGAGAATTTGCCAGGAGCTGAATGAGTTCATCAGTTTGTAGACTTCAATGGATCTCATGACTATTAAAGAGGATGCTGGTTTAAAAGTATGTCTTTTTTATAGTTTACGAAAAGATAAATATTTCACTGATCTTTCTTGCATGTGGTGCAAGTAACCGTATAGCAGGAAATTTGCACGATGCATGTTGAAGCTTCTCTGCTTTGCATCCTATTTACACTGGTTTTAAAGTCGGTCTGGTTGTCACTAACTCCATATTGGGGCCTGTCCTCAACCTAAAGCCTCAAAATGGAACAAGGAAGTTGCTGGAGATAATGTCCTCTTGCCTCAGAAGCCACTGCTGGAAATCAAGAACATACTCTCTGTGCTGACACCACAAATGTGTCTCTTGGATGAGGACAGCCGCAATTATTTGTTGCCAGAGTTCACTTTGAGAAAATAAATGGTGTAAATGGGGCTTTCTGGGGGACTGTTTAAAATTGTCAGCAGCTCAATTGCATATAAACAAAATTAACCTGGCTTTGAAAGTTTGAAAGTGGGGGGAAATTCCAGCAGCTCTTTGTTTCCAATGTGCTTCTCCTGTATTACACTTGGTTTCCTCCAGCTTCTTTGACTGGAGGGGGAGGGGGAGGGGGGGGGGGGGGGGGGGGGGGTTGGGGGGGGGGGGGGGTGCGGTGGAGTGCCAGGGTTTTGAAAAACAAACTTAAAAAAAGATACAGTTGACAATTTTATGTCCCTCAATGTAAAAGAAACATTCTTTGAGAATGTGAAAATGATGTTGTGTAAAATGTAATGTAAAATAGTTGGTAGTCCTTAGTAATATTGTATGAAAGAAAAATATTCTAGAAAATTCAATACGCTTGGTAATTTAGGAAATAAATTTGTAGAACACTTGACTATACTCCACTTTCCTTCCCTGCATCTTGAAGTACGGAATTTCTGTGAACTCCAGCTGGTTTGGTGGGAAGCTGATCATTTATGTTTTTCATCTTGCTGATACTTATACAAAAGTTGTTTGCTTGGACTGATCTTTGGGTTGTCCATGTGTTGATTAGTGCAAGAAAATGCATAAACATTGGTTCAAATTATTTCAAATGGCAAGACTGTGGAGTTCATATATCATGTATATCCAGTGCAAGTTGCAAAGAAACAAACAGGAGATGCAGCAGCTTAACACAACCCACTCTCTTAAATTTGAACTGGGTAAAGTTGGGTTGGTGAATGAGGTTCTGGGAGTTTAATGCATTGCTTTTTTTAACTTAACCTGTACTTTTTTTATTAACTGGAGAATTGATTGATAACTGCTAGATTTATAAACATGAATGTGTTCATTAATTGTGTATAAGTCTGTATGTATGCTTCAGTAAAACTTTACAACTTGTTAATAAATGCTTTCATAGGCACCTAAATAAAGACATTTACGCAGTTAGTGTGTGAAGTTTCTCTTTTGTAGCAAAGCTGATTTTATAAAATAGGTAGCTCATTCCTGCTCAATGGAATAAAACATCCTGTGCTGTCATTAAGGGTGTTTTTCTATATCGTGGATCATAGGGGCACATGGTCTGTAAAATTTAGACTGATATGACACTCCTCATATAGACCAACATCTCTGGGCATTTTACTAATGAAAGTGATACACTGAAAGAATTGTTGAGGGGTGTTTGGAGGGAAGAAAATGAAGTGGCTGAAGAAAGCTTTATTGAAAGCAGGAGAGATTTTAGTGAGGCAAGATGTTTAGGAAGAGAAGTCCAGAGCCTTGGTGCATAGTGGCTGAACTTTTACCTCTTACAGTACAGGGATGTAAGGTAATGATGAGTCACCAATGTCTTCCAATTATCCCAGGAGAGGATTAAGGTCAGACCAGTACAACAATATCTCGGGTGACTGTTTCAGGACAAATCCTTAACTGTACCTCAAAATGTTGGTATTCTCATTCCTGTGCACGATAACCTGCCTGGAAATATGTAGAAATGGACAACAGGTGAAGACAGGATTAGGCTGAGGTGCCATGACCTACTACACTGACAAATCCAGGAATGAGGTACTGGAAAGTTGCCACCGTCCATGGATTTGTACTCTGTGGAATGATATATAACACAATAGATTAACCCAAACCCAGCCTTGGCATTGGTAAAAGGGCATCAAGAGCACAGCAGAGAGGGCTACAGTAAAGTGTAGAGACTGCAGAGTTCCACTGGAAACTGAAGTTAAGATCAAAGAACAGCCATGATCTTATTGAATGATGCAGCAAGCTCAAGGGGCTGTATGGTCTATTCTTATTCCAATTTCTTAGGTGCTTGTTGGCTTCTATTGCACACAACTGATTCTCATAACCAATGTATTAATGTTACCCTCCACTGCTGAGCTATCTTTCTGCCATCTCACCTGATTGATTTGGTAGAAAGTTTAGAACATTGGGCTTCTTAACTTCACTTCCCCTCCCCCCTCCCCATTCTCATATCCCGTGACTCCATTATTGAACATATTCAACAATAACACTCAGTCTTCTGGCGTAGAGAATTCTAAACATTCACAATGCTCTGAGTGAAGAAATGTTTCCTCATCTCCATCCTAAATGACTGGCCCCTTATCCTGACACACAATCATAGAATGGCTACAGCAGAGGAGGCGGCCATTTGGCCTTTTGTGTCAGCACCAGCTCTCTGAAGGAGTAATTGACCAAGTGTTACTCCCTTCCCTCTTCCTATAGCCCTGCACATTCTTCCCTTTCAGATAATAACCCAATTCCCTCTTAAATACCTCCACTGAAGTTGCCTTCCTCACACTCTCAGGCAGTGCATTCTGATCCCAAACCATTTGCTGCGTGAAAATGTTTTTCCTCATGTCTCCATTGATTCTTTTGCCAACCACCTTAAATCTGTGTCCTCTTGTTCTCAATCCTCCCACCATGGGAACAGATTTTCCCTAACCACTTTTTCCAGACCCCTCATGATTTTTTAATACCCCTACCAAATCTCTCAACCTTCCCTTCTTCAAGGAGAACAGTCCCAACTTCTCCAATCTATGTAACTGCAGTTCCTCATTTCCTGGAACCATTTTTGTGAAGCTTTCATGATGCCTTCACGTCCTTCCTAAACTAAACTGAACACAATGCTACAGTTAAGGCCGAAACAGTGTACGATTCAAGTTTAACATGATCTCCTTGCTCTTGTACTCTGTGCCACTATTAATAAAGCCTAGGATGCCATGTGCTTTATTAACCACTCTCTCAACCTATCCTGCCACCTTATGATTTATGCACATATACACCCAGGTCATCCTGCTCCTGCACTCCCTTCAGAATTGTACTCTTTATACTGGGTGGAATTGTCCACTCTGATTGGTGTCAGGCATCGTGACAGGGTTGAGAGGACAATACGGCAGGAAGGCCAGAAATTGGTTTCACGGTCGTGAAACTAGTTTGTAACCATCTGCTCTGCCTGTCAATGGTGGGCTCCATTTCCTGCTGCTGCACATCAGGAACGTCATTGTAATAGATTTGCACGTATCATTGTTCATCGGAAGCATACCCCCCTCACCTGGATCATCCGAACATGTCGGTGTGATTGCACACTGATGTCTTTCATCTTTATTAGGTGTGCACTTTGCAAGCTGCACTTCAAGGGGAACTCAGAGGTGAGTGCATAGTAATGTGGGTAGCGCACAAGGATGTGCAGGAGTATGGAGGGAAGGGGCTACACATTAGGGAAACCTTACATAAAGTGACAGTTCAGGTACAGCCACACTAATATGATCAGAAACGGGCCTCTAACTTATCTACTTACTCAAGCAATGCAGAGGCCTGATGGTACCACCAAGTGCTCCAGAGCTTTTCACCCCTTGGGCACAGGCTGCAAACTAATGAGCATTTTAGTGGACTGCAGAACAGTTAGACAACAACGCACGTTGTACAATCTCCTTCCTAAAGCTGACCATGGAGCAGTCACTATTGGAGGTGCTCACAGCCCCTTGGCAATGTCAACATCCCGGTTTGGACCAGACTCTCCCATGGTTCAAGCTAACAGTGCAGCCTTGCAGTGCGGGTTAGGAGAATGTCTGTGCCTGAGCTGAGAGCACAGCCTGCAGTCCAATGGGTAAAGCTGCTGCCAATTGGTCAGGTGGGATAGGGCGGAGGTGGGTGGGGTTTCAGGCAGCCATGCAGCGCACTGAGCTCTGGCCATCCAAGTGTTTGCCAATACTCTCTGGGATGTGTTAAGGGGCCTTCAGACTTAAACAAGAGCAGTCCTTAGTACACCCAAGCTAACCCATGCGTATCTCTCATTCATCTTGCAGGAGGAGTACATCAGGAGCATGGAGCTTGGTGACCTAGCTGTGTGTCTCGTGGCGTACACAGAGTGAAGATGAAGGAGAAGAAAGCGATGGAGGCACCTGGCTGGGCATAGAGAGGAGCAGCTCCCTCAGGAAGAAGGGGCAGTTGGAACTCCCGCACATGCTGGTGAAGAGCCACAGTGTGCCATCGCTGGTCGGCGCCTAGATAGGCCCATGGTCTATAGATGCCACCTTTCATTCCTGTAGATGATCAAGAACCAGTGTTGCTGAAGATTGTACATGTCCTAGGGAACTGGTCGGTCACACCTGCCACCTGCTGCAGGATTTGGTGCCACTGGGACATGAAAGGCATCCACTACCAGTGGCCGTGAAAGTGACAGCGGTGCTCAGTTTTTATGTCAGTGACTCTTTTCCGAGCTCCACCGTGACCTCTGTGGGATATCGCAAGCCGTCACCCACAAATGCCTCCATGAGGTCATGAACACCATCTTTGCGAGGGCACGCAACTTTCTGCCTTTTGCCCGGGATTAGGAAAGCCAGGAAGCAAGAGCGCTGGGATTTGGCCAGATCTCAGGTTGCCCACAGGTGCAGGGTGCCATCGACTACACTCATGTGGCGCTCAGATCTCTGTGGCAACAAGTGGTCAACTATGTCAACCGCAAGGGCTTCCACTCGCTGAATGTTCAGCTGGTGTGTGACCACCACAAACACATCCTGCAGGTCTGTGCATGGTTCGCAGAGAGTGTCCACGACTCCTACATTCTCAGTCGGTCTCAGATCCCTAATGTCTCCCAGGGTCCAGACAGGCTGCAAGGCCAGCTCCTCAGGGACAAGGAGGGTGTGACTGATGACACCCAGGCAGCGGCCTCAGACTGCAGCAGAGCGACGGGATAATGAGGTTCACACTACAATTCACATCTTGGTGGCGCAGACCATCGGGATGGTGAAGATGAGGTTCCGGTGCCTGGACCGGTCTGGCAATGCCCTGCAATACAGTCCCCAGAAGGTGTCACACATCGTCATCATCTGCTGCACCCTTTACAACCTGGCGCTGCAATGGGGAAGAGGAGCTGGCTGAGGAGGAGATGGAGGAGCTGCATGTCTCCTCCGATGAGGATGGCGCTGACGGGGATGAGGGTGAGGGGGTCCTCAAAGGCGATGATGATAGGGTTGAGGCCCTCGGACTGGCCAGATGAGGCAGGCACACTCGGGAGGCCCTTATAATGACTAGATTTGTGGAGGATGAGGCTGACATGCAGTGAGGAGACACCATAGATCCTCACATTGTGTTGTGAACGTTTGATCGCATTCTGGCTGATGGCAGCTCACATACCCTTTGTGAGAACGCTCCTGTCATGGAGACACAGTGGAGGCCCTAATAGTCACTCGATTGCAGGAGGATGATGACAACATGCAGTGAGGACACTCCCAAGATCTTCACATAGCCTCTGAGAATGTCTGACTCCTGTCTGGCCGAGGGCAGCTCGCTTGCGCTCCACAATCAGGGCCATATCATAGAGACACAGCCATGAAACTTTAGACACATCTGATCCTTTATCCGCCTTCAGCACCTGAGCCCTTCAGGAGCACAGCATCACTGGTCACAGATACTGAAGAGATGGGGGGTCAGCCCCACCTTAAAGGTGCTGAGAGCACCCAGAGAGAGTGACAGAACTCTGTGATGCCTGCCCACGACATTCTGGCAGCAATGACTAGCGCTGCTGAGGTGCAGGCATCAGTAATGTTTCCAGGGAGTGTGAGGCTGGACCATCACTTTGGTCTGAAGGTTACACACTGCACAGGGAAGAGGCCCTGGACTGAGACACCTGCCTTTACCTTGTGCAGGAACCAAGGTTTCGCATCTGAGTGACAAGAACACTGCTCATCAGAACAAGGAGCCATCACCAGGGAGACATTCTCTTAGGAGTTTATTGACAACAGTGAACATTATGTACAAGGGATTACCACCCATACCCAGGCTGTGCAACTACATCTTAATCTTCCTAACCCTGCCGCTATGTCCTGGCGCTCCTCCAGCATCGACAGAGGAGGTGGAGGCAGCCTGCTGACTGTGACACCCTGTCTGTGACCATCTTGGTGGGCGTCCTCTGGAAGGCTGAGACCTGGAGGGCCCCGGCCTGTTTTCGGGGTCCTGCTGTGTGGCAGTGACACCCTCCTCGGCCTTTAGGGCTGGAGCTGCTGGGGTCACAGGAAGAGGGATTCGGATGGGCTGAACACTCCCGGGTCAGCTGGGTGGATGGCCCCAGGGTTTGCATCTGCTGATCCTCCTCCCTATGGGTCCCCTTGAGGAGAAGGGGAAGCTGGAGTGAGATTGAGCTCCCCACACCCCTCTCACACTGACAGGCCAACTCTGGGGTTGATAATGGAGTTCAGCCCATGCAGCAGTGCAGAACCAATGTCCTGGACCAAGGTCTCCATGGCGACCGCCATCCTGTCAATGTTGACCTCGGTGCATTGGCAATGCCGGCGCTATCACCTCAGACTGAAGATGGACAGACCTCTTCATGCCTTGCAATCTGAGGAGCACAACAGACATCCCTTCCTGATGTTCCCGAGCTTGCATTTACAGCTCCAGCAGCTGTGACATGGCCGAGTCCAGAGGCTCATCGTCTGACTCAGACTCAGTAGATTTCTGGCCTCCGAGTGCCGGGGACCTGGGAATTCCCTGCAGCTGCCTGCCGTGGATCAGCCAGTGCGATGTGCTCACCAGATTGTGACCCAAGGCTAACCTAAAGCTAGGTCCCACCGAGGTGTGTGTCTCTGCGCTGGTGGCAAGGGGAGATAATTAGCACATGGCAGTGGCCTGTGGAACAGGACACATCACTCACAGTATGGTTATCTGATGGATGTTGCACTGCTGGATCTTCACTTGGTAGAGCAGCACCGACCTCACCATCAGCACAGGAACAGTCCAGATCCTCACCGCCCAGCTGGATGGCTCTGACTTCAAAGCCTGTTAGAACCTTGATGTCAGGCATTCCTCCACCAGCCTGTGACCTCTCCCTCTTGTTGTGTGCCAGTTTGTCCTGCATACAGATAGAGAGAGTGTAAGCAGGATTCCTGCCAGGCCAGATGATAATTATTCCTGGCCTGTGTGGGTGGTGAGTGGTGCCATGGATGGGGTGAGGACAGTGAAGGTGTGTGTGAGAGAGTGAATGGTGATGTCCCTTGAACTGGCAGTGAGTGAGATCCCTGTGGGTGTGTGACGGGTTTGTGAGTGTGGGTTGAGAGTGATGAGAAGAGTGACTTACCTGGTGGAACGGAGGAGATCATTCATCCTCTCATGGCACTGGGTGACTGACCTCTTTTGCAGGACATTGGCACTGACCACCGATGCCACCACCTCCCAAGCCAGACTGGTGATATTACTGCCCTCCTGCTGCAGGGAGAGGACATCACACTGAGCCCCACAGCATCCAAAAGGCATTCCAGGGATGCATCACTAAATCGAGGGGGGGCAGCTGCAGTCTTCTTGCCCTTCAGGGCCATGTCTTCTGTGCAGCCGTCCCTGGCTGGAGGCACTGAGATCTGTGTGCAAGGCTGCACTTTAAATATAGTGCCTGGCATGAGGAAGTGGCAAAGGTGACAGGGTGGTGGACAAATGAGAGTCCGTCCACCATCGAAATGGCACGTTTCCCGGGAATGCATGGTTAATGAGGCGGGATTGGGAAGATATGGCAAGAAAAGCTGTCATTGCGGCCAGCGGGTAAAACATTCTTTTTCCTGTCCGTTAGCAAATTTGGGATGATTCCACCAATTGTCTCTCTACGTTCATCCTATCTACATGAATCACTTCACACTCCTCTGCATTAAATTTTATCTACCACTTATCTGCCCATTCCACCTGTCTGTATCCTTTTGCAGTTTGTAAAGAAAACAAGAAATTGTAATTTTTTCCGTTAAAATCCCTGTCATATTTCTCATATACCGGAAGACAGGCTGATGGGGGTGTAAATATGGTAATTGGATTAAGAGCCAGAGCGACTGCAAGAGTCTAAAAGCCAATTGTAAGAAGTGGCTTTGATATGGTAATGATCCAAGAGGAACTTCAATCTGACTTTTACATAAAACAATAACATGATTAATATTGAATTAAGTTGTTTTAGTTCAATGGGGGATGTATACAGGTTATAAAAGGTGTAAGTAAGGTAAAGTTAGGGTTAGTTTGTTTTTACAAGTCCAAGAGCTAAATTAAAGAACAAGTACAATCAATTCTGGGAAGAAATGATTTCTGAAGAGACTGATTGAGCCAGTAGAGAGATCAAAGGGAAGGAACACATTTAAGGAAATACTGAAGCCTATGTGAGGGGGCAGTTGCTTCGATGTCCCACGAGACAGCAGGATAGCTGGTCAGATCCCCCAGAAGACAATATGAACAAGGCCAGACTGGAAGAGCCAGTTGCTGTCAGCCTCAAAGGACACCTCAAGGTAAAAGCATTACTTGGTAAGAATGACTAGAACTCTATAGATTTTAGAATCTATAAGGATAGTTGCTGAACAGAATAGGGGAATGTTA
The DNA here is from genome assembly GCA_026770705.1 of Isurus oxyrinchus. Taxonomy (NCBI): domain Eukaryota; kingdom Metazoa; phylum Chordata; class Chondrichthyes; order Lamniformes; family Lamnidae; genus Isurus; species Isurus oxyrinchus. Next base: position 1,511,233 of record JANJGN010000030.1, on the reverse strand, counting down.
GCTCTGAGGGTAGTTAAGATAAGATTTGTGGAATTGTTTTAAAGTACTCTTTACTGTGTGAAGCTATCCTTGCATTTAAGTGTAATTGTGTTTTTCTTCTTTATTCTTTTAATAACCCTACTATAAAATCATCACAAATAGTCAGGGACATCATTTCATGATTTCAGAACCTCTCCTCATACTATACAAATTGCAAAAACTGTTTTGACATCTGGTTCAAGTTTCCCTCTGGGATTTGGGAAGCTTGGTATTTATTATAAGCCATGCTAAAACAAGCTCTACACTATCCTCCTCACTGTTCACAATGCTTCCAAGCTTTGTATCATTTGCAAATTTTGAAATTGTGCTGTGTACACCAATATCCAGGCCATGGATATTTATCAGGAAGAGGAAGGTTCCTAACACTGACCTCTGGGGAACTCCACTGCAAATCTTCCTCCAGTCTGAAAAACATCCATTAACCACTATTCTCTGTTTCCTGTCATTCAGCCGATTTCTTATCTATGTCGAGACTGTCCCTTTTATTCCATATGTTATAACTTGGCTCAAATCTGTTTTGTGAAAATTTAACACATGCCTTTTGGATGGGTGCCACATCAACAGCATGATCCTCTCTGTTACCTCATCAAAAAACTCCAGCAAGTTAGGTAAACATGATTTAACCCTAACAAATCCAAGCTGGCTTTTCTTAATTAATATGCATTTGCCCAAGTGACTATTAATTTTGTCCCAAATTATAATTTTTAGAAGCTTTCCCACCACTGAGATTAAACTGACTGGCCTGTGGTTGCTGGGCTTGAGTTTACATCCTTCTGTGAACAATTCTCCTGACTCTGGCATCATCCCCTGGAACTGGGAAAATTACAGCCAGTGCCTCTGCAGTTTGTACCTGTGGTTTAGGTTCTGTCATTCGAATTCCACAAACTGAAGATGAGCAACCAGGGTGCGTGTAAAGGATTCTGGATAATTTGGAGAGAAAAGGGGGGGAATGTTAACCCAAAAACAAGGGCAGGTTTGGTTTGGGTTGGGGGTGTGGGTAAAAGCCTTAAAAATTTGACTCCCAGCCCCAAAGGGTCCACTTCTGGTTTGAATGGGATGGACAGGATTGGAGTTTGGGGCCGGGGGCTGTGGGAGTGCTGCCAGTCCAGGCCTCGGGTAACCTAGCAACTACAGGGAGGTAAATGACAAATCCCATGATCGAACACACCCAAAGTGATCTGATTCTGCTGCAGCCATGCCTGATTGCTCAGCTCACTGATATCACCAGGCCTTCAGTTTCACCCCTGAAAGCTGCAATTGCCCCCCCCACCCACCGGCAGCCCCCCCCACACCCGCCCTCTGATCCTCCAGGTCAGCCCCTTCCCCTGAAACCCCACCACACACACCCCCACCTACCCTTCCCAGGGTGGGGGTCAGACTGGTCCTGCTGCCTCTGCTCCAGTGTTCCTGGGTCCAAGCCATGTTGACCTCTGTTACTGATAGAATGCAGGAAATGCCCCATTTCTGGTCTTCCCTCAAGCTGCTGGGTCCCTGCACCATCTGTTCACAAAGTTAAAAGTACCATAAAATGTCTGGTTTAAGTTACTATTATGATTCGGGTGTGATGTTCATGATCGAATAGTCCTTTAATGATTGGGAATATAACACTCTCCCTATTTGGTAAGAATGAAGCACATGTAGTGTAACATTACACCATCTTCTGGTGTTGGAACAGATTACATAAAGATCGCAGACAACGTGCTCAGAATGGATCAGTTTTAGAGCAACTCGTGATTCTGCGCACAAAGTGTCTTTACAGTGTACAACTTGGCCCTGCTCTCAGTAATTATTTTATATTCTGTACTGAGAAGTCACCTTCACTTCTTTGGAATTTGCAGACCCTCCAACATCTTGTTTATAAAGCACCTTTAACATAATGAAAGATGTTTCACATTTTAAACAAACTATGACACCAGGCCACATAAGGAGATTGATGGTCAAAACCTGGGTCAGAGGGGTGGGTTTTAAGCAGTGTTCTGGAGGAGAAAAGTGAGGTAGAGAGGCTGAGAGGTGCAGGGAAGGAATTTCAGAGCTTGGGGCCGAGACTGTAGTAGAGAATCTGGTACCTAAAGGTTTAACATGGGACTGAGTACAGTATCACCCACATGGTGATGTAAAGTATACAGTACCACCCACATGGTGATGTAAAGTATACAGTACCAGCCACATGGTGATGTAAGGTATACAGTACCACCCACATGGTGATGTAAAGTATACAGTACCACCCACATGGTGATGTAAATTACACAGTACCACCCACATGGTGATGTAAAGTATACAGTACCACCCACATGGTGATGTAAATTACACAGTACCACCCACATGGTGATGTAAAGTATACAGTACCACCCACATGGTGATGTAAATTACACAGTACCACCCACATGGTGATGTAAGGTATACAGTACCACCCACATGGTGATGTAAGGTATACAGTACCACCCACATGGTGATGTAAAGTATACAGTACCACCCACATGGTGATGTAAGGTATACAGTACCAGCCACATGGTGATGTAAGGTATACAGTACCAGCCACATGGTGATGTAAGGTATACAGTACCACCCACATGGTGATGTAAGGTATACAGTACCACCCACATGGTGATGTAAGGTATACAGTACCACCCACATGGTGATGTAAAGTATACAGTACCACCCACATGGTGATGTAAAGTATACAGTACCAGCCACATGGTGATGTAAGGTATACAGTACCACCCACATGGTGATGTAAGGTATACAGTACCACCCACATGGTGATGTAAGGTATACAGTACCACCCACATGGTGATGTAAGGTATACAGTACCACCCACATGGTGATGTAAGGTATACAGTACCAGCCACATGGTGATGTAAGGTATACAGTACCACCCACATGGTGATGTAAGGTATACAGTACCACCCACATGGTGATGTAAGGTATACAGTACCACCCACATGGTGATGTAAGGTATACAGTACCACCCACATGGTGATGTAAAGTATACAGTACCAGCCACATGGTGATGTAAGGTATACAGTACCACCCACATGGTGATGTAAAGTATACAGTACCACCCACATGGTGATGTAAAGTGTACAGTATCACCCACATGGTGATGTAAAGTATACAGTACCACCCACATGGTGATGTAAGGTATACAGTACCACCCACATGGTGATGTAAAGTATACAGTACCACCCACATGGTGATGTAAGGTATACAGTACCACCCACATGGTGATGTAAGGTATACAGTACCACCCACATGGTGATGTAAGGTATACAGTACCACCCACATGGTGATGTAAGGTATACAGTACCACCCACATGGTGATGTAAAGTATACAGTACCACCCACATGGTGATGTAAAGTATACAGTACCACCCACATGGTGATGTAAGGTATACAGTACCACCCACATGGTGATGTAAAATATACAGTACCACCCACATGGTGATGTAAGGTATACAGTACCAGCCACATGGTGATGTAAGAAGACACATGACCTAGAGCTTAGGTCAGCAGTGGAGAGCTAGGTAACAACTAGGTAAGGACATGCCCTGGAGTCCTCTCTATCCCTGTACCCTCTCCTGTAAATGTGTACAGAATTCAGCAATGTTAATAAAGACCTCTAGATAACTTCTGCAAGACAGCTTCATGGTATCTAGGCAGCACACACCACAGCTAACAACAGAAACAAGTAACTGAAGGTGTGGTCACCAATGGAGCAATTAAAATTGGAGAGTGCAGATACCTCGGAGGGTGTGGGGCTGGAGGAGATTACAGAGATAGGGAGGGGCGAGGCCATGGAGAGATTTGAAAATCAGCATGTTACTAGACCAGGAGCTAACGGAGGTCAGTGAGCACAGGGGTGATAGACGAATAGGACTTGCTGTGAGTTAAAACAGGGACCACAGAATTTTTTTTATTCATTCATGAGATGTGGGTGGCACTGGTTAGGACAGCGTTTATCACCCATGCCAAAAAGGTTTGGATGACCTTAACTCACAGGGGTAAAATGTGGGAGACCAACCAGGATTACATCAGCAAGGTTGAGTTGTGAGGTAACAAAGGCATAAATGAGATAGGGGTGAAGTCAAATGGCACTAGGATGTCCTGAGGAACAAAGGGATCTTGGTGTGTGTGTCCACAGATCTCTGAAGGCAGAGGGGCATGTTAGTGGGGTGGTGAAAAAGGCATATGGGACACTTGCCTTTATCAATCGAGACATAGATTACAAAAGTAGGGAGGTCATGTTGGAGTTGTATAGAACCTTGGTGAGGCCACAGCTGGAGTACTGTGTGCAGTTCTGCTCGCCACATTATAGAAAGGATGTGATTGCACTGGAGGGGGTGCAGAGGAGATTCACCAGGATGTTGCCTGGGATGAAACATTTAAGCTATGAAGAGAGGTTGGATAGACAGTTCTGTCGAAGGGTCATGAGGACGCGAAACGTCAACTCTTTTCTTCTCCGCCGATGCTGCCAGACCTGCTGAGTTTTTCCAGGTAATTTTATTTTCGTTTTGGATAGACTTGGGTTGTTTTCGTTGGAGCAGAGAAGACTCAGGAGTGACCTGATCGAGGTGTACAAGATTATGAGGGGCATGGACAGGGTGGATAGGGAGCAGCTGTTCTCTTTCAAAGAACAAAGAAAAGTACAGCACAGGAACAGGCCCTTCGGCCCTCCAAGACTGTGCTGATCATATTGCCCGTCAACTAAAACATTTTGCACTTCCGGGGTCCGTATCCCTCTATTCCCATCCTATTCATGTATTTGTCAAGCTGCCTCTTAAACACCACTATTGTACCTGCTTCCACCACCTCCTCTGGCAGCGAATTCCAGACACTCACTACCCTCTGCATAAAAAACTTGCCCCGCACATCTCCTCTATAGTTTTCTCCTCTCACCTTAAATCTATGTCCCCTAGTAATTGACTCTTCCACCCTGGGAAAAAGCTTCTGACTATCTACTCTGTCCATGCCACTCATAATTTTGTAAACTTCTATCAAGTCGCCCCTCAATGTCTTGTCACTCTAGTGAGAACAATCCGAGTTTATCCAACCGCTCATAGCTAATAACCTCCAGACCAGGTAGCATCCTGGTAAACCTCCTCTGCACCCTCTGCAACACCTCCATATCCTTCTGGTAATGTGGTGACCAGAATTGCACGCAATATTCCAAGTGTGGCCAATCCAAGGTTCTATACAGCTGCAGCATGACTTCCCAGCTTTTATACTCAATACCCCTGCCAATGAAGGCAAGCATGCCATTTGCCTTCCTGACTACCTTATCCACCTGCGTTGCCACTTTCAGTGACCTGTGGACCTGTACACCCAGATCCCTCTGCCCGTCAATGCACTTAAGGGTTCTGCCATTTACTGTATAATTCCTACCTGTATTAGACCTTCCAAAATGCATTACCTCACATTTGTCCGGATCAAACTCCATCTGCCATTTCTCCGCTCAAGGCTCTAACTGATCTATATCCTGTTGTATCCTTTGACAATCCTATTCACTATCTGCAACTCCTGCAATCTTAGTGTCATCTGCAAACTTACTAATTAGCCCAGTTACATTTTCCTCCAAATCATTTATGTATACTACAAACAGCAAAGGTCCCAGCACTGATCCCTGCGGAACACCACTAGTCACAGCTCTCCATTCAGAAAAGCACCCTTCCACTGCTACCCTCTGTCCTCTATGACCAAGCCAATTCTGTATCCATCCTGCCAGCTCACTTTGAAGGGTTAGTCACGAGGGGACACAAGTTCAAGGTGAGGGGCAGGAGGTTTAGGGGGGATGTGAGGAAAAACCTTTTTACCCAGAGGGTGGTGAGGGTCTGGAATGCACTGCCTGGGAGAGTGGTGGAGGCAGGTTGCCTCACATCCTTTAAAAAGAATCTGGATGAGTACTTGGCACATCATAACATTCAAGGCTATGGGCCAAGTGCTGGTAAATGGGATTAGGTAGGTAGGTCAGGTGTTTCTCACGTGTCGGTGCAGACTCGATGGGCTGAAGGGCCTCTTCTGCACTGTGATTCTGTGATATCACAGAGGTAGAAATAGGCAGTCTTAGTGATGGTGCAAATGTGAGACCAGAAGTTCATCTCGGGATCAAATGCTGACACTTCGCCCCTCACTGTCTCTGTAACAACATGGAAGGCAGTGTTCCCCCAGCCCAGAACCCTAGCTGTAAATATCAGACTGTCAAAGCATTTTGCCAGAAAGCCTCATCATCAGAGCCTTCAAAGAAGCACCAAGGAATGCGTGGCTGGTGGGGGGAAGGGCCTTCCCGATCAGATCTTCCGGAACGTCAGGGGTGTAGGCACAACCACGTGCTGCCTTTGAGGTGGCTGCAATAGGGAAGAGGCTGTGTGTGTGTGTGGAGCGATGGGGAAGAGGCTGTGTGTGTGTGTGGATGGGGAAGAGGCTGTGTGTGTGTGGAGCGATGGGGAAGAGGCTGTGTGTGTGTGTGGAGAGATGGGGAAGAGGCTGTGTGTGTGTGTGGATGGGGAAGAGGCTGTGTGTGTGTGTGGATGGGGAAGAGGCTGTGTGTGTGTGGAGTGATGGGGAACAGGCTGTGTGTGTGTGTGGAGTGATGGGGAAGAGACTGTGTGTGTGTGGAGTGATGGGGAAGAGGCTGTGTGTGTGTGTGGAGTGATGGGGAAGAGGCTGTGTGTGTGTGTGTGTGGATGGGGAAGAGGCTGTGTGTGTGTGGAGTGATGGGGAAGAGACTGTGTGTGTGTGGAGTGATGGGGAAGAGGCTGTGTGTGTGTGTGTGGATGGGGAAGAGGCTGTGTGTGTGTGGAGTGATGGGGAAGAGGCTGTGTGTGTGTGTGGAGTGATGGGGAAGAGGCTGTGTGTGTGTGGAGTGATGGGGAAGAGGCTGAGTGTGTGTGTGGAGTGATGGGGAAGAGGCTGTGTGTGTGTGGAGTGATGGGGAAGAGGCTGTGTGTGTGTGTGGAGTGATGAGGAAGAGGCTGTGTGTGTGTGGAGTGATGGGGAAGAGGCTGTGTGTGTGTGGAGTGATGGGGAAGAGGCTGTGTGTGTGTGGAGTGATGGGGAAGAGGCTGTGTGTGGGTGGAGTGATGAGGAAGAGGCTGTGTGTGTGTGGAGTGATGGGGAAGAGGCTGACTGTGTGCGGAGTGATGGGGAAGAGGCTGTGTGTGTGTGTGGAGTGATGGGGAAGAGGCTGTGTGTGTGTGTGGAGTGATGGGGAACAGGCTGTGTGTGTGTGTGGAGTGTTGGGGAAGAGGCTGTGTGTGTATGGAGAGATGGGGAAGAGGCTGACTGTGTGTGGAGTGATGGGGAAGAGGCTGTGTGTGTATGGAGAGATGGGGAAGAGGCTGTGTGTGTGTGTGGAGTGATGGGGAAGAGGCTGTGTGTGTGTGGAGTGATGGGGAAGAGGCTGACTGTGTGTGGAGTGATGGGGAAGAGGCTGTGTGTGTGTGTGTGGAGTGTTGGGGAAGAGGCTGTGTGTGTGTGTGGAGAGATGGGGAAGAGGCTGTGTGTGTGCAGTGACGGGGAAGAGGCTGTGTGTGTGTGTGGAGTGATGGGAAAGAGGCTGTGTGTGTTTGTGTGGAGTGATGGGGAAGAGGCTGTGTGTGTGTGTGGAGCGATGGGGAAGAGGCTGTGTGTGTGGAGTGATGGGGAAGAGGCTGTGTGTGTGTGTGGAGTGATGGGAAAGAGGCTGTGTGTGTGTGTGTGGAGTGATGGGGAAGAGGCTGTGTGTGTGTGGATGGGGAAGAGGCTGTGTGTGTGGAGTGATGGGGAAGAGGCTGTGTGTGTGTGGAGTGATGGGGAAGAGGCTGTGTGTGTGTGTGGAGTGATGGGGAAGAGGCTGCGTGTGTGTGTGGAGTGATGGGGAAGAGGCTGTGTGTGTGTGTGGAGTGATGGGGAAGAGGCTGTGTGTGTGTGTGGATGGGGAAGAGGCTGTGTGTGTGTGTGTGGATGGGGAAGAGGCTGTGTGTGTGTGGAGAGATGGGGAAGAGGCTGTGTGTGTGTGTGTGGATGGGGAAGAGGCTGTGTGTGTGTGTGGAGTGATGGGGAAGAGGCTGTGTGTGTGTGTGGAGAGATGGGGAAGAGGCTGTGTGTGTGTGTGGAGAGATGGGGAAGAGGCTGTGTGTGTGTGTGGAGTGATGGGGAAGAGGCTGTGTGTGTGTGTGGAGAGATGGGGAAGAGGCTGTGTGTGTGTGGAGTGATGGGGAAGAGGCTGTGTGTGTGTGTGGAGAGATGGGGAAGAGGCGGCGTGTGTGTGTGGATGGGGAAGAGGCTGTGTGTGTGTGGAGTGATGGGGAAGAGGCTGTGTGTGTGTGTGTGGATGGGGAAGAGGCTGTGTGTGTGTGTGTGGATGGGGAAGAGGCTGTGTGTGTGTGTGGAGCGATGGGGAAGAGACTGTGTGTGTGTGTGGAGCGATGGTGAAGAGGCTGTGTGTGTGTGTGGAGTGATGGGGAAGAGGCTGTGTGTGTGGAGTGATGGGGAAGAGGCTGTGTGTGTGGAGAGATGGGGAAGAGGCTGTGTGTGTGTGGAGTGATGGGGAAGAGGCTGTGTGTGTGTGTGGAGAGATGGGGAACAGGCTGCGTGTGTGTGGAGTGATGGGGAAGAGGCTGTGTGTGTGTGTGGAGTGATCGGGAAGAGGCTGTGTGTGTGTGTGGAGTGATGGGGAACAGGCTGTGTGTGTGTGTGGAGTGTTGGGGAAGAGGCTGTGTGTGTATGGAGAGATGGGGAAGAGGCTGACTGTGTGTGGAGTGATGGGGAAGAGGCTGTGTGTGTATGGAGAGATGGGGAAGAGGCTGTGTGTGTGTGTGGAGTGATGGGGAAGAGGCTGTGTGTGTGTGGAGTGATGGGGAAGAGGCTGACTGTGTGTGGAGTGATGGGGAAGAGGCTGTGTGTGTGTGTGTGGAGTGTTGGGGAAGAGGCTGTGTGTGTGTGTGGAGAGATGGAGAACAGGCTGTGTGTGTGTGTGTGAGTGATGGGGAAGAGGCTGTGTGTGTGTGAGTGATGGGGAAGAGGCTGTGTGTGCGTGGAGTGTTGGGGAAGAGGCTGTGTGTGGGTGTGGAGAGATGGGGAAGAGGCTGTGTGTGTGCAGTGATGGGGAAGAGGCTGTGTGTGTGTGTGGAGTGATGGGAAAGAGGCTGTGTGTGTGTGTGTGGAGTGATGGGGAAGAGGCTGTGTGTGTGTGTGGAGCGATGGGGAAGAGGCTGTGTGTGTGGAGTGATGGGATAGAGGCTGTGTGTGTGTGTGGAGTGATGGGGAAGAGGCTGTGTGTGTGTGTGTGGATGGGGAAGAGGCTGTGTGTGTGGAGTGATGGGGAAGAGGCTGTGTGTGTGTGGAGTGATGGGGAAGAGGCTGTGTGTGTGGAGTGATGGGGAAGAGGCTGTGTGTGTGGATGGGGAAGAGGCTGTGTGTGTGTGTGTGGAGTGATGGGGAAGAGGATGTGTGTGTGTGTGGAGAGATGGGGAAGAGGCTGTGTGTGTGTGGAGTGATGGGGAAGAGGCTGTGTGTGTGTGGAGTGATGGGGAAGAGGCTGTGTGTGTGGATGGGGAAGAGGCTGTGTGTGTGTGTGTGTGTGTGGATGGGGAAGAGGCTGTGTGTGTGTGGAGTGATGGGGAAGAGGCTGTGTGTGTGTGGAGAGATCGGGAAGAGGCTGTGTGTGTGTGGAGTGATGGGGAAGAGGCTGTGTGTGTGTGGAGAGATCGGGAAGAGGCTGTGTGTGTGTGTGGAGTGATGGGGAAGAGGCTGTGTGTGTGTGTGGAGTGATGGGGAAGAGGCTGACTGTGTGTGGAGTGATGGGGAAGAGGCTGTGTGTGTGTGTGGAGTGATGGGGAAGAGGCTGTGTGTGTGTGTGGAGTGATGGGGAAGAGGCTGACTGTGTGTGGAGTGATGGGGAAGAGGCTGTGTGTGTGTGTGGAGCGATGGGGAAGAGGCTGTGTGTGTGTGTGGAGTGATCGGGAAGAGGCTGTGTGTGTGGAGTGATGGGGAAGAGGCTGTGTGTGTGTGTGGAGTGATGGGGAAGAGGCTGTGTGTGTGTGTGGAGTGATGGGGAAGAGGCTGTGTGTGTGTGTGGAGTGATGGGGAAGAGGCTGTGTGTGTGTGTGGAGTGATGGGGAAGAGGCTGTGTGTGTGTGGAGAGATGGGGAAGAGGCTGTGTGTGTGTGTGGAGTGATGGGGAAGAGGCTGTGTGTGTGTGTGTGGATGGGGAAGAGGCTGTGTGTGTGTGTGGAGTGATGGGGAAGAGGCTGTGTGTGTGTGTGGAGTGATCGGGAAGAGGCTGTGTGTGTGTGTGGAGTGATGGGGAAGAGGCTGTGTGTGTGTGTGGAGTGATGGGGAAGAGGCTGTGTGTGTGTGTGGAGTGATGGGGAAGAGGCTGTGTGTGTGTGTGGAGAGATCGGGAAGAGGCTGTGTGTGTGGAGTGATGGGGAAGAGGCTGTGTGTGTGTGTGGAGAGATGGGGAAGAGGCTGTGTGTGTGTGTGTGGATGGTGAAGAGGCTGTGTGTGTGTGGAGAGATGGGGAAGAGGCTGTGTGTGTGGAGAGATGGGGAAGAGGCTGTGTGTGTGTGGAGTGATGGGGAAGAGGCTGTGTGTGTGTCTGTGGAGTGATGGGGAAGAGGCTGTGTGTGTGTGTGGAGTGATGGGGAAGAGGCTGTGTGTGTGTGTGGATGGGGAAGAGGCTGTGTGTGTGTGGATGGGGAAGAGGCTGTGTGTGTGTGGAGAGATGGGGAAGAGGCTGTGTGTGTGTGGAGTGATGGGGAAGAGGCTGTGTGTGTGTGTGGAGAGATGGGGAAGAGGCTGCGTGTGTGTGTGGATGGGGAAGAGGCTGTGTGTGTGTGTGGAGTGATGGGGAAGAGGCTGTGTGTGTGTGGAGTGATGGGGAAGAGGCTGTGTGTGTGTGCAGAGATGGGGAAGAGGCTGTGTGTGTGTGGAGTGATGGGGAAGAGGCTGTGTGTGTGTGTGTGGATGGGGAAGAGGCTGTGTGTGTGTGTGGAGCGATGGGGAAGAGACTGTGTGTGTGTGTGGAGCGATGGTGAAGAGGCTGTGTGTGTGTGTGGAGTGATGGGGAAGAGGCTGTGTGTGTGGAGAGATGGGGAAGAGGCTGTGTGTGTGTGTGGAGAGATGGGGAACAGGCTGCGTGTGTGTGGAGTGATGGGGAAGAGGCTGTGTGTGTGTGTGGAGTGATGGGGAAGAGGCTGTGTGTGTGTGTGGAGTGATGGGGAACAGGCTGTGTGTGTGTGTGGAGTGTTGGGGAAGAGGCTGTGTGTGTATGGAGAGATGGGGAAGAGGCTGACTGTGTGTGGAGTGATGGGGAAGAGGCTGTGTGTGTATGGAGAGATGGGGAAGAGGCTGTGTGTGTGTGTGGAGTGATGGGGAAGAGGCTGTGTGTGTGTGGAGTGATGGGGAAGAGGCTGACTGTGTGTGGAGTGATGGGGAAGAGGCTGTGTGTGTGTGTGTGGAGTGTTGGGGAAGAGGCTGTGTGTGTGTGTGGAGAGTTGGAGAACAGGCTGTGTGTGTGTGTGTGAGTGATGGGGAAGAGGCTGTGTGTGTGTGGAGTGTTGGGGAAGAGGCTGTGTGTGTGTGTGGAGAGATGGGGAAGAGGCTGTGTGTGTGCAGTGATGGGGAAGAGGCTGTGTGTGTGTGTGGAGTGATGGGAAAGAGGCTGTGTGTGTGTGTGTGGAGTGATGGGGAAGAGGCTGTGTGTGTGTGTGGAGCGATGGGGAAGAGGCTGTGTGTGTGTGGAGTGATGGGGAAGAGGCTGTGTGTGTGTGTGGAGTGATGGGAAAGAGGCTGTGTGTGTGTGTGTGGAGTGATGGGGAAGAGGCTGTGTGTGTGTGGATGGGGAAGAGGCTGAGTGTGTGGAGTGATGGGGAAGAGGCTGTGTGTGTGTGGAGTGATGGGGAAGAGGCTGTGTGTGTGGAGTGATGGGGAAGAGGCTGTGTGTGTGTGTGGATGGGGAAGAGACTGTGTGTGTGTGTGGAGCGATGGTGAAGAGGCTGTGTGTGTGTGTGTGGAGTGATGGGGAAGAGGCTGTGTGTGTGTGTGGAGAGATGGGGAAGAGGCTGTGTGTGTGGAGTGATGGGGAAGAGGCTGTGTGTGTGGATGGGGAAGAGGCTGTGTGTGTGTGGAGTGATGGGGAAGAGGCTGTGTGTGTGTGGAGAGATCGGGAAGAGGCTGTGTGTGTGTGGAGTGATGGGGAAGAGGCTGTGTGTGTGTGGAGAGATCGGGAAGAGGCTGTGTGTGTGTGGAGTGATGGGGAAGAGGCTGTGTGTGTGTGGAGAGATCGGGAAGAGGCTGTGTGTGTGTGTGGAGTGATGGGGAAGAGGCTGTGTGTGTGTGTGGAGTGATGGGGAAGAGGCTGACTGTGTGTGGAGTGATGGGGAAGAGGCTGTGTGTGTTTGTGGAGTGATGGGGAAGAGGCTGTGTGTGTGTGTGGAGTGATGGGGAAGAGGCTGTGTGTGTGTGTGAAGTGATGGGGAAGAGGCTGTGTGTGTGTGGAGAGATGGGGAAGAGGCTGTGTGTGTGTGGAGTGATGGGGAAGAAGCTGTGTGTGTGTGTGTGTGGATGGGGAAGAGGCTGTGTGTGTGTGGAGTGATGGGGAAGAGGCTGTGTGTGTGTGTGGAGTGATGGGGAAGAGGCTGTGTGTGTGTGTGGAGTGATGGGGAAGAGGCTGTGTGTGTGTGTGGACTGATGGGGAAGAGGCTGTGTGTGTGTGTGGAGTGATGGGGAAGAGGCTGTGTGTGTGTGTGGAGTGATCGGGAAGAGGCTGTGTGTGTGGAGTGATGGGGAAGAGGCTGTGTGTGTGTGTGGATGGTGAAGAGGCTGTGTGTGTGTGGAGAGATGGGGAAGAGGCTGTGTGTGTGGAGAGATGGGGAAGAGGCTGTGTGTGTGGAGTGATGGGGAAGAGGCTGTGTGTGTGTGTGGAGTGATGGGGAAGAGGCTGTGTGTGTGTGTGTGGAGTGATGGGGAAGAGGCTGTGTGTGTGTGTGTGGAGTGATGGGGAAGAGGCTGTGTGTGTGTGGATGGGGAAGAGGCTGTGTGTGTGTGGAGTGATGGGGAAGAGGCTGTGTGTGTGTGTGGAGTGATGGGGAAGAGGCTGTGTGTGTGTGTGGAGAGATGGGGAAGAGGCTGTGTGTGTGTGTGTGGATGGGGAAGAGGCTGTGTGTGTGTGGAGAGATGGGGAAGAGGCTGTGTGTGTGTGTGTGGATGGGGAAGAGGCTGTGTGTGTGTGGAGTGATGGGGAAGAGGCTGTGTGTGTGTGTGGAGTGATGGGGAAGAGGCTGTGTGTGTGTGTGTGGATGGGGAAGAGGCTGTGTGTGTGTGGAGTGATGGGGAAGAGGCTGTGTGTGTGTGCGTGGAGTGATGGGGAAGAGGCTGTGTGTGTGTGCGTGGAGTGATGGGGAAGAGGCTGTGTGTGTGTGTGTGGATGGGGAAGAGGCTGTGTGTGTGTGGAGTGATGGGGAAGAGGCTGTGTGTGTGTGTGGAGTGATGGGGAAGAGACTGTGTGTGTGTGTGGAGCGATGGGGAAGAGGCTGTGTGTGTGTGAGGAGTGATGGGGAAGAGGCTGTGTGTGTGTGTGGAGTGATGGGGAAGAGGCTGTGTGTGTGTGTGGAGTGATGGGGAAGAGACTGTGTGTGTGTGTGGAGCGATGGTGAAGAGGCTGTGTGTGTGTGTGGAGTGTTGGGGAAGATGCTGTGTGTGTGGAGTGATGGGGAAGAGGCTGTGTGTGTGGAGTGATGGGGAAGAGGCTGTGTGTGTGTGGAGTGATGGGGAAGAGGCTGTGTGTGTGTGTGGAGAGATGGGGAAGAGGCTGCGTGTGTGTGTGGATGGGGAAGAGGCTGTGTGTGTGTGGAGTGTTGGGGAAGAGGCTGTGTGTGTGTGTGTGTGGATGGGGAAGAGGCTGTGTGTGTGTGGAGTGATGGGGAAGAGGCTGTGTGTGTGCGTGGAGTGATGGGGAAGAGACTGTGTGTGTGGAGTGATGGGGAAGAGGCTGTGTGTGTGTGTGGAGTGATGGGGAAGAGGCTGTGTGTGTGGAGTGATGGGGAAGAGGCTGTGTGTGTGTGGATGGGGAAGAGGCTGTGTGTGTGTGGAGTGATGGGGAAGAGGCTGTGTGTGTGTGGAGCGATGGGGATGAGGCTGTGTGTGTGTGTGGAGTGATGGGGAAGAGGCTGTGTGTGTGTGTGGATCGGGAAGAGGCTGTGTGTGTGTGTGTGGATGGGGAAGAGGCTGTGTGTGTGTGGAGTGATGGGGAAGAGGCTGTGTGTGTGTGTGGAGTGATGGGGAAGAGGCTGTGTGTGTGTGTGGAGAGATGGGGAAGAGGCTGTGTGTGTGTGTGGAGTGATGGGGAAGAGGCTGTGTGTGTGTGGATGGGGAAGAGGCTGTGTGTGTGTGGAGTGATGGGGAAGAGGCTGTGTGTGTGTGGAGCGATGGGGAAGAGGCTGTGTGTGTGTGGATGGGGAAGAGGCTGTGTGCGTGTGGAGTGATGGGGAAGAGGCTGTGTGTGTGTGGATGGGGAAGAGGCTGTGTGCGTGTGGAGTGATGGGAAGAGGCTGTGTGTGTGTGGAGTGATGGTGAAGAGGCTGTGTGTGTGTGGAGTGATGGGGAAGAGGCTGTGTGTGTGTGTGTGGATGGGGAAGAGGCTGTGTGTGTGTGGAGTGATGTGGAAGAGGCTGTGTGTGTGTGGAGTGATGGGGAAGAGGCTGTGTGTGTGTGTGGAGTGATGGGGAAGAGGCTGTGTGTGTGTGTGGAGAGATGGGGAAGAGGCTGTGTGTGTGTGGAGTGATGGGGAAGAGGCTGTGTGTGTGTGAGGAGAGATGGGGAAGAGGCTGTGTGTGTGTGTGGAGTGATGGGGAAGAGGCTGTGTGTGTGTGGTGTGATGGGGAAGAGGCTGTGTGTGTGTGGAGTGATGGGGAAGAGGCTGTGTGTGTGTGGAATGATGGGGAAGAGGCTGTGTGTGTGTGTGTGGAGTGATGGGGAAGAGGCTGTGTGTGTGTGGAGTGATGGGGAAGAGGCCGTGTGTGTGTGGAGTGATGGGGAAGAGGCTGTGTGTGTGTGTGTCGAGTGATGGGGAAGAGGCTGTGTGTGTGTGGAGTGATGGGGAAGAGGCTGTAGGTGTGGAGTGATGGGGAAGAGGCTGTGTGTGTGTGTGGAGTGATGGGGAAGAGGCTGTGTGTGTGGAGTGATGGGGAAGAGGCTGTGTGTGTGTGTGGAGCGATGGGGAAGAGGCTGTATGTGTGGAGTGATGGGGAAGAGGCTGTGTGTGTGTGTGGAGTGATGGGGAAGAGGCTATGTGTGTGTGTGGAGTGATGGGGAAGAGGCTGTGTGTGTGTGGAGTGATGGGGAAGAGGCTGTAGGTGTGGAGTGATGGGGAAGAGGCTGTGTGTGTGTGTGGAGTGATGGAGAAGAGGCTGTGTGTGTGGAGTGATGGGGAAGAGGCTGTGTGTGTGTGTGGAGCGATGGGGAAGAGGCTGTATGTGTGGAGTGATGGGGAAGAGGCTGTGTGTGTGTGTGGAGTGATGGGGAAGAGGCTGTGTGTGTGGAGTGATGGGGAAGAGGCTGTGTGTGTGTGTGGAGTGATGGGGAAGAGGCTGTGTGTGTGTGTGGAGTGATGGGGAAGAGGCTGTGTGTGTGTGTGGAGTGATGGGGAAGAGGCTGAGTGTGTGGAGTGATGGGGAAGAGGCTGTGTGTGTGTGTGGAGTGATGGGGAAGAGGCTGTGTGTGTGTGGAGTGATGGGGAATAGGCTGTGTGTGTGTGTGGAGCGATGGTGAAGAGGTTGTGTGTGTGTGTGGATGGGGAAGAGGCTGTGTGTGTGTGTGGAGTGATGGGGAAGAGGCTGTGTGTGTGTGTGGAGTGATGGGGAAGAGGCTGTGTGTGTGTGGAGTGATGGGGAAGAGGCTGTGTGTGTGTGTGGATGGGGAAGAGGCTGTGTGTGTGTGTGGAGTGATGGGGAAGAGGCTGTGTTTGTGTGGAGTGATGGGGACGAGGCTGTGTGTGTGTGGAGTGATGGGGAAGAGGCTGTGTGTGTTTGGAGTGATGGGGACGAGGCTGTGTGTGTGTGGAGTGATGGGGAAGAGGCTGTGTGTGTGTGTGGAGTGATAGGGAAGAGGCTGTGTTTTTGTGTGGAGTGCCGGGGAAGAGGCTGTGTGTGTGGAGTGATGGGGAAGAGGCTGTGTGTGTGTGGAGTGATGGGGAAGAGGCTGTGTGTGTGTGTGTGGAGTGATGGGGAAGAGGCTGTGTGTGTGTGTGGATGGGGAAGAGGCTGTGTGTGTGTGTGTGGAGTGCTGGGGAAGAGGCTGTGTGTGTGTGTGGATGGGGAAGAGGCTGTGTGTGTGTGTGTGGAGTGATGGGGAAGAGGCTGTGTGTGTGTGTGTGGAGTGATGGGGAAGAGGCTGTGTGTGTGGAGTGATGGGGAAGAGGCTGCGTGTGTGTGGAGCGATGGGGAAGAGGCTGTGTGTGTGTGTGTGGAGTGATGGGGAAGAGGCTGTGTGTGTGTGTGGAGTGATGGGGAAGAGGCTGTGTGTGTGTGTGGAGTGATGGGGAAGAGGCTGTGTGTGTGTGTGGATGGGGAAGAGGCTGTGTGTGTGTGTGGAGTGATGGGGAAGAGGCTGTGTGTGTGTGTGGAGTGATGGGGAAGAGGCTGTGTGTGTGTGGAGTGATGGGGAAGAGGCTGTGTGTGTGTGGAGTGATGGGGAAGAGGCTGTGTGTGTGTGGAGTGATGAGGAAGAGGCTGTGTGTGTGTAGTGATGGGGAACAGCCTGTGTGTGTGTGTGTGGAGTGATGGGGAAGAGGCTGTGTGTGTGTGTGGAGCGATGGGGAAGAGGCTGTGTGTGTGTGTGGAGTGATGGGGAAGAGGCTGTGTGTGTGTGTGGAGTGATGGGGAACAGGCTGTGTGTGTGTGTGTGGAGTGATGGGGAAGAGGCTGTGTGTGTGTGGAGTGATGGGGAAGAGGCTGTGTGTGTGTGTGGATGGGGAAGAGGCTGTGTGTGTGTGTGGAGTGATGGGGAAGAGGCTGTGTGTGTGTGGAGTGATGGGGACGAGGCTGTGTGTGTGTGGAGTGATGGGGAAGAGGCTGTGTGTGTTTGGAGTGATGGGGACGAGGCTGTGTGTGTGTGGAGTGATGGGGAAGAGGCTGTGTGTGTGTGTGGATGGGGAAGAGGCTGTGTGTGTGTGTGTGGATGGGGAAGAGGCTGTGTGTGTGTGTGGAGTGATGGGGAAGAGGCTGTGTGTGTGTGGAGTGATGGGGAAGAGGCTGTGTGTGTGTGTGGAGAGATGGGGAAGCGGCTGTGTTTGTGTGTGGAGTGATGGGGAAGAGGCTGTGTGTGTGTGGATGGGGAAGAGGCTGTGTGTGTGTGGAGTGATGGGGAAGAGGCTGTGTGTGTGTGGAGCGATGGGGAAGAGGCTGTGTGTGTGTGGATGGGGAAGAGGCTGTGTGCGTGTGGAGTGATGGGGAAGAGGCTGTGTGTGTGTGGATGGGGAAGAGGCTGTGTGCGTGTGGAGTGATGGGAAGAGGCTGTGTGTGTGTGGAGTGATGGGGAAGAGGCTGTGTGTGTGTGGAGTGATGGGGAAGAGGCTGTGTGTGTGTGTGTGGATGGGGAAGAGGCTGTGTGTGTGTGGAGTGATGTGGAAGAGGCTGTGTGTGTGTGGAGTGATGGGGAGGAGGCTGTGTGTGTGTGGAGTGATGGGGAAGAGGCTGTGTGTGTGTGTGGAGAGATGGGGAAGAGGCTGTGTGTGTGTGGAGTGATGGGGAAGAGGCTGTGTGTGTGTGTGGAGAGATGGGGAAGAGGCTGTGTGTGTGTGTGGAGTGATGGGGAAGAGGCTGTGTGTGTGTGGTGTGATGGGGAAGAGGCTGTGTGTGTGTGGAGTGATGGGGAAGAGGCTGTGTGTGTGTGGAATGATGGGGAAGAGGCTGTGTGTGTGTGTGTGGAGTGATGGGGAAGAGGCTGTGTGTGTGTGGAGTGATGGGGAAGAGGCTGTGTGTGTGTGGAGTGATGGGGAAGAGGCTGTGTGTGTGTGTGTCGAGTGATGGGGAAGAGGCTGTGTGTGTGTGGAGTGATGGGGAAGAGGCTGTAGGTGTGGAGTGATGGGGAAGAGGCTGTGTGTGTGTGTGGAGTGATGGGGAAGAGGCTGTGTGTGTGGAGTGATGGGGAAGAGGCTGTGTGTGTGTGTGGAGCGATGGGGAAGAGGCTGTATGTGTGGAGTGATGGGGAAGAGGCTGTGTGTGTGTGTGGAGTGATGGGGAAGAGGCTGTGTGTGTGGAGTGATGGGGAAGAGGCTGTGTGTGTGTGTGGAGTGATGGGGAAGAGGCTGTGTGTGTGTGGAGTGATGGGGAAGAGGCTGTAGGTGTGGAGTGATGGGGAAGAGGCTGTGTGTGTGTGTGGAGTGATGGGGAAGAGGCTGTGTGTGTGGAGTGATGGGGAAGAGGCTGTGTGTGTGTGTGGAGCGATGGGGAAGAGGCTGTATGTGTGGAGTGATGGGGAAGAGGCTGTGTGTGTGTGTGGAGTGATGGGGAAGAGGCTGTGTGTGTGGAGTGATGGGGAAGAGGCTGTGTGTGTGTGTGGAGTGATGGGGAAGAGGCTGTGTGTGTGTGTGGAGTGATGGGGAAGAGGCTGTGTGTGTGTGTGGAGTGATGGGGAAGAGGCTGAGTGTGTGGAGTGATGGGGAAGAGGCTGTGTGTGTGTGTGGAGTGATGGGGAAGAGGCTGTGTGTGTGTGGAGTGATGGGGAATAGGCTGTGTGTGTGTGTGGAGCGATGGTGAAGAGGTTGTGTGTGTGTGTGGATGGGGAAGAGGCTGTGTGTGTGTGTGGAGTGATGGGGAAGAGGCTGTGTGTGTGTGTGGAGTGATGGGGAAGAGGCTGTGTGTGTGTGGAGTGATGGGGAAGAGGCTGTGTGTGTGTGTGGATGGGGAAGAGGCTGTGTGTGTGTGTGGAGTGATGGGGAAGAGGCTGTGTGTCTGTGGAGTGATGGGGACGAGGCTGTGTGTGTGTGGAGTGATGGTGAAGAGGCTGTGTGTGTTTGGAGTGATGGGGACGAGGCTGTGTGTGTGTGGAGTGATGGGGAAGAGGCTGTGTGTGTGTGTGTGGAGTGATAGGGAAGAGGCTGTGTTTTTGTGTGGAGTGATGGGGAAGAGGCTGTGTGTGTGGAGTGATGGGGAAGAGGCTGTGTGTGTGTGGAGTGATGGGGAAGAGGCTGTGTGTGTGTGTGGATGGGGAAGAGGCTGTGTGTGTGTGTGTGGAGTGATGGGGAAGAGGCTGTGTGTGTGTGTGGATGGGGAAGAGGCTGTGTGTGTGTGTGTGGAGTGCTGGGGAAGAGGCTGTGTGTGTGTGTGGATGGGGAAGAGGCTGTGTGTGTGTGTGTGGAGTGATGGGGAAGAGGCTGTGTGTGTGTGTGTGGAGTGATGGGGAAGAGGCTGTGTGTGTGGAGTGATGGGGAAGAAGCTGTGTGTGTGTGGAGCGATGGGGAAGAGGCTGTGTGTTTGTGTGTGGAGTGATGGGGAAGAGGCTGTGTGTGTGTGTGGAGTGATGGGGAAGAGGCTGTGTGTGTGTGTGGATGGGGAAGAGTCTGTGTGTGTGTGTGGAGTGATGGGGAAGAGGCTGTGTGTGTGTGTGGATGGGGAAGAGGCTGTGTGTGTGTGTGGAGTGATGGGGAAGAGGCTGTGTGTGTGTGTGGAGTGATGGGGAAGAGGCTGTGTGTGTGTGGAGTGATGGGGAAGAGGCTGTGTGTGTGTGGAGTGATGGGGAAGAGGATGTGTGTGTGTGTGGAGTGATGGGGAAGAGGCTGTGTGTGTGTGGAGTGATGGGGAAGAGGCTGTGTGTGTGTGGAGTAATGGGGAAGAGGCTGTGTGTGTGTGTGGAGCGATGGGGAAGAGGCTGTGTGTGTGTGGAGTGATGGGGAAGAGGCTGTGTGTGTGTGGAGTGATGGGGAAGAGGCTGTGTGTGTGGAGTGATGGGGAACAGCCTGTGTGTGTGTGTGTGTGGAGTGATGGGGAAGAGGCTGTGTGTGTGTGGAGTGATGGGGACGAGGCTGTGTGTGTGTGGAGTGATGGGGAAGAGGCTGTGTGTGTTTGGAGTGATGGGGACGAGGCTGTGTGTGTGTGGAGTGATGGGGAAGAGGCTGTGTGTGTGTGTGGAGTGATAGGGAAGAGGCTGTGTGTGTGTGTGGAGTGATGGGGAAGAGGCTGTGTGTGTGGAGTGATGGGGAAGAGGCTGTGTGTGTGTGGAGTGATGGGGAAGAGGCTGTGTGTGTGTGTGTGGAGTGATGGGGAAGAGGCTGTGTGTGTGGAGTGATGGGGAAGAGGCTGTGTGTGTGTGTGTGGAGTGCTGGGGAAGAGGCTGTGTGTGTGTGTGGATGGGGAAGAGGCTGTGTGTGTGTGTGTGGTGTGATGGGGAAGAGGCTGTGTGTGTGTGGAGTGATGGGGAAGAGGCTGTGTGTGTGGAGTGATGGGGAAGAGGCTGTGTGTGTGTGGAGCGATGGGGAAGAGGCTGTGTGTGTGTGTGTGGAGTGATGGGGAAGAGGCTGTGTGTGTGTGTGGAGCGATGGGGAAGAGGCTGTGTGTGTGTGTGTGGAGTGATGGGGAAGAGGCTGTGTGTGTGTGTGGAGTGATGGGGAAGAGGCTGTGTGTGTGTGTGGATGGGGAAGAGGCTGTGTGTGTGTGTGGAGTGATGGGGAAGAGGCTGTGTGTGTGTGTGGATGGGGAAGAGGCTGTGTGTGTGTGTGGAGTGATGGGGAAGAGGCTGTGTGTGTGTGTGGAGTGATGGGGAAGAGGCTGTGTGTGTGTGTGGAGTGATGGGGAAGAGGCTGTGTGTGTGTGGAGTGATGGGGAAGAGGCTGTGTGTGTGTGGAGTGATGGGGAAGAGGCTGTGTGTGTGTGTGGAGCGATGGGGAAGAGGCTGTGTGTGTGTGGAGTGATGGGGAAGAGGCTGTGTGTGTGTGGAGTGATGGGGAAGAGGCTGTGTGTGTGGAGTGATGGGGAACAGCCTGTGTGTGTGTGTGTGGAGTGATGGGGAAGAGGCTGTGTGTGTGTGGAGTGATGGGGACGAGGCTGTGTGTGTGTGGAGTGATGGGGAAGAGGCTGTGTGTGTTTGGAGTGATGGGGACGAGGCTGTGTGTGTGTGGAGTGATGGGGAAGAGGCTGTGTGTGTGTGTGGAGTGATAGGGAAGAGGCTGTGTGTGTGTGTGGAGTGATGGGGAAGAGGCTGTGTGTGTGGAGTGATGGGGAAGAGGCTGTGTGTGTGTGGAGTGATGGGGAAGAGGCTGTGTGTGTGTGTGTGGAGTGATGGGGAAGAGGCTGTGTGTGTGGAGTGATGGGGAAGAGGCTGTGTGTGTGTGTGTGGAGTGCTGGGGAAGAGGCTGTGTGTGTGTGTGGATGGGGAAGAGGCTGTGTGTGTGTGTGTGTGGTGTGATGGGGAAGAGGCTGTGTGTGTGTGGAGTGATGGGGAAGAGGCTGTGTGTGTGGAGTGATGGGGAAGAGGCTGTGTGTGTGTGGAGCGATGGGAAAGAGGCTGTGTGTGTGTGTGTGGAGTGATGGGGAAGAGGCTGTGTGTGTGTGTGGAGTGATGGGGAAGAGGCTGTGTGTGTGTGTGGAGTGATGTGGAAGAGGCTGTGTGTGTGTGTGGATGGGGAAGAGGCTGTGTGTGTGTGTGGAGTGATGGGGAAGAGGCTGTGTGTGTGTGTGGATGGGGAAGAGGCTGTGTGTGTGTGTGGAGTGATGGGGAAGAGGCTGTGTGTGTGTGTGGAGTGATGGGGAAGAGGCTGTGTGTGTGTGTGGAGTGATGGGGAAGAGGCTGTGTGTGTGTGGAGTGATGGGGAAGAGGCTGTGTGTGTGTGTGGAGTGATGGGGAAGAGGCTGTGTGTGTGTGGAGTGATGGGGAAGAGGCTGTGTGTGTGTGGAGTGATGGGGAAGAGGCTGTGTGTGTGTGGAGTGATGGGGAAGAGGCTGTGTGTGTGTGTGGAGTGATGGGGAAGAGGCTGTGTGTGTGTGGAGTGATGGGGAAGAGGCTGTGTGTGTGTGGAGTGATGGGGAAGAGGCTGTGTGTGTGTGTGGAGCGATGGGGAAGAGGCTGTGTGTGTGTGGAGTGATGGGGAAGAGGCTGTGTGTGTGGAGTGATGGGGAACAGCCTGTGTGTGTGTGTGTGGAGTGATGGGGAAGAGGCTGTGTGTGTGTGTGGAGCGATGGGGAAGAGACTGTGAGTGTGGAGTGATGGGGAACAGGCTGTGTGTGTGTGTGTGGAGCGATGGGGAAGAGGCTGTGTGTGTGGAGCGATGGGGAAGAGGCTGTGTGTGTGTGTGGAGTGATGGGGAAGAGGCTGTGTGTGTGTGTGGAGTGATGGGGAACAGGCTGTGTGTGTGTGGAGTGATGGGGAAGAGGCTGTGTGTGTGTGTGGAGTGATGGGGAAGAGGGTGTGTGTGTGTGTGGAGTGATGGGGAAGAGGCTGTGTGTGTGTGTGGAGTGATGGGGAAGAGGCTGTATGTGTGTGGAGTGATGGGGAAGAGGCTGTGTTTGTGTGGAGTGATGGGGAAGAGGCTGTGTGTGTGTGTGGAGTGATGGGGAAGAGGCTGTGTGTGTGTGTGTGGAGTGATGGGGAAGAGGCTGTGTGTGTGTGTGGAGTGATGGGGAAGAGGCTGTGTTTGTGTGGAGTGATGGGGAAGAGGCTGTGTGTGTGTGGAGTGATGGCAAGAGGCTGTGTGTGTGTGTGGAGTGATGGGGAAGAGGCTGTGTGTGTGTGGAGTGATGGGTAAGAGGCTGAGTGTGTGGAGTGATGGGGAAGAGGCTATGTGTGTGTGGAGTGATGGGGAAGAGGCTCTGTGTGTGTGGAGTGATGGGGAAGAGGCTGTGTGTGTGTGTGTGGAGTGATGGGGAAGAGGCTGTGTGTGTGTGTGTGGAGTGATGGGGAAGAGGCTGTGTGTGTGTGTGGAGTGATGGGGAAGAGGCTGTGTGTGTGTGGAGTGATGGGGAAGAGGCTGTGTGTGTGTGGATGGGGAAGAGGCTCTGTGTGTGTGTGTGGAGTGATGGGGAAGAGGCTGTGTGTGTGTGGAGTGATGGGGAAGAGGCTGTGTGTGTGTGTGTGGAGTGATGGGGAAGAGGCTGTGTGTGTGTGTGGAATGATGGGGAACAGGCTGTGTGTGTGCGGAGCGATGGGGAAGAGGCTGTGTGTGTGTGGAGTGATGGGGAAGAGGCTGTGTGTGTGTGTGTGGAGTGATGGGGAAGAGGCTGTGTGTGTATGGAGAGATGGGGAAGAGGCTGTGTGTGTGTGTGGAGTGATGGGGAAGAGGCTGTGTGTGTGTGGAGTGATGGGGAAGAGGCTGACTGTGTGTGGAGTGATGGGGAAGAGGCTGTGTGTGTGTGTGTGGAGTGATGGGGAAGAGGCTGTGTGTGTGGAGTGATGGGGAAGAGGCTGTGTGTGTGTGTGGAGTGATGGGGAAGAGGCTGTGTGTGTGTGTGGAGCGATGGGGAAGAGGCTGTGTGTGTGTGGAGTGATGGGGAAGAGGCTGTGTGTGTGGAGTGATGGGGAACAGCCTGTGTGTGTGTGTGTGGAGTGATGGGGAAGAGGCTGTGTGTGTGTGTGGAGCGATGGGGAAGAGACTGTGTGTGTGTGTGGAGTGATGGGGAAGAGGCTGTGAGTGTGGAGTGATGGGGAACAGGCTGTGTGTGTGTGTGTGGAGCGATGGGGAAGAGGCTGTGTGTGTGGAGCGATGGGGAAGAGGCTGTGTGTGTGTGTGGAGTGATGGGGAAGAGGGTGTGTGTGTGTGTGGAGTGATGGGGAACAGGCTGTGTGTGTGTGTGGAGTGATGGGGAAGAGGCTGTATGTGTGTGGAGTGATGGGGAAGAGGCTGTGTGTGTGTGGAGTGATGGGGAAGAGGCTGTGTTTGTGTGGAGTGATGGGGAAGAGGCTGTGTGTGTGTGGAGTGATGGCAAGAGGCTGTGTGTGTGTGTGGAGTGATGGGGAAGAGGCTGTGTGTGTGTGGAGTGATGGGGAAGAGGCTGAGTGTGTGGAGTGATGGGGAAGAGGCTGTGTGTGTGTGGAGTGATGGGGAAGAGGCTGTGTGTGTGTGTGTGGAGTGATGGGGAAGAGGCTGTGTGTGTGTGTGTGGAGTGATGGGGAAGAGGCTGTGTGTGTGTGTGGAGTGATGGGGAAGAGGCTGTGTGTGTGTGGAGTGATGGGGAAGAGGCTGTTTGTGTGTGGATGGGGAAGAGGCTGTGTGTGTGTGTGTGGAGTGATGGGGAAGAGGCTGTGTGTGTGTGGAGTGATGGGGAAGAGGCTGTGTGTGTGTGTGTGGAGTGATGGGGAAGAGGCTGTGTGTGTGTGTGGAATGATGGGGAACAGGCTGTGTGTGTGCGGAGCGATGGGGAAGAGGCTGTGTGTGTGTGGAGTGATGGGGAAGAGGCTGTGTGTGTGTGTGTGGAGTGATGGGGAAGAGGCTGTGTGTGTATGGAGAGATGGGGAAGAGGCTGTGTGTGTGTGTGGAGTGATGGGGAAGAGGCTGTGTGTGTGTGGAGTGATGGGGAAGAGGCTGACTGTGTGTGGAGTGATGGGGAAGAGGCTGTGTGTGTGTGTGTGGAGTGATGGGGAAGAGGCTGTGTGTGTGGAGTGATGGGGAAGAGGCTGTGTGTGTGTGTGGAGTGATGGGGAAGAGGCTGTGTGTGTGTGTGGAGTGATGGGGAAGAGGCTGTGTGTGTGTGTGGAGTGATGGAAGAGGCTGAGTGTGTGGAGTGATGGGGAAGAGGCTGTGTGTGTGTGTGGAGTGATGGGGAAGAGGCTGTGTGTGTGTGGAGTGATGGGGAATAGGCTGTGTGTGTGTGTGGAGCGATGGTGAAGAGGTTGTGTGTGTGTGTGGATGGGGAAGAGGCTGTGTGTGTGTGTGGAGTGATGGGGAAGAGGCTGTGTGTGTGTGTGGAGTGATGGGGAAGAGGCTGTGTGTGTGTGGAGTGATGGGGAAGAGGCTGTGTGTGTGTGTGGATGGGGAAGAGGCTGTGTGTGTGTGTGGAGTGATGGGAAGAGGCTGTGTGTGTGTGGAGTGATGGGGACGAGGCTGTGTGTGTGTGGAGTGATGGGGAAGAGGCTGTGTGTGTTTGGAGTGATGGGGACGAGGCTGTGTGTGTGTGGAGTGATGGGGAAGAGGCTGTGTGTGTGTGTGGAGTGATAGGGAAGAGGCTGTGTTTTTGTGTGGAGTGACGGGGAAGAGGCTGTGTGTGTGGAGTGATGGGGAAGAGGCTGTGTGTGTGTGGAGTGATGGGGAAGAGGCTGTGTGTGTGTGTGTGGAGTGATGGGCAAGAGGCTGTGTGTGTGTGTGGATGGGGAAGAGGCTGTGTGTGTGTGTGTGGAGTGCTGGGGAAGAGGCTGTGTGTGTGTGTAGATGGGGAAGAGGCTGTGTGTGTGTGTGTGGAGTGATGGGGAAGAGGCTGTGTGTGTGTGTGTGGAGTGATGGGGAAGAGGCTGTGTGTGTGGAGTGATGGGGAAGAGGCTGTGTGTGTGTGGAGCGATGGGGAAGAGGCTGTGTGTGTGTGTGTGGAGTGATGGGGAAGAGGCTGTGTGTGTGTGTGGAGTGATGGGGAAGAGGCTGTGTGTGTGTGTGGAGTGATGGGGAAGAGGCTGTGTGTGTGTGTGGATGGGGAAGAGGCTGTGTGTGTGTGTGGAGTGATGGGGAAGAGGCTGTGTGTGTGTGTGGAGTGATGGGGAAGAGGCTGTGTGTGTGTGGAGTGATGGGGAAGAGGCTGTGTGTGTGTGGAGTGATGGGGAAGAGGCTGTGTGTGTGTGTGGAGTGATGGGGAAGAGGCTGTGTGTGTGTGGAGTGATGGGGAAGAGGCTGTGTGTGTGTGGAGTGATGGGGAAGAGGCTGTGTGTGTGTGTGGAGCGATGGGGAAGAGGCTGTGTGTGTGTGGAGTGATGGGGAAGAGGCTGTGTGTGTGTGGAGTGATGGGGAAGAGGCTGTGTGTGTGTAGTGATGGGGAACAGCCTGTGTGTGTGTGTGTGGAGTGATGGGGAAGAGGCTGTGTGTGTGTGTGGAGCGATGGGGAAGAGGCTGTGTGTGTGTGTGGAGTGATGGGGAAGAGGCTGTGTGTGTGTGTGGAGTGATGGGGAACAGGCTGTGTGTGTGTGTGTGGAGTGATGGGGAAGAGGCTGTGTGTGTGTGGAGTGATGGGGAAGAGGCTGTGTGTGTGTGTGGATGGGGAAGAGGCTGTGTGTGTGTGTGGAGTGATGGGGAAGAGGCTGTGTGTGTGTGGAGTGATGGGGACGAGGCTGTGTGTGTGTGGACTGATGGGGAAGAGGCTGTGTGTGTTTGGAGTGATGGGGACGAGGCTGTGTGTGTGTGTGGAGTAATGGGGAAGAGGCTGTGTGTGTGTGTGGAGTGATGGGGAAGAGGCTGTGTGTGTGTGTGGAGTGATGGGGAAGTGGCTGTGTGTGTGTGTGGATGGGGAAGAGGCTGTGTGTGTGTGTGTGGATGGGGAAGAGGCTGTGTGTGTGTGGATTGATGGGGAAGAGGCTGTGTGTGTGTGTGGAGTGATGGGGAAGAGGCTGTGTGTGTGTGTGGAGAGATGGGGAAGAGGCTGTGTGTGTGTGGAGTGATGGGGAAGAGGCTGTGTGTGTGTGGATGGGGAAGAGGCTGTGTGTGTGTGGAGTGATGGGGAAGAGGCTGTGTGTGTGTGGAGCGATGGGGAAGAGGCTGTGTGTGTGTGGATGGGGAAGAGGCTGTGTGCGTGTGGAGTGATGGGGAAGAGGCTGTGTGTGTGTGGATGGGGAAGAGGCTGTGTGCGTGTGGAGTGATGGGAAGAGGCTGTGTGTGTGTGGAGTGATGGGGAAGTGGCTGTGTGTGTGTGGAGTGATGGGGAAGAGGCTGTGTGTGTGTGTGTGGATGGGGAAGAGGCTGTGTGTGTGTGGAGTGATGTGGAAGAGGCTGTGTGTGTGTGGAGTGATGGGGAAGAGGCTGTGTCTGTGTGTGGAGTGATGGGGAAGAGGCTGTGTGTGTGTGTGGAGAGATGGGGAAGAGGCTGTGTGTGTGTGGAGTGATGGGGAAGAGGCTGTGTGTGTGTGTGGAGAGATGGGGAAGAGGCTGTGTGTGTGTGTGTGGAGTGATGGGGAAGAGGCTGTGTGTGTGTGGTGTGATGGGGAAGAGGCTGTGTGTGTGTGGAGTGATGGGGAAGAGGCTGTGTGTGTGTGGAATGATGGGGAAGAGGCTGTGTGTGTGTGTGTGGAGTGATGGGGAAGAGGCTGTGTGTGTGTGGAGTGATGGGGAAGAGGCTGTGTGTGTGTGGAGTGATGGGGAAGAGGCTGTGTGTGTGTGTGTCGAGTGATGGGGAAGAGGCTGTGTGTGTGTGGAGTGATGGGGAAGAGGCTGTAGGTGTGGAGTGATGGGGAAGAGGCTGTGTGTGTGTGTGGAGTGATGGGGAAGAGGCTGTGTGTGTGGAGTAATGGGGAAGAGGCTGTGTGTGTGTGTGGAGCGATGGGGAAGAGGCTGTATGTGTGGAGTGATGGGGAAGAGGCTGTGTGTGTGTGTGGAGTGATGGGGAAGAGGCTGTGTGTGTGGAGTGATGGGGAAGAGGCTGTGTGTGTGTGTGGAGTGATCGGGAAGAGGCTGTGTGTGTGTGGAGTGATGGGGAAGAGGCTGTAGGTGTGGAGTGATGGGGAAGAGGCTGTGTGTGTGTGTGGAGTGATGGGGAAGAGGCTGTGTGTGTGGAGTGATGGGGAAGAGGCTGTGTGTGTGTGTGGAGCGATGGGGAAGAGGCTGTATGTGTGGAGTGATGGGGAAGAGGCTGTGTGTGTGTGTGGAGTGATGGGGAAGAGGCTGTGTGTGTGGAGTGATGGGGAAGAGGCTGTGTGTGTGTGTGGAGTGATGGGGAAGAGGCTGTGTGTGTGTGTGGAGTGATGGGGAAGAGGCTGTGTGTGTGTGTGGAGTGATGGGGAAGAGGCTGAGTGTGTGGAGTGATGGGGAAGAGGCTGTGTGTGTGTGTGGAGTGATGGGGAAGAGGCTGTGTGTGTGTGGAGTGATGGGGAATAGGCTGTGTGTGTGTGTGGAGCGATGGTGAAGAGGTTGTGTGTGTGTGTGGATGGGGAAGAGGCTGTGTGTGTGTGTGGAGTGATGGGGAAGAGGCTGTGTGTGTGTGTGGAGTGATGGGGAAGAGGCTGTGTGTGTGTGGAGTGATGGGGAAGAGGCTGTGTGTGTGTGTGGATGGGGAAGAGGCTGTGTGTGTGTGTGGAGTGATGGGGAAGAGGCTGTGTGTGTGTGGAGTGATGGGGACGAGGCTGTGTGTGTGTGGAGTGATGGGGAAGAGGCTGTGTGTGTTTGGAGTGATGGGGACGAGGCTGTGTGTGTGTGGCGTGATGGGGAAGAGGCTGTGTGTGTGTGTGTGGAGTGATAGGGAAGAGGCTGTGTTTTTGTGTGGAGTGATGGGGAAGAGGCTGTGTGTGTGGAGTGATGGGGAAGAGGCTGTGTGTGTGTGGAGTGATGGGGAAGAGGCTGTGTGTGTGTGTGGATGGGGAAGAGGCTGTGTGTGTGTGTGTGGAGTGATGGGGAAGAGGCTGTGTGTGTGTGTGGATGGGGAAGAGGCTGTGTGTGTGTGTGTGGAGTGCTGGGGAAGAGGCTGTGTGTGTGTGTGGATGGGGAAGAGGCTGTGTGTGTGTGTGTGGAGTGATGGGGAAGAGGCTGTGTGTGTGTGTGTGGAGTGATGGGGAAGAGGCTGTGTGTGTGGAGTGATGGGGAAGAGGCTGTGTGTGTGTGGAGCGATGGGGAAGAGGCTGTGTGTGTGTGTGTGGAGTGATGGGGAAGAGGCTGTGTGTGTGTGTGGAGTGATGGGGAAGAGGCTGTGTGTGTGTGTGGATGGGGAAGAGTCTGTGTGTGTGTGTGGAGTGATGGGGAAGAGGCTGTGTGTGTGTGTGGATGGGGAAGAGGCTGTGTGTGTGTGTGGAGTGATGGGGAAGAGGCTGTGTGTGTGTGTGGAGTGATGGGGAAGAGGCTGTGTGTGTGTGGAGTGATGGGGAAGAGGCTGTGTGTGTGTGGAGTGATGGGGAAGAGGCTGTGTGTGTGTGTGGAGTGATGGGGAAGAGGCTGTGTGTGTGTGGAGTGATGGGGAAGAGGCTGTGTGTGTGTGGAGTAATGGGGAAGAGGCTGTGTGTGTGTGTGGAGCGATGGGGAAGAGGCTGTGTGTGTGTGGAGTGATGGGGAAGAGGCTGTGTGTGTGTGGAGTGATGGGGAAGAGGCTGTGTGTGTGGAGTGATGGGGAACAGCCTGTGTGTGTGTGTGTGGAGTGATGGGGAAGAGGCTGTGTGTGTGTGGAGTGATGGGGACGAGGCTGTGTGTGTGTGGAGTGATGGGGAAGAGGCTGTGTGTGTTTGGAGTGATGGGGACGAGGCTGTGTGTGTGTGGAGTGATGGGGAAGAGGCTGTGTGTGTGTGTGGAGTGATAGGGAAGAGGCTGTGTGTGTGTGTGGAGTGATGGGGAAGAGGCTGTGTGTGTGGAGTGATGGGGAAGAGGCTGTGTGTGTGTGGAGTGATGGGGAAGAGGCTGTGTGTGTGTGTGTGGAGTGATGGGGAAGAGGCTGTGTGTGTGTGTGGAGTGATGGGGAAGAGGCTGTGTGTGTGTGTGTGGAGTGCTGGGGAAGAGGCTGTGTGTGTGTGTGGATGGGGAAGAGGCTGTGTTTGTGTGTGTGGTGTGATGGGGAAGAGGCTGTGTGTGTGTGGCGTGATGGGGAAGAGGCTGTGTGTGTGGAGTGATGGGGAAGAGGCTGTGTGTGTGTGGAGCGATGGGGAAGAGGCTGTGTGTGTGTGTGTGGAGTGATGGGGAAGAGGCTGTGTGTGTGTGTGGAGCGATGGGGAAGAGGCTGTGTGTGTGTGTGTGGAGTGATGGGGAAGAGGCTGTGTGTGTGTGTGGAGTGATGGGGAAGAGGCTGTGTGTGTGTGTGGTTGGGGAAGAGGCTGTGTGTGTGTGTGGAGTGATGGGGAAGAGGCTGTGTGTGTGTGTGGATGGGGAAGAGGCTGTGTGTGTGTGTGGAGTGATGGGGAAGAGGCTGTGTGTGTGTGTGGAGTGATGGGGAAGAGGCTGTGTGTGTGTGTGGAGTGATGGGGAAGAGGCTGTGTGTGTGTGGAGTGATGGGGAAGAGGCTGTGTGTGTGTGGAGTGATGGGGAAGAGGCTGTGTGTGTGTGTGGAGCGATGGGGAAGAGGCTGTGTGTGTGTGGAGTGATGGGGAAGAGGCTGTGTGTGTGTGGAGTGATGGGGAAGAGGCTGTGTGTGTGGAGTGATGGGGAACAGCCTGTGTGTGTGTGTGTGGAGTGATGGGGAAGAGGCTGTGTGTGTGTGGAGTGATGGGGACGAGGCTGTGTGTGTGTGGAGTGATGGGGAAGAGGCTGTGTGTGTTTGGAGTGATGGGGACGAGGCTGTGTGTGTGTGGAGTGATGGGGAAGAGGCTGTGTGTGTGTGTGGAGTGATAGGGAAGAGGCTGTGTGTGTGTGTGGAGTGATGGGGAAGAGGCTGTGTGTGTGGAGTGATGGGGAAGAGGCTGTGTGTGTGTGGAGTGATGGGGAAGAGGCTGTGTGTGTGTGTGTGGAGTGATGGGGAAGAGGCTGTGTGTGTGGAGTGATGGGGAAGAGGCTGTGTGTGTGTGTGTGGAGTGCTGGGGAAGAGGCTGTGTGTGTGTGTGGATGGGGAAGAGGCTGTGTGTGTGTGTGTGGTGTGATGGGGAAGAGGCTGTGTGTGTGTGGAGTGATGGGGAAGAGGCTGTGTGTGTGGAGTGATGGGGAAGAGGCTGTGTGTGTGTGGAGCGATGGGAAAGAGGCTGTGTGTGTGTGTGTGGAGTGATGGGGAAGAGGCTGTGTGTGTGTGTGGAGTGATGGGGAAGAGGCTGTGTGTGTGTGTGTGGAGTGATGGGGAAGAGGCTGTGTGTGTGTGTGGATGGGGAAGAGGCTGTGTGTGTGTGTGGAGTGATGGGGAAGAGGCTGTGTGTGTGTGTGGATGGGGAAGAGGCTGTGTGTGTGTGTGGAGTGATGGGGAAGAGGCTGTGTGTGTGTGTGGAGTGATGGGGAAGAGGCTGTGTGTGTGTGTGGAGTGATGGGGAAGAGGCTGTGTGTGTGTGGAGTGATGGGGAAGAGGCTGTGTGTGTGTGTGGAGTGATGGGGAAGAGGCTGTGTGTGTGTGGAGTGATGGGGAAGAGGCTGTGTGTGTGTGGAGTGATGGGGAAGAGGCTGTGTGTGTGTGGAGTGATGGGGAAGAGGCTGTGTGTGTGTGTGCAGTGATGGGGAAGAGGCTGTGTGTGTGTGGAGTGATGGGGAAGAGGCTGTGTGTGTGTGGAGTGATGGGGAAGAGGCTGTGTGTGTGTGTGGAGCGATGGGGAAGAGGCTGTGTGTGTGTGGAGTGATGGGGAAGAGGCTGTGTGTGTGGAGTGATGGGGAACAGCCTGTGTGTGTGTGTGTGGAGTGATGGGGAAGAGGCTGTGTGTGTGTGTGGAGCGATGGGGAAGAGACTGTGTGTGTGTGTGGAGTGATGGGGAAGAGGCTGTGAGTGTGGAGTGATGGGGAACAGGCTGTGTGTGTGTGTGTGGAGCGATGGGGAAGAGGCTGTGTGTGTGGAGCGATGGGGAAGAGGCTGTGTGTGTGTGTGGTGTGATGGGGAAGAGGCTGTGTGTGTGTGTGGAGTGATGGGGAACAGGCTGTGTGTGTGTGGAGTGATGGGGAAGAGGCTGTGTGTGTGTGTGGAGTGATGGGGAAGAGGGTGTGTGTGTGTGTGGAGTGATGGGGAAGAGGCTGTGTGTGTGTGTGGAGTGATGGGGAAGAGGCTGTATGTGTGTGGAGTGATGGGGAAGAGGCTGTGTGTGTGTGGAGTGATGGGGAAGAGGCTGTGTTTGTGTGGAGTGATGGGGAAGAGGCTGTGTGTGTGTGGAGTGATGGCAAGAGGCTGTGTGTGTGTGTGGAGTGATGGGGAAGAGGCTGTGTGTGTGTGGAGTGATGGGGAAGAGGCTGAGTGTGTGGAGTGATGGGGAAGAGGCTATGTGTGTGTGGAGTGATGGGGAAGAGGCTGTGTGTGTGTGGAGTGATGGGGAAGAGGCTGTGTGTGTGTGTGTGGAGTGATGGGGAAGAGGCTGTGTGTGTGTGTGTGGAGTGATTGGGAAGAGGCTGTGTGTGTGTGTGTGGAGTGATGGGGAAGAGGCTGTGTGTGTGTGGAGTGATGGGGAAGAGGCTGTGTGTGTGTGTGTGGAGTGATGGGGAAGAGGCTGTGTGTGTGTGTGGAATGATGGGGAACAGGCTGTGTGTGTGCGGAGCGATGGGGAAGAGGCTGTGTGTGTGTGGAGTGATGGGGAAGAGGCTGTGTGTGTGTGTGTGGAGTGATGGGGAAGAGGCTGTGTGTGTATGGAGAGATGGGGAAGAGGCTGTGTGTGTGTGTGGAGTGATGGGGAAGAGGCTGTGTGTGTGTGGAGTGATGGGGAAGAGGCTGACTGTGTGTGGAGTGATGGGGAAGAGGCTGTGTGTGTGTGTGTGGAGTGATGGGGAAGAGGCTGTGTGTGTGTGTGGAGTGATGGGGAAGAGGCTGTGTGTGTGTGTGGAGTGATGGGGAAGAGGCTGTGTGTGTGTGGAGTGATGGGGAAGAGGCTGACTGTGTGTGGAGTGATGGGGAAGAGGCTGTGTGTGTGTGTGTGTGGAGTGATGGGAAAGAGGCTGTGTGTGTGTGTGGAGTGATGGGGAAGAGGCTGTGTGTGTGTGGAGTGATGGGGAAGAGGCTGTGTTTGTGTGTGGAGTGATGGGGAAGAGGCTGTGTGTGTGGAATGATGGGGAAGAGGCTGTGTGTGTGTGGAGTGATGGGGAAGAGGCTGTGTGTGTGTGTGGAGTGATGGGGAAGAGGCTGTGTGTGTGTGGAGTGATGGGGAAGAGGCTGTGTGTGTGTGTGGAGTGATGGAGAAGAGGCTGTATGTGTGTGGAGTGATGGGGAAGAGGCTGTGTGTGTGGAGTGATTGGGAAGAGGCTGTGTGTGTGTGGAGTGATGGGGAAGAGGCTGTGTGTGTGTGTGGAGTGATGGGGAAGAGGCTGTGTGTGTGGAATGATGGGGAAGAGGCTGTGTGTGTGTGTGGAGTGATGGGGAAGAGGCTGTTTGTGTGGAGTGATGGGGAAGAGGCTGTGTGTGTGTGGAGTGATGGGGAAGAGGCTGAGTGTGTGGAGTGATGGGGAAGAGGCTATGTGTGTGTGGAGTGATGGGGAAGAGGCTGTGTGTGTGTGGAGTGATGGGGAAGAGGCTGTGTGTGTGTGTGTGGAGTGATGGGGAAGAGGCTGTGTGTGTGTGTGTGGAGTGATGGGGAAGAGGCTGTGTGTGTGTGCGTGGAGTGATGGGGAAGAGGCTGTGTGTGTGTGGAGTGATGGGGAAGAGGCTGTGTGTGTGTGGATGGGGAAGAGGCTGTGTGTGTGTGTGTGGAGTGATGGGGAAGAGGCTGTGTGTGTGTGGAGTGATGGGGAAGAGGCTGTGTGTGTGTGTCTGGAGTGATGGGGAAGAGGCTGTGTGTGTGTGTGGAATGATGGGGAACAGGCTGTGTGTGTGCGGAGCGATGGGGAAGAGGCTGTGTGTGTGTGGAGTGATGGGGAAGAGGCTGTGTGTGTGTGTGTGGAGTGATGGGGAAGAGGCTGTGTGTGCATGGAGAGATGGGGAAGAGGCTGTGTGTGTGTGTGGAGTGATGGGGAAGAGGCTGTGTGTGTGTGGAGTGATGGGGAAGAGGCTGACTGTGTGTGGAGTGATGGGGAAGAGGCTGTGTGTGTGTGTGTGGAGTGATGGGGAAGAGGCTGTGTGTGTGTGTGGAGTGATGGGGAAGAGGCTGTGTTTGTGTGTGGAGCGATGGGGAAGAGGCTGTGTGTGTGGAGTGATGGGGAAGAGGCTGTGTGTGTGTGGAGTGATGGGGAAGAGGCTGTGTGTGTGTGTGGAGTGATGGGGAAGAGGCTGTGTGTGTTTGTGGAGTGATGGGGAAGAGGCTGTGTGTGTGGAGTGATGGGGAAGAGGCTGTGTGTGTGTGGAGTGATGGGGAAGAGGCTGTGTTTGTGTGTGGAGTGATGGGGAAGAGGCTGTGTGTGTGGAATGATGGGGAAGAGGCTGTGTGTGTGTGGAGTGATGGGGAAGAGGCTGTGTGTGTGTGTGGAGTGATGGGGAAGAGGCTGTGTGTGTGTGGAGTGATGGGGAAGAGGCTGTGTGTGTGTGGAGTGATGGGGAAGAGGCTGTGTGTGTGTGTGGAGTGATGGGGAAGAGGCTGTATGTGTGTGGAGTGATGGGGAAGAGGCTGTGTGTGTGGAGTGATTGGGAAGAGGCTGTGTGTGTGTGGAGTGATGGGGAAGAGGCTGTGTGTGTGTGTGGAGTGATGGGGAAGAGGCTGTGTGTGTGGAATGATGGGGAAGAGGCTGTGTGTGTGTGTGGAGTGATGGGGAAGAGGCTGTGTGTGTGGAGTGATGGGGAAGAGGCTGTGTGTGTGTGGAGTGATGGGGAAGAGGCTGTGTGTGTGGAGTGATTGGGAAGAGGCTGTGTGTTTGTGGATTGATGGGGAAGAGGCTGTGTGTGTGTGTGGAGTGATGGGGAAGAGGCTGTGTGTGTGGAGTGATGGGGAAGAGGCTGTGTGTGTGGAATGATGGGGAAGAGGCTGTGTGTGTGTGGAGTGATGGGGAAGAGGCTGTGTGTGTGTGGAGTGATGGGGACGAGGCTGTGTGTGTGGAGTGATTGGGAAGAGGCTGTGTGTGTGTGTGGAGTGATGGGGAAGAGGCTGTGTGTGTGTGGAGTGATGGGGAAGAGGCTGTGTGTGTGTGGAGAGATGGGGAAGAGGCTGTGTGTGTGTGTGGAGTGATGGGGAAGAGGCTGTGTGTGTGTGGAGTGATGGGGAAGAGGCTGTGTGTGTGTGGAGTGATGGGGAAGAGGCTGTGTGTGTGTGGATGGGGAAGAGGCTGTGTGTGTGTGTGGAGTGATGGGGAAGAGGCTGTGTGTGTGTGTGGAGTGATGGGGAAGAGGCTGTGTGTGTGTGTGGAGTGATGGGGAAGAGGCTGTGTGTGTGTGGATGGGGAAGAGGCTGTGTGTGTGTGTGGATGGGGAAGAGGCTGTGTGTGTGTGGAGTGATTGGGAAGAGGCTGTGTGTGTGTGGAGAGATCGGGAAGAGGCTGTGTGTGTGTGTGGAGTGATGGGGAAGAGGCTGTGTTTGTGTGGAGTGATGGGGAAGAGGCTGTGTGTGTGTGGAGTGATGGCAAGAGGCTGTGTGTGTGTGTGGAGTGATGGGGAAGAGGCTGTGTGTGTGTGGAGTGATGGGGAAGAGGCTGAGTGTGTGGAGTGATGGGGAAGAGGCTATGTGTGTGTGGAGTGATGGGGAAGAGGCTGTGTGTGTGTGGAGTGATGGGGAAGAGGCTGTGTGTGTGTGTGTGGAGTGATGGGGAAGAGGCTGTGTGTGTGTGTGTGGAGTGATTGGGAAGAGGCTGTGTGTGTGTGTGTGGAGTGATGGGGAAGAGGCTGTGTGTGTGTGGAGTGATGGGGAAGAGGCTGTGTGTGTGTGTGTGGAGTGATGGGGAAGAGGCTGTGTGTGTGTGTGGAATGATGGGGAACAGGCTGTGTGTGTGCGGAGCGATGGGGAAGAGGCTGTGTGTGTGTGGAGTGATGGGGAAGAGGCTGTGTGTGTGTGTGTGGAGTGATGGGGAAGAGGCTGTGTGTGTATGGAGAGATGGGGAAGAGGCTGTGTGTGTGTGTGGAGTGATGGGGAAGAGGCTGTGTGTGTGTGGAGTGATGGGGAAGAGGCTGACTGTGTGTGGAGTGATGGGGAAGAGGCTGTGTGTGTGTGTGTGGAGTGATGGGGAAGAGGCTGTGTGTGTGTGTGGAGTGATGGGGAAGAGGCTGTGTGTGTGTGTGGAGTGATGGGGAAGAGGCTGTGTGTGTGTGGAGTGATGGGGAAGAGGCTGACTGTGTGTGGAGTGATGGGGAAGAGGCTGTGTGTGTGTGTGTGTGGAGTGATGGGGAAGAGGCTGTGTGTGTGTGTGGAGTGATGGGGAAGAGGCTGTGTGTGTGTGGAGTGATGGGGAAGAGGCTGTGTTTGTGTGTGGAGTGATGGGGAAGAGGCTGTGTGTGTGGAATGATGGGGAAGAGGCTGTGTGTGTGTGGAGTGATGGGGAAGAGGCTGTGTGTGTGTGTGGAGTGATGGGGAAGAGGCTGTGTGTGTGTGGAGTGATGGGGACGAGGCTGTGTGTGTGGAGTGATTGGGAAGAGGCTGTGTGTGTGTGTGGAGTGATGGGGAAGAGGCTGTGTGTGTGTGGAGTGATGGGGAAGAGGCTGTGTGTGTGTGGAGAGATGGGGAAGAGGCTGTGTGTGTGTGTGGAGTGATGGGGAAGAGGCTGTGTGTGTGTGGAGTGATGGGGAAGAGGCTGTGTGTGTGTGGAGTGATGGGGAAGAGGCTGTGTGTGTGTGGATGGGGAAGAGGCTGTGTGTGTGTGTGGAGTGATGGGGAAGAGGCTGTGTGTGTGTGTGGAGTGATGGGGAAGAGGCTGTGTGTGTGTGTGGAGTGATGGGGAAGAGGCTGTGTGTGTGTGGATGGGGAAGAGGCTGTGTGTGTGTGTGGATGGGGAAGAGGCTGTGTGTGTGTGGAGTGATTGGGAAGAGGCTGTGTGTGTGTGGAGAGATCGGGAAGAGGCTGTGTGTGTGTGTGGAGTGATGGGGAAGAGGCTGTGTTTGTGTGGAGTGATGGGGAAGAGGCTGTGTGTGTGTGGAGTGATGGCAAGAGGCTGTGTGTGTGTGTGGAGTGATGGGGAAGAGGCTGTGTGTGTGTGGAGTGATGGGGAAGAGGCTGAGTGTGTGGAGTGATGGGGAAGAGGCTATGTGTGTGTGGAGTGATGGGGAAGAGGCTGTGTGTGTGTGGAGTGATGGGGAAGAGGCTGTGTGTGTGTGTGTGGAGTGATGGGGAAGAGGCTGTGTGTGTGTGTGTGGAGTGATTGGGAAGAGGCTGTGTGTGTGTGTGTGGAGTGATGGGGAAGAGGCTGTGTGTGTGTGGAGTGATGGGGAAGAGGCTGTGTGTGTGTGTGTGGAGTGATGGGGAAGAGGCTGTGTGTGTGTGTGGAATGATGGGGAACAGGCTGTGTGTGTGCGGAGCGATGGGGAAGAGGCTGTGTGTGTGTGGAGTGATGGGGAAGAGGCTGTGTGTGTGTGTGTGGAGTGATGGGGAAGAGGCTGTGTGTGTATGGAGAGATGGGGAAGAGGCTGTGTGTGTGTGTGGAGTGATGGGGAAGAGGCTGTGTGTGTGTGGAGTGATGGGGAAGAGGCTGACTGTGTGTGGAGTGATGGGGAAGAGGCTGTGTGTGTGTGTGTGGAGTGATGGGGAAGAGGCTGTGTGTGTGTGTGGAGTGATGGGGAAGAGGCTGTGTGTGTGTGTGGAGTGATGGGGAAGAGGCTGTGTGTGTGTGGAGTGATGGGGAAGAGGCTGACTGTGTGTGGAGTGATGGGGAAGAGGCTGTGTGTGTGTGTGTGTGGAGTGATGGGGAAGAGGCTGTGTGTGTGTGTGGAGTGATGGGGAAGAGGCTGTGTGTGTGTGGAGTGATGGGGAAGAGGCTGTGTTTGTGTGTGGAGTGATGGGGAAGAGGCTGTGTGTGTGGAATGATGGGGAAGAGGCTGTGTGTGTGTGGAGTGATGGGGAAGAGGCTGTGTGTGTGTGTGGAGTGATGGGGAAGAGGCTGTGTGTGTGTGGAGTGATGGGGAAGAGGCTGTGTGTGTGTGTGGAGTGATGGAGAAGAGGCTGTATGTGTGTGGAGTGATGGGGAAGAGGCTGTGTGTGTGGAGTGATTGGGAAGAGGCTGTGTGTGTGTGGAGTGATGGGGAAGAGGCTGTGTGTGTGTGTGGAGTGATGGGGAAGAGGCTGTGTGTGTGGAATGATGGGGAAGAGGCTGTGTGTGTGTGTGGAGTGATGGGGAAGAGGCTGTTTGTGTGGAGTGATGGGGAAGAGGCTGTGTGTGTGTGGAGTGATGGGGAAGAGGCTGAGTGTGTGGAGTGATGGGGAAGAGGCTATGTGTGTGTGGAGTGATGGGGAAGAGGCTGTGTGTGTGTGGAGTGATGGGGAAGAGGCTGTGTGTGTGTGTGTGGAGTGATGGGGAAGAGGCTGTGTGTGTGTGTGTGGAGTGATGGGGAAGAGGCTGTGTGTGTGTGCGTGGAGTGATGGGGAAGAGGCTGTGTGTGTGTGGAGTGATGGGGAAGAGGCTGTGTGTGTGTGGATGGGGAAGAGGCTGTGTGTGTGTGTGTGGAGTGATGGGGAAGAGGCTGTGTGTGTGTGGAGTGATGGGGAAGAGGCTGTGTGTGTGTGTGTGGAGTGATGGGGAAGAGGCTGTGTGTGTGTGTGGAATGATGGGGAACAGGCTGTGTGTGTGCGGAGCGATGGGGAAGAGGCTGTGTGTGTGTGGAGTGATGGGGAAGAGGCTGTGTGTGTGTGTGTGGAGTGATGGGGAAGAGGCTGTGTGTGCATGGAGAGATGGGGAAGAGGCTGTGTGTGTGTGTGGAGTGATGGGGAAGAGGCTGTGTGTGTGTGGAGTGATGGGGAAGAGGCTGACTGTGTGTGGAGTGATGGGGAAGAGGCTGTGTGTGTGTGTGTGGAGTGATGGGGAAGAGGCTGTGTGTGTGTGTGGAGTGATGGGGAAGAGGCTGTGTTTGTGTGTGGAGCGATGGGGAAGAGGCTGTGTGTGTGGAGTGATGGGGAAGAGGCTGTGTGTGTGTGGAGTGATGGGGAAGAGGCTGTGTGTGTGTGTGGAGTGATGGGGAAGAGGCTGTGTGTGTTTGTGGAGTGATGGGGAAGAGGCTGTGTGTGTGGAGTGATGGGGAAGAGGCTGTGTGTGTGTGGAGTGATGGGGAAGAGGCTGTGTTTGTGTGTGGAGTGATGGGGAAGAGGCTGTGTGTGTGGAATGATGGGGAAGAGGCTGTGTGTGTGTGGAGTGATGGGGAAGAGGCTGTGTGTGTGTGTGGAGTGATGGGGAAGAGGCTGTGTGTGTGTGGAGTGATGGGGAAGAGGCTGTGTGTGTGTGGAGTGATGGGGAAGAGGCTGTGTGTGTGTGTGGAGTGATGGGGAAGAGGCTGTATGTGTGTGGAGTGATGGGGAAGAGGCTGTGTGTGTGGAGTGATTGGGAAGAGGCTGTGTGTGTGTGGAGTGATGGGGAAGAGGCTGTGTGTGTGTGTGGAGTGATGGGGAAGAGGCTGTGTGTGTGGAATGATGGGGAAGAGGCTGTGTGTGTGTGTGGAGTGATGGGGAAGAGGCTGTGTGTGTGGAGTGATGGGGAAGAGGCTGTGTGTGTGTGGAGTGATGGGGAAGAGGCTGTGTGTGTGGAGTGATTGGGAAGAGGCTGTGTGTTTGTGGATTGATGGGGAAGAGGCTGTGTGTGTGTGTGGAGTGATGGGGAAGAGGCTGTGTGTGTGGAGTGATGGGGAAGAGGCTGTGTGTGTGGAATGATGGGGAAGAGGCTGTGTGTGTGTGGAGTGATGGGGAAGAGGCTGTGTGTGTGTGGAGTGATGGGGACGAGGCTGTGTGTGTGGAGTGATTGGGAAGAGGCTGTGTGTGTGTGTGGAGTGATGGGGAAGAGGCTGTGTGTGTGTGGAGTGATGGGGAAGAGGCTGTGTGTGTGTGGAGAGATGGGGAAGAGGCTGTGTGTGTGTGTGGAGTGATGGGGAAGAGGCTGTGTGTGTGTGGAGTGATGGGGAAGAGGCTGTGTGTGTGTGGAGTGATGGGGAAGAGGCTGTGTGTGTGTGGATGGGGAAGAGGCTGTGTGTGTGTGTGGAGTGATGGGGAAGAGGCTGTGTGTGTGTGTGGAGTGATGGGGAAGAGGCTGTGTGTGTGTGTGGAGTGATGGGGAAGAGGCTGTGTGTGTGTGGATGGGGAAGAGGCTGTGTGTGTGTGTGGATGGGGAAGAGGCTGTGTGTGTGTGGAGTGATTGGGAAGAGGCTGTGTGTGTGTGGAGAGATCGGGAAGAGGCTGTGTGTGTGTGTGGAGTGATGGGGAAGAGGCTGTGTGTGTGTGGATGGGGAAGAGGCTGTGTGTGTGTGGAGTGATGGGGAAGAGGCTGTGTGTGTGTGGATGGGGAAGAGGCTGTGTGTGTGTGTGGAGTGATGGGGAAGAGGCTGTGTGTGTGTGGATGGGGAAGAGGCTGTGTGTGTGTGGATGGGGAAGAGGCTGTGTTGCCTGCCTGGTGCCAGGGTTGAGGACATCAATTCTGGGCTGGAGACGAACTTCCAGTGGGAGGGTGAGGATCCATTTATCGGTGGCCCACGTTTGTACCAGTAGGTAGGACTAGGAAAGAGTTTCTACGAAGGGATTCTACATGGGGTAACTCTGTTAATTAAGGATGACATTAATGCAATAGTGAGAGATGATCTTAGTTCAGAAGATCAAGATGTAGAATCAGTTTGCGTAGAGATAAGAAATAGCAAGGGTAAGAAGTCACTTGTTGGAGCAGTTTATAGGCCCCCTAACAATAGCTACACTGTAGGACAGAGCATACAGGAAGAAATAATGGGGGCTTCGAGAAAGACGCTGCAATAATCTTGGGGGTTTTCATTTTATATTGATTGGATGAAACACATTCGCAAAAGTGTTGGTTGGTTGGCAATCAGAGTCCACTTGCCAACCAATCTGCACTCTCTTCTCATGCGATACAAATTGTTGTTGCCCTGTTACTGTTGGCAATTTCTTGCGTAGCTGTCCTGACGAGTGCAAGGTGAAACATATTAATAGCATGTCTCTTTTTTCAGCAATATTCAAGTTCTGCAGTACTAAACAACTGTGCGTCTTATAAAGGTTTGGCATAATGTTCTTGCTTTTGGCTTCCATTAATAAAACCAGGATCCTATCTGCCTTTTTTTCCACAGACTTCAAAGGTGTCCTGCCACCTTCAAAGATTTGTTTATTTTCATCTCTGGGCCTCTCTCTTTCTGCACCCATTTTATAACTGTCCCTGGGAACAGCCCGTAGAGCACAGAGTCCTGTGTCACAGAACTGCTCGGGATGAACCGCGACAGAAACCACTGCATCTCTCTCCAGACCTTCTTCACAAAGACACAATCTACAAGGAGGTGAACAACGGTCTCTTCCCCACCACAGCCACCTCGAGGGCAACGTGCAGAGGGGGTGAGACTCCTGGCGTGTAGGAAGGATCTTACAGGGAGGGCCTTTCTCACCACCAACCAAGCTACGTCTTGATGCTTGTTGGAAAATTCTGGCGATGAGACATTCTGCCAAATGACTTTGTCAGTCTGCTCAGGGAACCATCCCACAGGATCCACCCTCTCCTTTTCCCTCAGGGTCTCTAGGGCGATACGTGCTGACCATTGCCTGAGGACCAGGTGGTACAGCACGGTCCAACTACTTGGAGCGTTCCACGGTAGCGTGGCCAGGTCCATCGCTGGCAAGGCTGATATTTATTGTCCATTATTGTTGGTCTTTAACTGAGTGGTTTACTAGGTCACTTCATAAGAGAGTCAAGAATCAACGACATTAGTGTGAGACTGAAATACTCAGGTGCCTCACTACACTTTACAATTACAGGTTATATTTACAAAATACATTTCATCCCAAACATTCTCTGGTGGTTTTACACTGTTCCCAGCCCCTCAGTTTACCTCAGTAGGAGGACTTTGGATTGAGGCTTTTCCCCACTGAGCCCTTGTAGCAGTTGCCCTAAGCTGTATACCCAGAGCAGGTGAGGGTGCTAGGTTTCCTTCCCCAAAGGAAATCTGTGAAGCAGTGGAGTTTTTCTCGCACATGTCATTTTTACTGATACAGTCCCCACTGCTTATAGTGGGCATGTTAACACAGGAAAGTAACAAACACCCTTAAAAACAGCAGGAAATCTCACAGAGTAAACTACCTCTGCTAATTGTTCCAAACCGCCTGACTTTGTCTGAAATCAGCAGATACTTTAAAATGTGTAAGTACAGGGGGAGTATTGAACAGTGTGAAATATTCAGTGTGTTTAATGCATTAGAAGACTTTGTAATTAACTCCTAATGCAATTACTGGCATTGTTTGATTCATTTAAATTGTTGCCGGTTTCAAGTGTGAACAGTGTGAGGAGTGAGAGTTGTACCAGTTTTTCATTCCTGTTTAAGAACTAATTCTCAAACAACCATGGTGAGATTTTAACTTGGCCTACTAACCAGTAACAGAACCACGACACTGATATGTGTGTAAACCCTGAATCTATCTTTTATTTTTAGAAAGTAAATGTAAAAGTTTAACTTTCTCCACAGAAATAATGAACTTTCAGGTCACTGCTAACAGGCATCGAGCAACTTACCAGCATCTTGGTGAATGAAGCTGTCTGTAAGGGTCCTGAATTGAATGATTCGAAAATTAAAATGGAGGAGACGGTGGGAATGTCACTGGACTAGTAACCCAGAGGCCCAGACTAATTCTCTGGGGACATGGGTTCAAATCTCACCCTTGCAGCTGATGGAATTTAAATTCAGTTAATAAAATCTGGAATTGAAAACTAGTCTCAGTAACCATGTTCTCAAAACCCATCTGGGTCACTAATGCCCTTTAGGGAAGGAAATCTGCCATCCTTACCCAGTCTGGCCTACATGTGACTCCAGACCCACAGCTATGCACTTGACTCTTAACTGCCCCCTGAAATGGCTGAGCAACACACTCAGTTCAAGGGCAATGGGGGAAGGTCAAGAAGGAGATCAGCTAAGACCATTCAGTTAGTGCACCAAGGAGCTGGGAATTGTATAGACCCCTTGGACTGTATGACTCACACTGAAGGTATGCAGTGAATGTTACAAGTATCACAATGGTTCCTCTGTGGAGACCAACCGGAGTCAAGGACATGGCGCTGTGGGTGGTCCAGCTGCTCAGCGGGGGAGGAAGAAGTGTGGAAGGGCTAGAGTGGTAGGGGATTCATTAGTGAGGAAAGTAGGCAGACACTCATTCGCCTGTAGACATGACTGCAGCATGGGGTATGTTGCCTCCCATGTGCCAGGGTCAAGGATGTCATGGAACGGCTGCAGGGCATTCGGAAGGGGGAGGGTGAAAAGCCAGAGGTCGTGGTCCCAGTTGGGACCAATGACATAGGAGGAAACAGAAATGAGGTCCTGCAAGCAGACCTTAGGGAATTAGGGAGGAAATTGAAAAGCAGGACTTCAAAGATGGTAATTTCCAGATTACTCCCGGTACCATGCTGTTGTGAGTATAGGAACAGAAGCTTGGAGCAGATGAATGCGTTGGCTGGAGAGATGGTGCAGTAGGGAGGGCTTTAGAGTCCTGGGGCATTGGGAACGTTTCTGGGGGAGGTGGGACCTATACAAGTTGGACAGGTTACATCTGAACAGGAACAGAACTAACATCCTTGCTGGGAGGTTTGCTAATGCTGTTGGGGTGGATTTAAACTAAATTAGCAAGGGGGATAGGATCCTGAAAAGTAGTTGGATGGAGAGAAGCTGAGATGCAATTAGAAGTTAAATGTTTGTAAGTGAGTCTGGAGAGCAGAGGAAACATAGGCTAGTTAAGAGCATAAGAACTAGGAGCAGGAGTAGGCAATTCAGCCCCTCGAGCCTGCCCCGCCAATCATTACGATCATGGCTGATTTCATTTCGGCCTCAACTCCAATTTCCCACCCTCTCCCCATAACCTTTCAACCCATTACTAATTAAAAATCTGTCTATCTCTTTAAATTTATTCAGCATCGCGGCATCTACTGCACGCTGAGGTAGTGAATTCCACAGATTCATGACCCTTTGAGGAAAATAATTCCTCCTAATCTCTGATTTAAATCTACCACCCCTTAGCCTAAAACTATGGCCTCTCGTTCTAGAATGCCCCACAAGGGGAAACATCCGCTCCACGTCTACTTTGTCTATCCCCTTTAGCATTTTATATACCTCAATTAGATCTCCTCTCATCCTTCTAAACTCTAGCGAGTATAGGCCTAAACTGCTCAATCTCTCCTCATAAGACAAGCCCCACATTGCTGGAATCAATCTAGTGAACCTCCTCTGAACCGCCTCCAGTGCAACTACATCCTTCCTCAAGTAAGGGGAACAAAACTGTGCACAGTGCTCCAGGTGCGGAGTCACCAATATAAAAGCAAAAAACTGCGGATGCTGGAAATCGTAAACAAAAACAAAAATACCTGGAAAAACTCAGCAGGTCTGGCAGCATCTGCGGAGAGGAACAGTTAACGCTTCGAGTCCGAATTACTCTTCAACAGAACTAAGGAAAAATAGAAAAGGGGTGAAATATAAGCTGGTTTAAGGGGGGGTGGGTGGGGTTGAGACAAGAAAAGCTGGATAGAGGGCCAGTGATAGGTGGAGATAACCAAAAGATGTCACAGACAAAAGGACAAAGAGGTATTGAAGGTGGTGATATTATCTCAGGAATGTGCTAATTAAGGGTCGAAAGCAGGACAAGCAAGGTACAGATAGCCCTAGTGGGGGTGGGGTGGGGGGAAGGGATCGAAAAAGGCTAAAAGGTAGAGATAAAACAATGGATGGAAATACATTTAAAAATAATGGAAATAGGTGGGAAAAGAAAAATCTATATAAATTATTGGAAAAAACAAAAGGAAGGGGGAAGAAACAGAAAGGAGGTGGGGATGGAGGAGGGAGGTCAAGATCTAAAGTTATTGAATTCATATTCAGACCGGAAGGCTGTAAAGTGCCTAGTCGGAAGATGAG
Source organism: Isurus oxyrinchus (assembly GCA_026770705.1). Lineage (NCBI taxonomy): Eukaryota > Metazoa > Chordata > Chondrichthyes > Lamniformes > Lamnidae > Isurus > Isurus oxyrinchus. The sequence continues at coordinate 1,466,600 of JANJGN010000030.1, read as the reverse complement.
GTGTTGTTCCTCCAGTTTGCGTTGGGCTTCACTGGAACAATGCAGCAAGCCAAGGACAGACATGTGGGCAAGAGAGCAGGTTGGAGTGTTAAAATGGCAAGCGACAGGGAGGTTTGGGTCATTCTTGCGGACAGACCGCAGGTGTTCTGCAAAGCGGTCACGCAGTCTGCGTTTCGTCTCTCCAATGTAAAGGAAACAACATTGGGAGCAACGAATGCAGTAGACTCAGTTGGGGGAAATGCAAGTGAAATGCTGCTTCACTTGAAAGGAGTGTTTGGGCCCTTGGACGGTGAGGAGAGAGGAAGTGAAGGGGCAGGTGTTGCATCTTCTGCGTTTGCATGGGGAGGTGCCGTAGGAGGGGGTTGAGGAGTAGGGGATGATGGAGGAGTGGACCAGGGTGTCCCGGAGGGAACGATCCCTACGGAATGCCGATAGGGGGGGTGAAGGGAAGATGTGTTTGGTGGTGGCATCATGCTGGAGTTGGCGGAAATGGCGGAGGATGATCCTTTGAATGCAGAGGCTGGTGGGGTGATAAGTGAGGACAAGGGGGACCCTATCATGTTTCTGGGAGGGAGGAGAAGGCGTGAGGGCGGATGCGCGGGAGATGGGCCGGACACGGTTGAGGGCCCTGTCAACCACCATGGGTGGAAAACCTCGGTTAAGGAAGAAGGAAGACATGTCAGAGGAACTGTTTTTGAAGGTAGCATCATCGGAACAGATGCGATGGAGGCGAAGGAACTGAGAGAATGGGATGGAGTCCTTACAGGAAGCGGGGTGTGAGGAGCTGTAGTCGAGGTAGCTGTGGGAATCGGTGGGTTTGTAATGGATATTGGTGGACAGTCTATCACCAGAGATTGAGACAGAGAGGTCAAGGAAGGGAAGGGAAGTGTCAGAGATGGACCATGTGAAAATGATGGAGGGGTGGAGATTGGAAGCAAAATTAATCAATTTTTCCAAGTCCCGACGAGAGCATGAAGCGGCACCGAAGTAATCATCGATGTACCGGAGAAAGAGTTGTGGGAGGGGGCCGGAGTAGGACTGCAACAAGGAATGTTCCACATACCCCATAAAGAGACAGGCATAGCTGGGGCCCATGCGGGTACCCATAGCCACACCTTTTATTTGGAGGAAGTGAGAGGAGTTGAAGGAGAAATTGTTCAGCGTGAGAACAAGTTCAGCCCTCATACCATCCTGGTGGGGGATGGAGGTGTAGAGGGATTGGACGTCCATCATTTATCTATACCTTTTATGCCCTTTTCGTCTTATTTCACCCCACCCCCACTAGAGCTATCTATAACTCTTTCGAGTACAAACCCGTTTCCATCTGTTTCAGATGAAGTTACAGTGTTTCATAGTTTGCCATTGTGAGATCTGAACTTTTGATCTTGGGGTTACAAACCCAGTACCATAACCATTTGGCTATTTAGGCCAAGGGCTTAGAGCTATCTGTACCTTGCCTGTCCTGCCATTCATTCTTAATTAGCACATTCGTTTAGATAATATCACCAACTTTAATACCTATGTGTTCTTTTGTCGGTGACATCATTTGATTATCTGCTCCTATCACTGTTTGCTTGTCCCTACAACCACACACCCCCCCCACTTCTCTCCCCCCACACCGCCCCACCCCCCACCTTAAACCAGCTTATATTTCACCCCTCTCCTTATATTCACTCAGTTCTGTCGAAGGGTCATGAGGACTCGAAACGTCAACTCTTTTCTTCTCCGCCGATGCTGCCAGACCTGCTGAGTTTTTCCAGGTAATTCTGTTTTTGGTTTAGATTTGCAGCATCTGCAGTTTTTTGTTTTTATCCACAGTATTTTACTTTTCCATTTGTACTCAGTCATCTATACGCAAAGGACAACGGGTTATAGTGGTTAAGCTGAAATGAACTAACGTTGAGCAGAACATGAGACCCTGTTTCCACTTGCCCCTGGCAGAGATTGGAGGTTTTGGAGCAGAGATCAGGTTAGCTGGAAAATCTCAATCAACCCATCAGCTGTGAGTGTCCTCTCATTTTTAGCCAATCAACATGCTCCAAAGAGAGAGCTTTGCCCTGTGGGTGATGGACAGATACAAACCTCCAGCTGATTGGTGGACCGCTCTGAATATGCAAATAAGACACAAACAAAGAAAAGAGGAGTGAGGAGCTACTTTCTGCACCTAATTTACTATCCAAATTGTAAATCCCAGAAAAATTAACGATTCACAATCAGTAGGTGAAACGAATAGTGAAATGGTGTCGCTGGGACTGTAAAGGGGGAAGGGGGGTTAGACCTGTTAGGCAGGCAGCACCGCCCCCTTTCCCGCTGCGGGATCGGGATGGACCAGTTCAGCCCCGCAATGGATTTCAGCGCGGCTGCCGGAGCCGGAGCCTCGGAGCAGGCGGAGCTGTCGCGGCTGATGGCGGCGGAGCAGCAGAAAGCCCAGTTCCAGCTGAAGGTGCACAGCTTCACCGAGGTTTGCTGGGACAGGTGCGTGGACAAGCCGGGCTCCCGGCTGGACTCTCGGACCGAGGCGTGTCTGGTCAGCTGCGTGGAGCGCTTCGTGGACACCGCCCTGGCCATTAGTCACCGCTTCGCCCAGATGGTGCAGAAGGGAGGGCATTGAGTCAACATCTTGGTCACGGTGACTGCCGGCTTGGCCGCTGCTGCGGAGCCGGAGGGTTTCATGGCTGTAACATTATCCGCTGTGGTCACGCTGCAAGTCCCAAGGTCATCTCAGCAACTTCCTCTTTCACTGTCTGTAAATTCACACACGCTCATTAAAGCCTTTTTCCCACATGACGACCTTCGTGTGCTCTCCTGAAATGGATAATCATCTGGAGAGAGAGAGGGGGAGAGAGACAAAAAAAAAAGTTTGCAGGGCTACAGGGAAAAGGCTGTAGAATTGGGACCAGGTGAGTTGCGCTGCCAGAGGGGCCAGTACGGACATGATGGGCCGATTGATCAACTTTTGTAACCGCTCCTGATTCTTCAGGTGTTTATCCTTTGACTGTATCTGCTTCCGCCACTTTCTTAGGCAGCGCATTCCAGATCCTAAACACTCGCTGCGTTAAAGGAAAGTGTTTCCTCCTTTGCCAATCACTTTGAATTGTTGTCCCCGATTCTTCGCTGTTCTGCCAGTGGAAGCAGTTTCTCTGAACCTACTCAGTCTAGACCCTTCATGATTCTGGACACCTCTATCAAATCTCCCTCTTTACCCTTCAGTCAGGAAAAACAACCTAGCTTCCCGAATCTATCCTCATCCCTGAAAGCATTCTCAGAAATCTTTCTGCACTGGCTATAAAGTCTTCATATCTTAAGTGCAATGCTCAGAATTGAACACCATACTCTAGTTGAGGCCAAACTAGTGTTTTATAAAAGGTTCACTAACATCCTTGCTTTTGTACCCTGCCTTTATTTATAACACTCAGCATCCTGCCTTTTAACCACTTTCTCAATCTGTCTGGTCACCCTCAATGACTTATGCACATTTTCCCCAGACCCTCTGCTCCTGTGTGTGCTTTCAATGTGCCCTTTGTGTTGCCTCTTCCCACTATTCCCAGAAAATGTGCCACGTCATCTCTACACACGAAATTTCACCTGCCACCCATTCCACCGACCTCCAACCTCTTGAAGTCTGTCCCTATCTTCACAGTTAACAATACTGAAGAAAAGTCATGTGGCCTCGAAACATTAACCGTTCTCTCTCTACAGATGCTACCAGGCCGTATGAGTTCTCACAGCATTTTCTGGTTTTATTTCAGATTTCCAGCATCCCCAGTTTTTTTGCTTTTAACAATACTTCTGACTTTTGTGCCGTTTGCAAATTTTAACATTTAGATAAAGAAAAGCAATGGTCCTAATAGTGTCCTCGGAGGAACCTCTCTCCAGCCTGAATGGTCCTAAAAGTGCCCTTGGAGGAATCTCTCTCCAACCTGAAAAACAACCCTCCACCACTCAGCTAACTTTGTTATCCATGTTGACACTTATTCCATGGCTTCACCTTTGCTGACGAGTCTATCATGTGAGACTATCAAATGCCTCTGTTACCTCATCAAGAACTCAATCAAGTTAGTTAAGTACAATTTGACTTTAACAGATCCATGCTAATTTTCTCTAGTCCACACCTGGCGATTTAAGTATATCTGAAGTGTAGTTCTTGGTGACGCAGCATCTTTTACATCCACCTGTCAAGGTTTCGGTTTAACACCACCTCTGAAAGGTGGCACCTCTGCCTGTGCATTGTTCCCTGGGCACCTACACTGAGGGGAGAAAAAGAAAGACTTGCATATCTATCGCAGCCTTTCCGATAACATGTTGCCCCCATAGTTTACAGCCAGTGAAGTGTTTTTTTTTGAAGCACAGTCACTGTTGTAGGAAATTTAGCAGCCACTTTATGCACAGCAAGCTCCCACAAACAGCAATGTGACAATGACCAGATAGTCTGTTTAATGATGTTGATTGAGGGCATGTGGCACAGTGGGTAGTGTCCCTACCTCTGGGCCAGAAGCTGCAGGTTCAAATCCCACAGAACGTGTGTTCATAGTGTGGCCAAACAGGTTGATTATCAGCCTTATATTTCCAAGTCAGGATGGTCAGTGACTTGGAGGGGAACATCCAATAGGTGGTGTTCCCCATGTATCTGCTGCCCTTGTCCTTCTAGGTGGTAGTGGTTGTGGGTTTGGAAGGTGCTGTCGAAGGATCCTTGGTAGGTTCCTTTGCCAAGCATAATCATGGACCTATCCAATGGAAGTCTATGGTCACCAGTGCCCTCCTAGGGCATGGTTCCCGGAGAAGGAAGATGTGGACTGAGAGAGAAGTTTGACCAGGGGTAATTCCTCTGCCCTTCTTTGTAAGAGTGCTGTGGGATTGTTTATATCCAGCAGAGGGATGACAAGGCTTCGTTTTAATGTCTCATTCAAATTTTCTGACGATACAGAGATGGATAGGAAAGCTAATTGTGAACAGGGCAGAGTCTGCAAAGGGATATAACTGGGTCAAGTGAGTGGGCAAAAATTTGGCAAAAGGAGTATAATGTGGGAAAATGTGAGGTTGTCCACTTTGGTGGGAAGAATAGAAAAGCAGCGTATTGAATGGAGAGAGATTGCGGAATGCTGTCGTACAGAGGGATCTGGGTGTCCTGGTGTGTGAATCTCAAAGTCAGCAAGTAATTAGGAAGGCAAATGCAGCATTGGCCTTTATTGCAAGAGGGATGGAGTATAAAAGTCTTGCCACAACTGAGGACATTGGTGAGACCACACCTAGAATATTTTGTAGTTTTGGTCTCCTTATTTAAGGAGGGTTATACTTGCATTGGAAGCAGTTCAGAGAAGATTCACTTCGCTAGGATGAACGGGTTGTCTTATGAGGAAAGATCGAGCAGGTTGGACATGTACTCATTGGAGTTCTGAAGAATGAAGTGAAACATCGAAGACTCAGAGGGCTTGACAGGGTAGATGCGGAGAGAAAGAATGTTCCCCTCATGGGGTAATCTGGAACGAGGGGGCACAGTTTCAAAATAAGGGGTCTCCCATTTGAGACGGAGGTGAAGAGGAATTTCTTTTGAGGGTCATTAATCTTTGGACTTTTCTTCCTTAGTGAACAGTGGAGGCTGGGTCATTGAATATATTCATGCCTCACTTAGACCGATTTTTGATTGACAAGTGTTGTAGAGGTGGGCAGGAAAATGAAAGCCACAATCTTACTGAATGGCAGAGCAGGCTCGAGGGGCTGAATGGCCTCCTGCTCCTATTTCATATAACCTTGTGTTTATACATTCTCTGGCACCTGTCTTTTCCCCTTCTCTCCTGCTCTTTATTCCCCACTCCTTTTCTCCCTTTCCTCCCTCCCCTTCCTTTATCTTCTCAATCCTTTATTCTTTCCCCTCTTTGCCCCAGCTTCTCAATCTCTCCAACCCTCCTTTATTCCCATTCCATTATTCATGTGGACATCGAAGTTTATAATGGAGACAAATAATTAAGCGTAAAGTCAATGACTTTAAAGTGGGGACTGACTTGCTTCCACACACTGAAGCCCTAATACTCTCCCAGTTCCACTCTCTGCTTCCACTGAAGGCTCCCCATGTAAAATGTCACAACAGGGAAGACTTCAACATTATAGCAGCAACCCCTGCCAAAAAGATTGAGAATATCTCTTAGTTAAATTTACTTTTGGGAGGAAAACGTCTCAACTTCACAGCCCCCAACCCCCACCTTCCCACAACCTGTATCAACAAATCTGATCTGATCAGGATGGTACTGAGTGCTGGGGTTTGCCCAAATCTTTCTGCTGCACTTAGTCTACTTGCTACCAACAGCAGAGCAGCCTGGGGATGGGAAGATGGTGATATCAGCCTGGGGATGGGAAGATGGTGATATCAGCCTGGGGATGGGAAGATGGTGATATCAGCCTGGGGATGGGAAGATGGTGATATCAGCCTGGGGATGGGAAGATGGTGATATCAGCCTGGGGATGGGAAGATGGTGATATCAGCCTGGGGATGGGAAGATGGTGATATCAGCCTGGGGATGGGAAGATGGTGATATCAGCCTGGGGATGGGAAGATGGTGATATCAGCCTGGGGATGGGAAGATGGTGATATCAGCCTGGGGATGGGAAGATGGTGATATCAGCCTGGGGATGGGAAGATGGTGATATCAGCCTGGGGATGGGAAGATGGTGATATCAGCCTGGGGATGGGAAGATGGTGATATCAGCCTGGGGATGGGAAGATGGTGATATCAGCCTGGGGATGGGAAGATGGTGATATCAGCCTGGGGATGGGAAGATGGTGATATCAGCCTGGGGGTGGGAAGATGGTGATATCAGCCTGGGGGTGGGAAGATGGTGATATCAGCCTGGGGGTGGGAAGATGGTGATATCGGCCTGGGGGTGGGAAGATGGTGATATCGGCCTGGGGATGGGAAGATGGTGATATCAGCCTGGGGGTGGGAAGATGGTGATATCAGCCTGGGGGTGGGAAGATAGTGATATCAGCAAGTCATCCCAGGGTGAGGAAAGCAGAAAGCAAGCAGTGAGATGAGGGCTCAATGCTCTGTTTGCAAATGTCCCTTTTGACTTGTGAAGTTGCACTGTCTGTGACAGTGCTGACCTCTGATTAGGAACATTATAGAATCTGTTATGGACAGGAGAGAGTCAAACTGAATTTCTTCTCACCGTCTGACCATAAGCAGAGGGTTTTTTGAATTATTTTTAAAGTAGGTAGTGGCATGTTTTCCCACACACTCAGCTTGTGTGATCTAATTTAATGTAACATGCAGTAAACTCTCTTTACAATTAACTCAGAAGGTTAGTTTATTTCACAATCAAATCTGTGTTGGGTTGGGGGGAATGTTCGCAACCTTTCTCTCTCTCACACACAAAAAAACTTACAATAAGAGAGTTAGAAAAGAGGGAGTTTTACAACATATGGATAATAACGGCAAAAGAATCACAGCAATGATTTCCAGAGTCCAGAAAGGCAAAGATCAGAGGGGATTTCCTTTGTAGCAAAGTTCAGTCCAGGTGAGTTCCTGGTTGGAGACGGCAGCATGAAAATACTTGAAATGAATGACAATGCAGGGCTTAGTTTCATACCCTTACGCCCTCACCTCAATGAATTTCGGGCTCGGCATGATGCTGAACTCTTCTTCTGCTGTCTTCGTCTCCGGGCTCACTTCTTTGGGCAGGAGTCCTCTCCCCATTCAATGGATCCTTTCACCCACCTCCAATATTCTCCCTCCACCTGGACCCCTCCCTCTGGATTCTTACCTAGTCTTGATCATTTCATTGAGAACTGTCGGCGTGACATTAGTCGTCTCAATTTCTCTGCTCCTCTCACCCATTCTAATCTCTCTCTCTCTGAACTTACTGCACTCCATTCTCTCAAGTCCAACCCTGATATTGTTATCAAACCCGCTGACAAGGTTGGTGCAGTTGTCGTCTGGCGCACTGACCTCTACCTCACAGAGGCTGAGCGTCAACTCACAGACACTTCCTCCTACCTCTCCCTGGACCATGACCCCACCGCTGAACATCAAGCCATTGTTTCCAGGACTGTCACTGACCTCATCTCCTCTGGGGATCTTTCTCCCACAGCTTCCAACCTGCTGGTCGCCCAACCTCGGACGGCCCGCTTCTATCTCCTACCCAACATCCACAAACAGAACTGCCCCGGTAGACCGATTGTCTCAGCCTGTTCCTGCCCCACGGAACTCATTTCTCGTTATCTTGACTCCCTTCTCTCTCCCCTTGTCCAGATCCTTCCCACCTACATCCGTGATTCCTCTGACACCTTACGTCACATCAACAATTTCCAGTTCCCTGGCCCCGACCGCTTCCTCTTCACCATGGACGTCCAATCCCTCTACACCTCCATCCCCTACCAGGATGGTCTGAGGGCCCTTAGCTTCTTCCTCGAACAGAGGCCCGAACAATCCCCATCCACCACTACTCTCCTCCGTCTGGCTGAACTTGTTCTCACGTTGAACAATTTCTCCTTCAACTCCTCTCACTTCCTCCAAATAAAAGGTGTGGCTATGGGTACCCGCGTGGGCCCCAGCTCTGCCTGTCTCTTTATGGGGTATGTGGAACATTCCTTGTTCCAGTCCTACTCCAGCCCCCTTCCACAACTTTTTCTCCGGTACATCGATGATTACTTCGGTGCCGCTTCATGCTCTCGTCGGGACTTGGAAAAATTTATTAATTTTGCTTCCAATCTCCACCCCTCCATCATTTTCACGTCATCCATCTCTGACACTTCCCTTCCCTTCCTTGACCTCTCAGTCTCAATCTCTGGTGATAGACTGTCCACCAATATCCATTACAAGCCTACCGACTCCCACAGCTACCTCGACTACAGCTCCTCACACCCCGCTTCCTGTAAGGACTCCATCCCATTCTCTCAGTTCCTTCGCCTCCGTCGCATCTGTTCCGATGATGCTACCTTCAAAAACAGTTCCTCTGACATGTCCTCCTACTTTCTTAACCGAGGTTTTCCACCCATGGTCGTTGACAGGGCCCTCAACTGTGTCTGGCCCATCTCCCACGCATCCGCCCTCATGCCTTCTCCTCCCTCCCAGAAACATGATAGGGTCCCCCTTGTCCTCACTTATCACCCCACCAGCCTCCGCATTCAAAGGATCATCCTCCACCATTTCCGCCAATTCCAGCATGATGCCACCACCAAACACATCTTCCCTTCAGCCCCTTGTTGGCATTCCGTAGGCATCGTTCCCTCCGAGACACCCTGGTCCACTCCTCCATCACCCCCTACTCCTCAACCCCCTCCTAAGGCACCACCCCATGCCCACGCAAAAGATGCAACACCTGCCCCTTCACTTCCTCTCTCCTCACCGTCCAAGGACCCAGACACTCCTTTCAAGTGAAGCAGCATTTCACTTGCCTTTCCCCCAACTTAGTCTACTGCATTCGTTGCTCCCAGTGTGGTCTCCTCTACATTGGAGAGACCAAACGTAAACTGGGCGACCGCTTTGCAGAACACCTGCGGTCTGTCCGCAAGAATGACCTAAACCTCCCTGTCGCTTGCCATTTTAACACTCCACCCTGCTGTCTTGCCCACATGTCTGTCCTTGGCTTGCTGCATTGTTCCAGTGAAGCCCAACGCAAACTGGAGGAACAGCACCTCATCTTCCGACTAGGCACTTTACAGCCTTCCGGACTGAATATTGAATTCAACATCTTTAGGTCTTGAGCTCCCCCCTCCATCCCCACCCCCTTTCTGTTTCCCCCTTCCTTTTGTTTTTTTCCCAATAAATTATATAGATTTTTCTTTTCCCACCTATTTCCATTATTTTTAAATATTTCAAATCTTTTATGCTCTCCCCACCCCCACTAGAGCTATACCTTGAGTGCCCTACCATCCATTCTTAATTAGCACATTCGTTTAGATAATATCACCAACTTTAACACCTCTGTGTTCTTTTGTCCTGTTGTTTGTGACATCTTTTGATGATCTGCTTCTATCACTGCTTTTGCCTACAACCACCCCCCCCTCCACTTCTCTCTCTCTCTCTCTCTCCGCAGCACCCCCCCCCCCCCCCCCTCCCTCCACACACACCTTAAACCAGCTTATATTTCAACTCTTTCTTGGACTCGAACTCAAGTTCTGTCGAAGGGTCATGAGGACTCGAAACGTCAACTCTTTTCTTCTTCGCCAATGCTGCCAGACCTGCTGAGTTTTTCCAGGTAATTTTGTTTTTGTTTTGACAATGCAGCGCGTTGATTTTGGGATTAGACTGTTTGGCAGGCAATGATCAGACATTTTTAAAATCAAACAGATCTTGTGGAGCTGAGACAGAGTCAGCTGGGAGTCCTGCTGGAGATCTTTTTGGTTGGTGTTAATTCAGCAGACTGCTTGTTTCTCAGCTCCCAAGTGAATATAGAGATTTCAAAATGGTCACTAGAGTTATGTGACCTTCCTCCTTAATGGTTTCAAAAGGGATGTTTATCTGGTGCCTGGACAAGCTAATGGGGTGGGGGGAAGGGATTGAAATGGGCTAAACGGTGGAGATAAAACAATAGATCGAAATAAATTTAAAAATAGGTGGGGAAAGAGAAATATATTTGTAAAAAAATTATATATTGGAAAAAGGGGGATCGGAAAGAGGGTGGGGAAGATGGGTTTGTTAACAACTCTGCAGGAATAATGAGTTTTGATCTCTGCAAGTCCTTGATTTCATAATTATAATATCCTTAAAATGGTGCCTGGGTCTGGCCTTTGGGGCATTATAAGCCATAAAACAGTCATTAGCCTCTAAAAAAAGTCACCATCCATGTTGAGGATCTTTTTTCAGGGAGCCATTGTCTAGGCAGACCTGCTAGAGGGATAAGATTATCAAGATGCAAATGACATCCACTGTTGCGACTGCTTTGCGGAACACCTTCAGTCTGTCTGCAAGCATGACCCAGTCCTCCCTGTCGCTTGCCATTTCAACACTCCGTCCTGCTCTCATGCCCACGTGTCTGTCCTTGGCCTGCTGCAATGTTCCAGTGAAGCTCAACGCAAACTGGAGGAACAGCACCTCATCTTCTGACTAAGTACTTTACAGCCTTCCGGACTTAATATTGAGTTTAACAACTTCAGACCATGAGCTCTCTCCTTCCCCACCCTCTTTCCGATCCCCCTTTTTCCAATATATAATTTTTTTACAAATATATTTCTCTTTCCCCACCTATTTTTAAATTTATTTCGATCTATTGTTTTATCTCCACCTTTTAGCCCATTTCAATCCCTTCCCCCCACCCCATTAGCTTGTCCTGCTTGCTACCCTTAATGTCCCCAATAGCACATTCCTTAGATAATATCACCCCCGTCAACACCCTTTTGTCTATGACATCTTTGGCAATCTCTTCTTTGCCTTCACCTATCACTGGCCCCCTGTCCCACCCCCTGATACCAGCTTATATTTCACCCCATTTCTGTATTTCCTTAGTTCTGATGAAGGGTCATACGGACTTGAAATGTTAACTGTGTTCCTCTCTGCAGATGCTGTCAGACCTGCTGAGTTTTTCCAGGTATTTTTGTTTTTGTTCCACTGTTGCCTCAATGGTCCCCTTTTGAAATTGGTCTGGACCAGGTGTGAGATGGGTTTGTTAACAACTCTGCAGGAATAATGAGTTTTGATCTCTGCAAGTCCCTGATTTCATAATTATAATAACCTTAAAATGGGGTGAGAGATTCCACAAGGGTGAGAGGGAAACTCCTCCGTTCTTGCAACTCCTGCTGGAAACTTTCAGGACATATGGTCAATGCTGTGAGTCACATAACCTGTAGCAGCCATCTTTTGCTTCAGCAAAACTCCACTGGAAAAATAACAAAAAAATCTAAAGTTTGATTACGTAGTTTTGATTTCTTTTCATGTCTTATTGACGTGACCGATCAAAACACCACTTCACGATTCCAAAACTTGGAGCATGGTGGAGCCATTAGGTCTTCTGCAATCCTGTTGGGAGACTGGCGAATCCCCAGTAAAAAAAAAAGCAAGTGCCTGGGTGTGCCAGCCCTCTGTCACCTTCAGAATTTTCAGGTGTTGGCAGAACCTCCGTCTGCCCCAAACTAAGAAATTGGAGGGCCACATCAGGTATCTCTGCCTCAGTCAGGGCATGGTGTAGTTCTTGAGGCCAGTACACCGGGTGAGATGTGATGTAGCAGTCTTTACCACTGAATATTACCACATGATGGCTCAATTATACAGGGCACTGTTAAAAATGTGCGTGGGTTCTGAGAGGAGAGGAGGCTGGAGAGACCCTCATCACCCCATCGCTGCCGGTAAGGTCACAAGTGTAGGTCCTGAGTTGTGGCTCAGTTACTAGCATTCTTGACTTGGAGTCACAAGATTGAGTTCAAATCTCACTCTGGAGATTTAAGTACAAAGAAAATATCCAGGCTGCAGTACTGGTGGAGTGCTCTACTGTTGGAGGAAACATTAAACTGAGGCTCTGTATACTCTCTAAGGTGGATGTAAAAGATCCCATGATATTACATTGAAGCAAAGCTGCAGAGTGTCCTGGCCAACATGTATCCATCAGCCAGCATACTGTCCTTGTGATTATCACAATGCTGTTTGTGGGAGCTTGCTGTGCACAAATTGGCTGCCCTGTTTGACATATTGCAACAGGTTCTACAATTCAAAAGTCTGTCTTTAACTCAGGAAGTGTCCTGTTTATATTGACTCATAGGGTTAGAATTGGTTAGCCCTGTGTTTTATTTAGCTCAGAGTTGGGGGGCATGACTCACAACCTGAGTTTGTTGATGTCATTGGTCTCCAGAAATCTTTTGATCTCTGTTTTGAAAATGGTCAATGATTGAGTTTCCACAGCCTCTGGGGTAGAGAATTCCAAACATTCATCACCCTCTGAGTGAAGAAATTCCTCCTCATCTCAGCTTTAAATGGCCTGCCCCTTATCCTGAGATTATGTCCCCTGGTTCTAGCCTCACCAGCCAGGGGAAACTTCCTATCCACAGCTATCCTGTCACACCCTGTAAGAATTTTGTAAGTTTCAGTGAGATCACCTCTTATTCTTTGAAACTCCAGAGAATACAGACCCCGTTTCCTCAATCTCTCCTTGTAAAACAATTCTGCAATCCCAGGGATTAGTCTAGTGAACCTCCATTGCACTTCCTCCAGAGTAAGTACATCCTTCCTTAAATATATACAAAACTGTACACACTACTCGAAATGCAGCCTCACCAAGGCTCCATACATGGATGGTAGATTTCCATCCCGAAAGTGAATGAGATGGGTTTTTACCACAATTGTTTTCATGGTCACTACTACTGAGACTAGCTTTTTAATTCAAGATTTTATTAATTGAATTCAAATTCCACCGGCTGTTATGGTGGGATTGAATTTATGTCCCCAGAACATTAGCCTGGGTCTCTGGGTTGCTATATTACATAACACCATCTCATGCATTACCTGAATTCCAGAAGTGAGGTGAGAGTGAATCCCCTTGACCTTGAGGCTGAATTTAACCAAGTGTGGCATCAATAAGTCCAGGCAAAATTGAAGTCAATGGGAATTAGTTTGGAGTTATACCTAGAACAAGCCACCTTCTTGAACTGCTGCAGTCCATGTGGTGTAGGTGCACCCACAGTGCTGTTAGGAAGGGAGTTCCAGGATTTTGACACTGAAAGAATTGTGATATGGTTTCATTTGTCACCTTCAACATTCACTCCCTCCACTATTATCACACAGTGGCAGCAGTATGCACTGCAGCAACATTCCAAGTCTCCTTCCGCAACACCTTCCAAACTCAGGACCTCTACTGCCTAGAAGGATAAAGGCAGCAGATGCATGGGAACATGGCCACCAAGCGGCCCTCCAAGTCACACACCAGGAAGAGCACAGTGAGACCTGTGAGAGGACGAAGGAGCCTGGGGGTTGTTCAGAGCCAAGCAAATGCATTCAGAAGGAAATATTTCCCTCTCTTTGAGGTAGGGCATTTATTCAAATTAGGAATGGAAAATTTAAAACTTCAGTCGAGGTAGGCATAACAGTAAGTCAGTGAATAAGTATGAGCATAGAGCAGGTTTTGAGGAATTAATTGATATTAATATTTTAAACGATACCAACTAGATTGTTAAAGGGGGAACTGGGTGGGGGGTGGGTGGGTTTCGATCATGGGAAGGCACCTGAGACCTGTTGTTTGCAATTCCTGCCTCATGGGAATCTTAGGACACTTCACGTGTCTGGCGGGGGGACCATGTGGGTGGGGGAAGTGTCTTCAACCACTGCAGCTTGAGCTCAGGATTCCTGAGCTTGAGGGGCAGCTGGAGTCACTGTGGAGCATCAGGAAGGATGAGATTTCCTGGATGAAAGTTTTGTACATTCCAGGAGGTTGCCACCCCACAGGCAGTGGGAGGCCAGTATAGTAGGTGGGTGGTCATCAAGAAGAGTAGGAAGAGGCAGGGAGGACAGGAGTCTTCAGAGTGTGTGTCGTGCTCAAACTGATACGCCAAATTGGAGACTGCTGGGTGACAACATCTTGAAGGAGTGCAGTCCAGACATTGGCATCAATGGCCAAAGATGGCATAGGACGGTACAGCAAAGTGTAGAAATGCTGTTGTTATCGGAAATTTGAGGAACAATCAGGCATTTCAGTAACTGCACGGTGCATTGCCTCCCTAGCAAGTGTGAGTGAGTCCAACTGATAATCTTAAATTGGTTGTTAGTATAATTCATACCACATTTGGAATTGTTCAATAAGTGCTGTCCAATTGAGGAATCGCATCCAATGTTTTGCAGATTTCTGTATTCAAATTGGTTCTCTACTGCATTATGACGCTTACATTCCATCCTTCCTTTCACCCTCATGAGTATTCTACCTGAACAATCTCCTTTTTAAAGGCCACTTCCTGTTTAATGACTGTTGTGCTGTCCAATTCATGATTCCAAACCACCTGGACCAGACTCCTTTTCAACTCACTGAAGTTAACCCTCTTCTAGTCAGTACTGTTACACTTGATTGTTCCTCGTTCTTTTCTATAAGTATTGTAAACCTGGTATTATGATCACTGTTTCCAAATGCTCTCCCACTGATACTCCACTCTATGCCCCAGAACTAGATGCAGATCTGCTTCGTTCCTCACTGGGTTGGAAACGCACAGATCAAGAAAGTTCTCTTTGACACATTTCAGGAATTCCTCCCTCCTCTTTGCCATTTACTTTGTTACAATGCCAGTCTATGTTAGGATAATTGAAGTCTCCCATTATCTCTGTTCTATCTTTCTTGTATCTGTCATGAAAGTATAATAATTTTAATAATATTTTTCTGGTTTATTGTGAAGTATGTTTATGGGGTTAAGTATAGTTGGGTCTGTCTGTTTGTGATTTAATTACATTTGGAATCAAGTAGACTACAAGCTTTTACTTATCAAAAGAAGCTAGGCACTTGACATGCTAAAGAGTAAACATGGATGCTGGCTTGGCATGTAAGGTGAAGGGAATTGGCATTTTTAGATAGATGAAGGGATATTTGGGTTTCAAAGGGATTTCAGTCTGTTCACAACTAGCTAGATAAGCAAGGCTAAGGAATGTGTTTAGTTTTTTCCCAAAGATTACTGACAATAGTAGCAACATGTGAAAGTTTTATATTGTAAGGAAGGTGCAATTTCAAAGACATATGAAACAATAGAATTTGCATATTAAAAGAGCAAAACATATATAAAGGAGAATGAGGCTGTGTGTCAGGAGAAGGCCAAGTGAGGTCAGAAGTATGTGAAATAACCTTAATGAAGCCTCCAGCAATTGTGCATAAATCTGCTGTCTACCAAAACTGAAGCTAAAGGAAAGCCATTTGGAATTCCACTGTCCAGGGTATTGTGTTAATGTGCTGGATCTGTTTAAAATCAAAAGTCTATTTTTGGACTGTTGTCTTGAAGGGGGTATAACTGGGAGTCAGGTTAATTAGGAATTTTACGAATCAGTATAATAGTAATTGTAGTCTTATGTATGTGCTTGACATCTTTTAATTTGTTAATAAATATTTTAATTAAATTTTTTTAATCTCTAAAAATATTGGTGGACTTATTATTTCTGAAATCTGTGCACACATCTTGAAATAAATACAAATTGCAAAACCGTTGTGATAGCACGACCAAGTTTCCCTCGTGGATTTTGTCTGCCTGGCACACATCATCTGTCACATCATAACAAATTAGAGACTCTTTGCGGGATATTTGAAATTCCTTGATTGGTGTGGAGCTGGTGAATTTTAAGGTTATGAGTACGAGAAGCGCTTTGAATTCAGGAGTTGAGGGCTTTTAAAGTGGCGAGATGGCAAAAATGGCTGTATCTATGGCTAAAACCTTTTTAGAAATAGAAGATATAACTCTGATTGGATTACAAAAAGTATCTAAGGGTAAGTTAACAATTGGCGGATAAGTTGCAGTTGAGGTTACCTGTAGAGGCAAAGAAAGCAGACGTAGTTGAAGTGATAGCACAACGTTTGAAGTTGAAAGCAAGACCTGAGACTCGTGAGTCACAGCTGGAGGTGGTGAGATTTCAGTTACAAATGAAGAAGCTTGAATTTAAACAAGCAAAGGAAATGAAAAACCTTGAACTAGAGGTAGCAGAAAAAGAAAGAGAGAGTATTTCAAAGCTAAATGGAAATGAGAAACTTCACTTCCAGAGGGAAAAGTTGGCAATGGAAGAGAGGGTGAAGGAAAGCTGGACTTTAAAACATAGAGCTCAGATGCTGAGGAAGGTTCTGATGATGAAAAAACTTACAACCTAAAACCCAGTGGGGAGATGTTTAAATTGGTGCAAACTCTTCCAAAGTTTGAAGAAAGGGATTCAGAGGCATTCTTTATTTCACTCGAGAAGATAGCTAAACAGATGAAATGGCCACAGGAAAACTGGACAGTGCTTTTACAGTCAAAGTTAGCGGGTACAGCTCATGAGGTTTATGCTTCACTTGTCAGAAGAAGTGTTGGTGGATTATGATGTGGTGAAAAAGGCTATTTTGAGGCATATGAGTTGGTTCCTGAGGCATACAGGCAGAAATTTAGGAATATGAGAAAACAGCCTGGACAAACATATTGAGTTTGAGAGAGTAAAACAAAGTAATTTTAACCAGCGGATGTGGGCTGGTAGAGACAGCTCTTAGACAGGTAATTCTCTTGGAAGAATTTAAAGATTCAATTCCTCCGGTAGTGAGAACTCATATGGAGGAACAGAGTAAGACAAGCAGCAGAGATAGCTGATGATTATGAGTTAGTTCATAGAGTAAACCTTTTTTAGCTGTCACCCTTTTAAATCAGAGAAGGACAGAAAGTGGGAAGGTAGGTAGTCAGGGAAGAGGAGTAGGTATAAATTCCCAGGAAGTTTTTTTTTCAGACTGAAAAGGAAGGTGCTGTGGGCACCAAAAAGGTGCAACCACATTGCTTGGCATGCTCCCTAGACCACCAGTTAGTGGGAAGGATTTAGAGGAACAAACCTGCAAGGAAATTACAGAGAGCGTCAAAAATTATATAGTGGGGGACTTTAATTATCCGAATATAGACTGGGATAGGGGTAGTGCAAAGGGCAGAGAGGAGCAAGAGTTCCTAGAGTGTTTACAGGAGAATTTGCTACAGCAGTATGTGCTCAGTCCAATGAGAAAGGAGGCACTGCTGGGCCTGGTTCTTGGCAATGAGGTGGGCCAAGTAACACAGAAACATACAGATAGAAACTAGGAGCAGGAGTAGGCCATTCAGCCCTTCGAGCCTGCTCTGCCATTCAATATGATCATGGCTGATCCTCTATCTCAACACCATATTCCCACTTTCTCTCCATACCCCTTGATGCGCCTAATATCCAAAAACTTATCAATTTCTTTCTTGAATATACTCAGTGACCCGGCCTCCACAGCCTTCAATGGGAAAGAATTCCACAGGTTTGACCACCCTCTGAGTGAAGAAAGTTTTCCTCATCTCAGTCCTGAGACTGTGGCCCCTGGTTCTAGACTCCCCAGCCAGTCGATACATTCTCCCTGCATCCAGTCTGTCTAGCCCTGTTAGAGCTTTATATGTTTCAATCAGATCCCTCTCATTCTTCTAAACTTTAGTGAATACAGGCCCAGACAAACCTCTTCTCATACAACAGCCCTGCCATCACTGGCAGCCTAGTGAACCTTTGCTGCACTTCCTCTATGACAAGTATATCCTCTCTTAGGTAGGGAGTCCAAAACTGCATGCAATACTCCAGGTGTGGTCTCACCAAGGCCCTGTATAACTGCGGTAAGACATCCCTACTTCTGAATTCAAATCCTCTTGCAATGAAGGCCAATATACCATTTGCCTTCCTAACTGCTTGCTGCACCTGCCTATTTACTTTCATTGACTGGTGTACAAGGACACCTAGATCCCTTTGTACATCCACATTTCCAAATATATCACCATTTAAATCACTCTGCCTTTTTGTTTTTCACACCGAAGCCTATAACTTCACATTTATCCACATTATACTGCATCTGCCATGTGTTTACCCACACACACAACTTGCTAAATCACCCTGAAGCCTCCTTGCATCCTCCTCACAACCCAGCCCAGTTTTGTGTCACCAGCAAACTTGGAAATATTGCATTTGGTTTCCTTATCTAAGTCATTTATATATATCATGAACAGCTGGGGCCCAAGCATTGATCCCTGCGGTAACCACTAGACACTGCCTGCCCCCCGGAAAAAGACCCATTTATTCCCACTCTCTGGGCTGAATTGTGTGTTTGTCGGGCAGGCCCGACCCAATCAGTGGTGGGCGGAGCCAATCGCTGCTGGCGAAACAGGCCGCGCCGCCATTTTGCGCAGGCGAGCCAATTAAGGCCTGCCAGCGTGTTTCAGACTCCCGTGTTCAGTGGGAAATTCAAATCTGCGGCGGGTGTGTTCAGACCGCCGGTTCCAATGGGGAAATGGCAGTCTGTATAAAGAAAGGCCAGGCGGCCTCCATTTGGCTGTTCACCATGACCAGCGACTGGGCTCCAGAAGAGGTGAGGGCAGAGGAGGAGGAGGGGGGCAGACTGCAGGGTAGGCCAGCGGTGGGGGGGGGCAATGTGCCCCTCGGTTCCCTGATGCCTGCCTCGCTGCCCTCCTGGAAGAGGTGTCAAATCATCGGGAGGTGTTGTTTCCGGAGGATGGGAGGAGGAGGGCCCCCCACGTGACCAGGCAGGCCTGGCAGGAGGTGGCGGAGGCTGTAAGCTTTCAAGATGCTATGCAGTGTACTGGAACCCAGTGCCGCAAGCGCTTCAAAGATTTGTTGCGCTCTGGAAGGGTGAGTACCATGTTAGCCTTGGCCATTTTACCCAGCAGGTAGCCTTAGCCTTTGAGGCCCCCTCCCCCATGTCTTAGTGCCCTAACTGCATTGGGCATTTGGCGCACGCTGGGTGGGCAAACAGATAGTGACCATGCTTACATCAGCCTTAGTGGTTGAAGAGAAGATGGGTTCTCCCCGCAGCATATGTTGGTGTTTCTGGCATTTGAGTAGTCTGGGGGGCAGCCAGACACATACTCAGAACTCCAACACATGTCATATTGATGGTGATGAGATGGTGGAAGGGGAGCCTCAAGGTGTCGTGGCCAAGAGCCATCTGCTGGCCTCGGCGCCGCACCTAGTTGTGCCTCCTTGCCATGGACACTAAGACCCGTGTACTATTCAAAGTGATGGACGCCGAATGTGTTCAAGATGGCTGTTGGGGGAGGGGGTTGGGAGCAGCCAGACTATCTTCTGGAGACTGATCACCAGTAGTGTGGACAGGAGCCGCTGTGGTTGGGGTGCGGCATGCAGATACATGAGCAATCAGCCCCAATAAATCCTCTTCTCTGTTCTGCAGGCAAAAACAGAGAACGATAGCCGGGAGCGTCTCCGGACTGTTGGTGTGTGCACCGTGCCGCAGCATCTCACCACTTATGAGGAGCAGACCATGGAGCTGGGGAGGAGGCAGACGGCCAGGTCGGCAGGTGTCTGTGAGGCTGGGGTCCAGCGGCCAGGTATTTGAGGATCACAGTCCCATCCACTCTGTCTCCTCACCATCCAAAGCACTGATGGTTGCTGCAATTGTTAATGCTGCAACAATGCCTATTCACAGACTGATAGTCAGACGTGTGGCTCATACACAAAAGGTCTCTCGGCCCCTTGAGGATATGTGTCTCTAGCACCTTCCAATTATCTCATTTGTGACCACTATCCCCATGGTCTAACATGCCAGGGCATCGCTGCTGCACATTCAAAGACTTATAGCATCTTAGGAGGGTTTGTACCTCCACCACCCTTTCAGCCAGTGCGTCCCACATTACTCTGTCCAAAAGGTCCTCAGCACCTGTCAACCTCATGGCACTCAACTTAAATAAATACCACCACTCATCCCTGCGCCAAGGGGAAATGTTGCCTTCTGTTCACCCATTCTATGCCCCTCATAACGGTATGAAGGTCAATAATGTGACCTGTCAATCTCCTGTGATCCACGGTAAATGTCACAAGTGTTTGCAATGTTTCCTCATCACTCCAACTCTCCAGACCAGCATGCATCCAGGTCAAGAACCTCTGCACTCTCCCCACTCCAATCCCATCCCTCTCATGAAGCACTAATCACAACTGAACGCAGAAGTGTAGATGTGGCCTCGACAGCATTTTCTGCACTTGTGACATGACCTCCCTTTTCCTACATTCTATTCCTCAACTAATAAAGGCAAGTCTGGCTTTGACCTTGTTAAACGCCTTATGTTCCTGTTCTGCTACCTTAACCGGTCTGCCCAGCAAGGTCCCTGTAATCATTGTGACTTCCCACAGTCCCACCATTACTCATGTATTCCTGTACCTTGCTAATCTTGCCCAAGTGCTTAACCTCACACTCATCCACATAACATTCCATGTGGCATTCCTTAGGCCCTCTGACCAGCCTGTCTGTATGTGGGTGTAACGTTTGGACCTCCTCTTGACTATTTACCACACACCAATGTTCGTCTCCTTAGGGTCTTGAAGGTTGAGCGCATTATGAGGCTGGGGGGGGAAAGGGATGAATGGTGGTACTGACTGAACACTAACTGATGCAGTGTCCTTGTTGTTAATTTCAGCATCACCACCACATGGCCATCCCCAACATGTCCAGAGCCCCCCAGACACCTGAGGGGCATCACTTGCAACTTGCATCACATCCTTTCAGCCAGCCAGGCACCAGCGCAGCAACAAACACAAGTCGGCTAGTGTCCCGGGTCACAGTAGAGAGGGCACTTCACAATCGCTGGTGAAGATGGTAGGGACAGAGAGTGCCGATGGCGCCTGCAGCCGGAGGACTGCAGGGGATGAGGCATATGGTGAAAATGTGCACTGATGATGTGCCCTCTGGAGTTGTTGCCAATGCAGCAGGACAAGCGGCAGGAAGTGTGTTTGCATCTGACAGGGTTGCATGAGGGTATGATTCAGTTGGTCTCTGTGATGGAGGAGTCCAGGCAGAGTGCACGTGAAGGCACGAACTTCAGGGCAGAACTTCAGGCTTCCTCCACTGAGAGATTGGCGACTCTCCTGGAGAGGGGGTTCAATCGGATGGGAATTCTTCTGATTGGGTTATGTTCTGACCTGCAAGCCCTCACAGTGGTACTGGCCACAGGTGGTCATTCCCGATGTGGGAAATGTAATGGGCACCAAGCGTCGGCGCTCAGTGCCCATGCATCTGCGGTGAGCAGGGAGGTCAAAAGGGACCTCACGTCGGTACAGCAGCTGCCTGTCGTCGCTGCGAGTTCCTCTCAGGGCACTCCAGATGAGGGCAGCAGCTCCTCTGACCCTCTGCCAGTCAACATTGCTTCCATTGACGCTGTGACAACTGGGGGGATGCCAGTTCAGGAACTGGCTGCTCCCTCCCAGGTGGGGCCATCACAGGCTCCACGGGCCAGAGGACGGCCGCCAGGTCATCGAGACCAACAGGACAGCAGAGTCAGCAGCTGTCTCACAAGACACTCCGAGCGATGGGGCAGCACCAAGACATAGCACCTGGAAATGAAAACATAAGGCACCTTAGGCACTCCCTGAGTATGTCACTGGTGATTTTGTGTTGGCCTTAGAATAGGAAATGTTTGATTATCAGCATCAGAGCAACGTTTGTTCATTTTTTTGGTAGCAATAAAGCCCACATTCCTGCCCATGGCTGAGGGCATTTCCTTTGTGCTGCATTTGTCTGTTTCACAGACATCTCATGGGTGTCATTGATGGTTCTGTACTAAGGCCTTATTTGCAGCTGATAAGGTGGAAGAGGCAGCACCTATGTGCCATGTGTGGAAGTTCCAGGCAATGCTGCTCTTGCTGATCCATGTGTGTGGAGCGAGCTGAAGGTTCTTTGGATTAAATTGTCCCGGGTGTCCGCCTCCTCGGTGTAAATGCAGCTCGTTGTTGTGCCCCTCATCATCGCCCTGTGCTTCCTCATCCTCTGAGGCACTGCTGGATTCATCGTGTGCAGCCTCATCCAGGACATCAAGGTCTTCATCATCAATTGCATCCCCCCTTTCCAGCGCAAGATTGTGCAGAGCGCAGCAGACTACCACAATCAGAGAGATGTGATCTGGGGTGCACCCCCTGAGTGGTCCGGGCATTTTGAGAAGACCGATAGGTCTCTCCACCACAGCCCTTGTGGTGCCCTGGCTCCTATTGTACCGCTGCTCAGCCTCTGTTCTTGGATAGCGGAGAGGCGTCATGAGCCACCTTCTGAGGGGATAGTCCTTGTCACCCAGCAGCCAGCCATCCAGCCGAGCCGGAGCACTGAAGAGCCCCGGCACCTGGGAGTGTCTGAGGATGTAGGCGTCGTGGGAGCTGCCTAGGAGCCATCCACAGACTTGTAAAATCTGCACCTGTGATCGCACACTATCTGCACGTTCATGGAGTGCAAGTTGACAAAGGCACCGGGCTCACCTGCTGGCGCCTTGATGGCCACATGCCTGCAATCTATAGCACCCTGGACGTGGGGGAATCCAGCAATGGCTGCGAAGCCTCTGGTTCGCTGTGCCTGACTTGCTTGGTCGCAGTGGAAGTGGATAAAGCTGGATACCTGTCTGAACAGAGCGTCTGCAATCTGCTTGATACAAGTGTGTACAGCTGATTGGGAGACTCCGCAAAGATCACCCACCGAGCCCTGGAAGGAGCCAAAGGCATAGAAGTGGAGGGCAACTGTGAGCTTCAGAGCTGCTGGGCTGGGGTGTCCTCCCACACAGTTAGGGGAGGTCTCAGGGCCAATCATCTGACAGATATAATTCACTGTCTCCCTTGACAGTCGGAGTCTCCTTCGGCACTGCACCTCAGTCATACTGAGGTAGCTGCTTCACCGCCTGTATACCCTGGCAGCAGGATAGTGGCGTCGTCTGTGGCCCCTTGCACTTGGACAACCTCTTGGCCCTGCGCCCCTTGTGCCTGCGCCTGGCCTCCCAAAGGTGGCTCCCCTGGAGGCTGATTGTCTAGTCCTGGCCTCCTCCTTATTCTATCCCTCCCTTCCTCCTCAGAGGAGCTGCCTCCAGTGGACATGTCAGAATCCATACCCAGGCTAACTGGAGGCCTCCGGAAAGCTGCAGGCCCGATAAAGATCACTGTCTGCAGACTGCTGACCTGAGGGTTCAAAGTACAGAGAAAGCTACTGGAAATCGATCTGAACTGCTAACAATCACACAGGCAAGTTTAAAACATTTTCTGCAATAAATACTTCACATAAAACACGAACAACCCCTCTGAGCCCACGTATCCCACCCGTGGATGAGGTCTATTAAAAAGTCACTTACCCGCCGGCCCATTGGGCCTGATTGCCAAGCCGAAGATCACACGGGCTCCTCAAAATCAGCATCAGTTGCCGAGTTAAGGGCCTTAACAAGGCCTTTAGTTAATGGTGGGCGCACATCCTGCTTCATTGCGCGCCTGCCCAGCTAAATATCGCAATGGCGCGCGCTGACATCCGCATGCTGACCTGACGCAGCGCACGATGTTTTAAGCACTGACGTGTGGGGTCCACCACCCACACATTATGTGTAAAATTCTGCCCTCGGTTTCCGCTCTGTTAACCAATTCTCAGTCCATGCCCGTGTATTACCCCCGATTACACGTGCTTTCATTTTTCCCACTAGCCTCTTATGCAGGGCCTGCTTGAAATCCAAATACACCACATCCACTGGGTCTTCCTTATCTATTCTGTTAGTTGCATCCTCAAAAAACTCCAGTAGATTACTTAAGCATGATTTCCCTTTCATAAACTCATGCTGACTTTGTCTAATCCTGTTAATGGTTTCCAGGTGTTCTGTTACCACATATTTTGTAATAGACTCTAGCATTTTCCCTAGCACTGATGTTAGGCTAACTGGTCTGTAAATCTCTGCTTTTTCTCTCCCCCCTTTTTTAAATAGTGGGGTTACATTTACCGCCCTCCAATCTGTAGGAACTGCTCCAGAGTCTATAGAATTTTGGAGATGACCACTAATGCATCCAATATTTCCAGGACCACTTCCTTTAGTGCTCTGGGCTGTAGATTATCAGGCCCTGGGGATTTTTCTGCCTTTAACCCCATTAATTTCTCTGGCACCATTTTTTTACTAATACTGATTTTCTTCAATTCCTCCCTCTGACTCGACCCTTGGTTCCCTAACATTACTGGGAAATTATGTATGTATTCTTTTGTAAAGACAGAACCAAAATATATGTTCAATTATCCTGCCATGTCTCTATTCCCCATTATAATGTCCCCTGTTTCTGACTGTAAGGGACCTACATTTGTCTTTATTAATCTTTTTCTCTTCACTTATTTATAGAAGCTTTTACAGTCAGTTTTTATGTTCCCTGCAAGTTTACACTCATACTCCATTTCCCCTTCTTGATCAATCTTTTTGTCCACTCTTGTTGAATTCTAAACTGCTCCCAATTCTCAGGTTTGCTGCTTTTTCCGGCAATTTTATATGTCTCCTCTTTGGATCTAATACTATCCCTAATTTCTTTTGTAATCCATTGTTGAGCCACCTTTCCTGTTTTATTTTTGTGGATAATTTGTAATTCATGCATACGTTCCTTAAATATTAGCCATTGCCTATCCACTGTCAATCCTTTTAGTAAGGTTCCCCAATCCATTCTCTCACCTAATACCCTCGTAGTTCCCTTTATGTAGATTCAGGACTCTAGTTTTCTTCACTCTCCATCTTAATGAAAAATTCTATAATTTTATGGTCACTCTTCCCCAAGGGTCGCTCTTCCCCAAGGCATAACAAGATTGTTAATTAATCCTTTCTTATTGCACAATACCCAGTCTAGGACAGCCTGTTCTCAAGATGGTTCCTCAATGTGTTGGTCCAAAATAACATACTCCAAGAAATCTTCCTCCACAATATATTGCATTGATTTCCTCCTCTACTAACAGTACTACCCCACCTTCTTTCTCTATTTGTCTGTCCTTCCTAAATATTGAATCCCCCTGGATGTTCATTTCCCATCTTTGGTCACCCTGCAGCCTTGTCTCTGTAATTGCAACTATTTCATAACCGTTTATATCTATTTGCGTTGTTAATTCATCGACCTTATTGCAAATACTCTGCACATTAAGATACAATGCCTTTAGAAATGTCTTTTTAACCTTGTTAGTCATCTTAGCTTTATTTTGCACTATGACATTTGTTTCTCACCCTTGTTTTCTCTGCCTTCCACTTTTGCTTTTACTTTTCTGTCTTTCGTTTCTATCCTTGTTTCCACCTCCTCTGTTTCCCTGCTCAGGTTCCCATTCCCCCTGCCATTCTAGTTTAAACCCTCCCAAAAATCACTAGCAAACATGCCCCCGAGGACATTGGTCCCAGTCCTTCCCATATGCAACCCGCCCTGTTTGTACTGGTTCTACCTTCCCCAGAACCAGTCCCAATGTCCCAGGAACCTGAAACCCTCCCTCTACACCAGTTCTTCAGCCATGTATTTATTCAACATATCCTGTTATCTCTACTCTCGCTAGCACATGGCACTGGTAGTAATCCTGAAATTACTGCCTTTGAGGTCCTACTTTTTAATTTACATCCTAACTCCCTATATTCAGCTTGTGGGACCTCATCCCTTTTTTTACCTATGGTGGTTGGTACCAATGTAAACCACAACCACTGGCCGTTCGCCCTCCCCCTTCAGAATGTCCTGTAGCCACTCTGAGACATCCTTCACCCTGGCACCAGGGAGGCAACATACAATCCTGGAGTCTCTTTTGTGGCCGCAAAAAGGCTTGTCTATTCCCCTTACTATTAAATCCCCTATACTTATATCCCTGCCACTTTTCTTCCTCCCCTCTTGTGCAGCAGAGCCACCCGGGGTGCCATGGACCTGGCTCCTGCTGCCTTCTCCTGAGAAGTCGTCTCCTCCAACAGTATCCAGAACGGTATATCTGTTAGAGAGGGGAATGGCCACAGGGGACTCATGCACTACCTGCCTTCCTGTACTCTGTCTGGTGGTCACCCATCCCCTTTCTGCCTGTTCAGTCTTTATCTGTGGTGTGACCACCTCACTGAACGTGCTGTCTACAACAACCTCAGCATCATGGATGCTCCACCCGCAGCTCCAGCTCTGAAATGTGGTTAGCCAGTAAATGCAGCTGGACACACTCCCTGCACACATGGTCGTCTGGGACATCGGAAGGGTTCATGTCTTCCCACAAAGCGCAGGTGGAGCATATTATGGGCGTTAGTAAATCGAGTCTCAGTGAGAGAGCATTTAGGGGACAGTGTTCATTGTATCATAAGGTTGGCTATAGGAAAGGACAATGAACAATCCAGAGTAAAAATAATTAACTTGGGGAAAGCCAACTTCAGTGAGGGCAAAAATGGACCAGGGCCGAATAAACTTGAGCCAAAGGTTGTCAGGAAGAAAGATAGCTGAACAATGGGCTACCTTCAAAGAACAGATGGCTTGGGCACAATCAAGGTATATTCCCTCAAAACAGTAAGGGAAGGCAAACAAACCCAGAGCTCTAAAATAGAAGCAAAATACAGTGAATGCTGGACATCTGAAGTAAAAACAGAAAGTACTAGAAAATCTCAGCAGGTCTGGCAGCAATTGTGGAGAGAGAAACCCAGTTAACATTTCTAGTCCAGCATGACTCTTCTTCAGGTGTCAGGTAGAAAATACAATTGAGAATCAGGCTGAATGCAGAAGGTTGAGAGGGCAGGTGAAAAAGTAAATAAGAGAAGCAAAGGGGGAGTATGAAAAGAGACTGGCAGGTCACGTGGAAGGGAATCCCAAAGTCTTCCATAGGCATATAAATAGTAGGAGAGTGGTTAAAAAGAGGAGGAGGGCCGATTAGGTGCCAAAATGGAGATTTACACAGTCATTAGATGGGTTTAAAATTGATAAGGAGGAGTTATTGGACAGGCTGTCTGTACTTAAAGTGGACAAGGCATCGCGACTGGATGAGATGCATCCAAGGCCACCGAGGGGAGTGCGAGTGGAAATTGCAGAGGTGCTGGCCATCATTTCTCAGTCTTCCTTAGAGGACTGGAGAATTGCAAACATTACACCCTTGTTCAGAAAAGGGTGT
Organism: Isurus oxyrinchus; assembly: GCA_026770705.1. Lineage (NCBI taxonomy): Eukaryota > Metazoa > Chordata > Chondrichthyes > Lamniformes > Lamnidae > Isurus > Isurus oxyrinchus. The sequence goes on along the minus strand of JANJGN010000030.1, from coordinate 1,439,105 downwards.
CAGCATAAGCCCAGCAACTGCAGAGCAATCAGTTTAACTTTAGTGGTGGGGAAAGTACTGGAAACTATAATTCAGGACAGATTTATTCAGCACTTGGTGAAACATGGGTTAATAAGGAGAGGCAGCATGGGTTTTTGAAGCAGTAACAGAGAGGGTTGATGTGGGAAATGCTGCTGATATGGTGTGCACAGACTTCCAAAAGGCATTCGATACGTTGCTACACAGCAGGATTGTGAAAAAATTATAGCTCGTGGAATGAAAAGGACAGTAGCAACATGGATACAAAATTGACAGAGTGATAGGAAACAGAGAGCAATGGTCAATGGATGTTTTCTGGGCTGGAGGAAGGTTTGCAGTGTAGTTTCCCAGGGGCCGGTATTAGGACCCTTGCTTTTCTTGACAAATATTAATGAAAGACCTTTGATTACAGGGAAGAATTTGAAACTTTGAAACTTGACATGATATGAAACTTGGGAGCATTGTGAACTGTGTGGAGGATAGTGTAGAACTTTAAATGGACAGAGACAAGTTGGTGTAATGGGCAGGCAGATGAAGTTCAATGTGGAGAAATGTGGAATGGTTCATTTTGGTTGGAAGAACATGGACATTACAAAATAAAGGGTACAATTGTGAAGCAGGCGCAAGGGCAGAGAGACCTGGGTGTGTCGGAGATTAATCCCACCGAGGCATCACTTCGTACAGAGAAACCCCATTTATTACTTGGGCACAAGGGAGACAATACAATGAGAGCTACTATACTATCTCATAGCAGAATACATACAGATTAATTAATCCATCACACTCATCTCAGTGTCTGAGCGTTTTCAGCTGCCTGCTGGGGTTCTCTTTCAGTTGTCCATCTGAGTCGACATGTATCTCCACCCACCGACTGACCACACTCCCATGCAGCACCAGTTCCTGTCCAGTGTAAGACCCCGCTCACTTTCGGATCTCAGAAGCATTATTGTTATACAGTTTGTATTCAGCTCCCCCATTCTTTCCCCTCCCCCAGTTACCCATGTCTCTCCCCCATCACTGTCAAACCCCCAGCATCACCTTCTGCCTCCCCACCACCACCCACCAGCCAGAACCCTTTTCTTTTCATGATGTCCAGGTGAACATGTGCCTTCTCTACCTTCCTGAGAATCCCACCCCCATTCACATTAACCTCCCCGACCTCCTCCTTCCCACCCTCAGGGTCCACGTCTGCCTCCAAGGCCTGTCAATCACCCTCACCTTCTACCATTACCATCGCTCTCTCACTTCCCACCCTACCGCCTCAGTCTGCCCTCCCTCATTCTAACCATTCCCTCCTACCACACCCACCCTCATTTCACTCTCCAGGAGACAGTCATTGACTCCACAGACCTCTCCCTTGCATGTTCACCTGGACACTCCCCTCTTTACACTTTCCTCTGCCCTTACTCCCATCTCCCCCCCAAGACATCTTCCTCCCTCCAGACTCTTACCTCCCTCCAGACTCTTACCTCCCTCCAGACTCCTTCCTCACTCCAGACTCTTACCTCACTCCAGACTCCTTCCCCCTTCTGGACTCCTTTACCTATCCTGACTCCTTCCTCCCTCGGGACTCCTTCCCCCCTCGGGACTCCTTCCTCCCTCGGGACTCCTTCCCCCCTCGGGACTCCTTCCTCCCTCGGGACTCCTTCCCCCCTCGGGACTCCTTCCCCCCTCGGGACTCCTTCCCCCCTCGGGACTCCTTCCCCCCTCGGGACTCCTTCTCCCCCCTCTGGATACATTCCTTTCACCCACCCCTGCCAAAATCCTGCCCCCTTCTGAACTCCTTCCCCCCTCCAAACTCCTTCCCTTACATCTCCCCAGTTGCCACATTCTCCGTTACACCCTGCTCCTCATACTCTCTTCCCCCCACCAACCCTCACCCCCCCCAAAACATCCGCTCCCCCTCCCAACCACACCCACCTCCCATACTCCCAGTCAAACCTGGAGCTTCGTCTCCACCCACCCACCCCACACCCACACTGATGGTCATCCACAGCAGATCATGGCCAAGCCCCTGATCTTCCAAAGCAGAACCCAGACATCAGTGGAGATCTTCCACCTCCCATGAGCTGCTTTGTGGTGGATCCATGTCCATGAGGATCCACCCAGTTTGGGATGCAGGTGTTCCTCCAGGGTCCAGTCGCTGTGGGTCTCCAGCATCCTCTGCTGCTCGGGATGTCCACAATGTGAGCAAGGCCCTGACGGTAAAGTCCCGACTTCTGCCTGTCACACGTGTCAAGATGTGCTCTGGGCCGATGTGCTTTCCCACTGACGTGGGTGGTAAATTTGACATGGGGGGTGGGACGGTGATATCAGCGAGCGGGGCTTAAAATGAGATGCAAATGTTTTAAAATATGTTCCCAACGTGCAGCCGTTTTCTGTACCTTCCTCACCCACTCTGTCTTTACTCATATCAACCTACTGTTCTGATTCCTCAACCTTTCTCTTTGGGTTTCTAAATCTCCCCTTACCTGAACCCCCCCAACCATCTCCACCCCCACCCATTAGCTTAAAGCCCTGTCCACAGCCCCAGTTATACAACTGGCCAGGACGCTGCTCCCAGCTGAGCAATCAGAATAGCTCACTGTTCCCTGAGTACTGTACCAGTGCCCCATGAACCAAAAGCCCTTCCTCCCAAAGCACTGTTTGAGCCACATGTTTAATTCTCCAATCGCTTGACCCTTTGCCAATTGGTGCACGGCTCAGGTAACTATGCAGAGATTAATATGATTACCTTTGATGTTCTGCATTTTATTATGGTCCCTAACTCCTCAAATTCTCTTAGCAGAACATCGTTCCTGGTTTTACCTATATCTTTGGTTCCCCGATCCATCCCCTCCCTTTGGAAGTTTCTCTCCAGCTGTAAGGAGATGTTCTTAACCCTGGCACCGGGCAGGCAACATAACCTTCAGAGTTCCTGATTGTGGCTGCAGAGAACAGTATCTATCCCACTGACCATACTCTCTCTACCATGACCACACTCCTTTTCACTCCCCCTACTTGAATGGCATCCTTCACCATGGCGCAATGGTCAGTCTACTCATCCACCTTGCAGTCCTTCTCCTCATCCACACAGGTTCGTACCTGTTGGACAAAAGTCAGGGGACGTAGCACTTATCAGTACATGCTGGTTCCCCATACCTGCCTGAATCGCAGCCATACCCTCCTGTCCCTGACCAGTGACCAACTCCAATGGGAGTGACTGCCTCCTGGAACAAAGTGTCCAGGTAACTCTCCCCCTCCTTGAAGTCCTGCGATGTCTAGACTCCAGCTCAGCAATTCTCAGCTGAAGTTGCCTCAGCTGCAGACTCTTTCTGCTGATGTGGTTGTCTGGGGATCACAGGGTGTTCCACAGATTCCCACATGCTGCAGTCAAGACACATCACCAGCCCTGCCATTTCTGTCCAATCTTCTCTATTTAATTAGTCAATTAGTTAATAATTTTCAAAGATAAAGTAATAGAAACCCGGAGACAAGGAAGAAAACTCACCAACTACTGGAAGCTGAAATAAAATCAAAAAAGGGAAATGTCTTTGCCCCTCTGCACCAAACTCCCACACGAACCAAATTTCCAACCACACCTTCTTGTCTACGTCTCACCCAGCATAACCTCCTTTTCATATGACCCCTACCCCATCACTAAAAACATGCCATTATCGGTAGAAAGTAAGGAGGGAAAAGAGAGGGAGGAAATTAAAGCAAGTTTTATTGTTATGTCTTCTGGTTCCTGTAAGTTTGAAATAATCACACTTTAGACTCTCAAAGCTGGCGCTTCATTGAGTGTCTTTCCCTGCATCTTCCATGTGGCTGGTGGACTGACAGACTGATGCATTGGATCATAACCTTCATGTTGCAGAGCAGTGCAATTGGGGTGTACCCCAAAGATGCTCTGGGGAACCACACCCCCCTACCAACACCACCCCCCCACCCACCTCCCGCGCCCCACCCCCCCCACCCCGCCAACTGGAAGTTCCCAGGTAAGGATTGCTTGGCAATTACCCGGGAAGTTCAAACATCTGATGGACAACTGCCCTACACTGTGAACCATCTGAAAATGCAATTTAAATCACAAACTTTGGATGGTTCCGACTGTCTCACATCAATAGTTACCCAGATAAAAGTTAGAAGAATTAAAACCACTTCTAGCTTCTGGGTAACTATAGCACTGACCCAACTCTCTGACTCCCCATGGGACTCACACAATCCCCCTGACCTCACTCAGAAGCTCAGGACAAATAGGATCACCTGGATTTCCAGGCTAGTAATTTCCAGTGGAATGGCAATCCGAGTCGATCGATCCACCCCATCCGAGGTTGTAACTCAGCACAAGATTACAGTGCGACAGTGATTGTGGCACCATGGGATATATATTCACTTAACAATTAGTACTAGCTCTTTATGAATACAGCTAACATAACAACACTGTATAACAATATAACAATTATCATAAGAGATAAGGTACCAATTGGACAGGCTTTTACATCCCCTAAACCTGATGGCCTCCATCCTGGGAAGTGTCTGCAGAGATGGTGGATGCATTGGGTTTGATCTTCCAAATTCCCTGGATTCTGGAAAAGGTCCCAAATGTAAATTGGTGCTGGGTTCCTCCATGCTATTTGACTTTGACCGCAGGCTTTCTGACAGGATTGCCTTTCCAATGTAGCAAGTGTTTTGGGGAGTACATCCATCAACCTGGCCCATTGAAATCATCATCTGAGTCCTCAGCAGTAGAGCTAGCGTGTGACATTGCCCCCTGACACCTGCACTATCCTTTCCCCCTGCCCTGGCCTCAGTACACTCATGCCCAGTGTCTCACCAGGTACAGATCCCACTTTAACCAACCCTCTAAACTTCACGCAGTGTCAGTCCCTGAGCTGGAGGTGGAGACTGTGAAAGCCAGTGACAATGCCTCTTCATATTCACTGTCTTCTTGCTCTTCCTCCGCCGCCTGGGCAGGTCGCAGTTCTTTGGTTTCAAAGGGGAGGAGGATTGGGGTGTGGTGACGGGAGTGACAGAGTTAAGAAGCGCACACTTACACCATCGGCAGTTTCTCAGCCAGAAGAGATTGTGGGTTGTGGGATGTGAGGAGGATTGGGAATGAGAACAGCGTCACCTCCAATTGCTTCAGCCCTACTGGTGATCACAGCTCAGTCTTACTGCTCCCTATTAATCTCCAGAACATTGCAGTGAGCAAGCCTAGAGCAAAGGCACAGGGCCATCAATAAAAATTGTTCTCTTTTTATTCTCTTGAATTTTTTTCATTTATTAGTTATCAATATGGGAGATTGGGGAATCAGAGACTGTTTGACAGACAGAAGCATCAATTGGATATTGAACGCTCTGTTTGTTTTCCAGTTGGCGGGGAAAGCAGTGCGGCACAAGGATGAGGTTTTAACCAATGGGGGTGTGGAGATGGGGGGCGGGGTCAGAGGCTGAAGGTCACCAGCTGAAACCTCTACTCCACACAGGGCATGGGGCCTTGCTGGCTGCAACCTAAGATGCTATGGCTTTGAGATTTGTTTAGTGTTGAAGCTGCTGTAGACCATGGTAATGGATCCATGGGTCTGATGACAGCCTGTTTCTTGGCTCTGCCTTGAGTATTTTGAAAGGTGTGGAGTAGTGTTAACACCTGGGTTAGTGAGGGATGGGCTGAGTGTCCAGCATTAGGACAATCCTGCCCTTGAGATCCAAGAGGAATGTTCACCTATGTGGCCTTTTCTCCCCCAGCAACCCCCTCAACCCTTTCTGCCCACCCTGCACCCCAGCCTCAGTGATGCTGACACTCAACACTGCCAAGTCCTCAGGAGGAGAGCGGCCTGGTCTACAGACCCACCTCCTGGTCTCTATCCACCAGGCGGTATACTTGGATTCTTGGCTCTGCTCGGCTTCTGTCATCTGCACAAAGGTCAGCCAATGGCAAGTGAAGGCAGGAGGTCAGGTGATGAATTCTCCAGGATTTGAGCTCATATTTCTTCCTCATTGGTTTGAATTTTGGCAGCAATGCAAGATGATGACATCTGTTGGAAGCAGATGGTATTGCAGCTTATGAGAGGCTGATGGCTCCCTCAGTTCTCCATCACTGGGGGGTTTGCTCACCTCATGCCTGGGTCTGTTGGAGACAAATTGATAAGAGTTTGATCACTTTGATTAATCAACAACTCCATGAACATTGTATCATGCAACTACCACAGAATGTGAACTGGATGGACTATAAGTCTTTTTTCCATCCAGTAATTCCAATGTTCGTTTCTCACCAGTGATTGGAAAGATCATGGCGATTCTTTTGGTAAAAGGTAAATATCTATACTTTTTATCTCCAAACTAATTATTAATGTTGTTAGAAACAAGATTTGAGGTGATATTCAAAACACAGTGAACAGTGATGTGAAATAAACAACATGCATTTTAATTTCCAAATCTCTGATTGTCCACCAATGGGAACAGACTATGGCCTTTTATTAACTTTGACTGGTTTGAATTGGAATATAAAAGATATTGTTTGGGTTAATAAAGTTTCAGTCTGACAGGAGCCCCAGAGTCAATTCCGAGCAACACCCACCCACCACCTCCTGTTACTGGGCAGCGCGATGTAACCCCCCTTCACCCATTGTCTTTATTACTTTAATATGTCACATGCAGTCCCAGTTGAGAACCAAATCACAAAGAGATTTGGAGAGTGCTCTCCTAGTCTTGTACATATTTGCCTTACAGGGAATCTGAAGTCCACAGACAGCACGGCCTCCCAGTCCTTCCTGTCCTCTATCACGGAGGTCTTAGACGACAGTACACGGGAGAGACTGGACAAAGCGCTAACTCCTGACAAACTGACTGAGGCCCTTGAGTCCTTCGAGAAGAGTAAAACTCCCGGAAGCGATGGCTTGCCGGCGGAGTTGTATTCGGCTCTGTGGGACTGGATCGGCCCAGACCTGCTAGAAGTGTACGAGAGTATGCTCCTGGCCGGCAGTATGTCAGAATCCATGAGGAAAGGCATTATCACCCTCATCTACAAGCACAAGGGGGAAAGGGAGGAAATTAGAAATTGGCGACCCATTTCACTGTTGAATGTGGACTATAAGATTCTGTCCAAGGTCATCGCCAATCGGGTCAAATCCGCTCTGGAATTGGTGATCCACCCTGACCAGACCTGCACTGTGCTGGGCAGGAAGATCTCTGACAGCCTCGCGCTGCTCAGGGATACGATTGCCTATGTACAGGACACGGGTGTGGACACCTGCCTCATCAGCCTGGACCAGGAGAAGGCCTTTGGCAGAATATCGCACACCTACATGGTGGATATGCTCTCCAAAATGGGGTTTGGGGAGGGAACTCGCAATTGGATCCAACTGCTCTACACTAACATCAGTAGTGCAGTCTCAATCAATGGGTGGGAATCAGATAGCTTTCCTATTAAATCTAGAGTCAGGCAGGGCTGCCCTCTCTCCCCTGTCCTGTTTGTGTGTTGCATAGAACCCTTTGCTGAGTCCATCAGGAAGGATCCGGGCATAAGAGGAGTGACGATCCCAGGCAGTGGAGGCACTCAGGTCAAAGTCTCCCTGTACACGGACGATGTCACCATCTTCTGCTCGGATCCGCTGTTGGTGCACAGACTGATCCACATCTGCGATAAGTTCGAACTGGCCTCGGGAGCCAAGGTAAATCGTGGGAAGAGCGAGGCCATGTTCTTTGGGAACTGGGCTGACCGATCCTTTGTCCCCTTCACTGTCAGGGCTGACGGCCTGAAGGTGCTGGGGATATGGTTCGGAGGGACCAGGGCATGTGTTAGAAACTGGAAGGAGTGAATGTCTATGCTGAAAAGGAAACTGGGCATGTGGGAGCGACACTCCCTCTCCATTGTGGGTAAGAACCTGGTCATCAGGTGTGAGGCACTCTCGCTGTTGTTGTACGTGGCGCAGGTCTGGCCCATTCCACACTCCTGTGTGGTGGCGATCACCCGAGCCATCTTCTGCTTTATATATAGGTCAAAAATGGATCGTGTCCGCAGGGACACGATGTACAAGCCTCTAGATAAAGGGGGAAAAAACGTGCCCAACATCGCCCTCATACTGATGGCCACCTTTGTGTGTGGCTGCATCAAGCGGTGTGTAGACCCTCAGTATGCAAACACCAAGTGTCACTACATGCTGAGGTTCTACCTGTCCCCGGTGTTGTGAAGGATGGGTCTGGCCACGCTGCCGTGGAACGCTCCAAGTAGTTGGACCATGCCGTACCACCTGTCCCTCGTGGGAAAATTTATGCAGAGAAACACCTTTGACCACAAGTCCATCAGGCAGTGGTCGGCACGTAACGTCTTGAAGGCCCTGAGGGAAAAGGAGAGGGTGGATCTTGTGGGATGGTTCCCTGAGCAGACTGTCAAAGTCATTTGGCAGAATGCCTCATCGCCACAACTTTCCAACAAACACCAAGACGTATCTTGGCTGGTGGTGAGAAAGGCCCTCCCTGTAAGATCCTTCCTACACGCCAGGATTCTCACCCCCTCTGCACGTTGCCCTCGAGGTGGCTGTGGTGGGGAAGAGACCGTTGTTCACCTCCTTGTAGTTTGTGTCTTTGCAAAGAAGGTCTGGAGGGAGATGCAGTGGTTTCTGTCGAGGTTCATCCTGAGCAGTTCTGTGACACAGGACTCTGTGCTCCACGGGCTGTTCCCAGGGACACACACCGAGACAAACATCAACTGCAGCTGGAGGATCATCAACTCGGTGAAACTTTGGTCTGCCCGAAACTTGGTCCATGCAAAGAGTTGTCCCCGACCGAGTGCTGCAGACTGGCACATTCCAATGTCCAGGACTACGTGCTGAGGGACACACTAAAGCTTGGGGCAGCTGCCACAAAGGCGCAATGGGGAAGGGTCGCTGCCTAAGACCTTTCAGCCACAGTGCACCGAGGGGCTGGGAAAGGTATAGACCCCTCGGGCTCTATGTTTGACATGGAATGTACATTGTGAATATCAAGAGCATTGAAATTATTTTGAGGCACCACAGAGAGGAACGAGCTGAATTGAGAAAAGTTAAGGGCTCTGAAGAAGAGTCATAAAGACTTGAAACGTCAACTCAGTTTTCTCTTTCCACAGATGCTGTTAGGCCTGCTGAGTTTTTCCAGCATTTTCTGTTTTTGTTGAGAAAAGTTGAATTTGATTGCACTTGGTGCCATTTTCAAGTTGCAATGTTTTGTAATGTACTTTTACAAATTTTATGAATGAAATATATTTTGAGAAGACAATCTTCAGTGTCTGGGAACTTATTTCCAAGGAAAAACAGCTTTTGAAAAGATCAATCTTCAAGGATGCATGGCTGCCTATGGGAGTGGGTGTACACATGGAACTGGGTGTATCCACGGAACTGGGTGTATCCATGGAACTGAGTGTATCCATGGAACTGGGTGTACACATGGTATTGGGTGTACATATGGGACTGGGTGTACACATGGAACTGGGTGTATCCATGGAACTGGGTGTATCCATGGAACCGGGTGTATCCATGGAACTGGGTGTATCCACGGAACTGGGTGTACACATGGAACTTGGTGTACACATGGAACTGGATGTACACATGGAACTTGGTGTACACATGGAACTGGGTGAACACATGGAACTGGGTGCATCCATGGAACTGGGTGTCCACATGGGACTGGGTGTATCCATGGAACTGGGTGTACACATGGGACTGGGTGTATCCAAGGAACTGGGTATATCCACGGAACTGGGTGTACACATGGAACTGGGTGTACACATGGAACTGGGTGTATCCATGGAACTGGGTGTACACATGGAACTGGGTGTACACATGGAACTTGGTGTACACATGGAACTGGGTGTACACATGGAACTGGGTGTACACATGGAACTGGGTGTATCCATGGAACTGGGTGTACACATGGAACTGGGTGCATCCATGGAACTGGGTGTATCCATGGAACTGGGTGTATCCACGGAACTGGGTGTATCCATGGAACTGGGTGTATCCACGGAACTGGGTGTATCCATGGAACTGGCTGTATCCACAGAACTGGGTGTATCCACGGAACTGGGTGTATACATGGAACTGGGTGTATCCATGGAACTGGGTGTATCCATGGAACTGGGTGTACACATGGGATTGGGTGTATCCATGGAACTGGGTGTACACATGGCATTGGGTGTATCCACGGAACTGGGTGTACACGTGGGACTGGGTGTATCCACGGAACTGGGTATATCCATGGAACTGGGTGTACACATGGAACTGGGTGTATCCATGGAACTGGGTGTACACATGGAACTGGGTGTACACATGGAACTGGGTGTATCCATGGAACTGGGTGTATCCATGGAACTGGGTGTACACATGGAACTGGGTGCATCCACGGAACTGAGTGTACATATGGAACTGGGTGTGCACATGGAACTGGGTGCATCCATGGCACTGGGTGTACACATGGAACTGGGTGCATCCATGGAACTGGGTGTACACATGGAACTGGGTGTACACATGGAACTGGGTGTATCCATGGAACTGGGTGTACACATGGAACTGGGTGTATCCATGGAACTGGGTGTACACATGGAACTGGGTGTATCCATGGAACTGGGTGTACACATGGAACTGGGTGTACACATGGAACTGGGTGTGCACATGGGACTGGGTGTATCCATGGGCTGGGTGTGCTCATGGGTAATGTGTGCCCATGGGCTGGAAGTACTCATGGACAGGGAGTACTCATGGGACTGGGAGTACTCATGGGCTGGGAGTACTCATGGACTGGGAGTACCCATGGGCGGGGAGTACTCATGGACTGGGAGTACCCATGGATTGATAGTACTCATGGACTGGAAGTACCCATGGACTGGGAGTACTCATGGACTGGGTGTATCCATGGATTGGTAGTACTCATGGGCTGGGAGTACCCATGGACTGGGAGTACCCATGGGCTGGGAGTACCTATGGGCTGGGAGTAGTCATGGACTGGGTGTATCCATGGACTGGGAGTACCCATGGACTGGTAGTACTCATGGACTGGGTGTACTCATGGACTGGAAGTACCCATGGACTGGGAGTACTCATGGACTGGGTGTATCCATGGACTGGTAGTACTCATGGGCTGGGAGTACCCATGAACTGGGAGTACCCATGGGCTGGGAGTACCTATGGGCTGGGAGTACTCATGGACTGGGTGTATCCATGGACTGGAAGTACCCATGGACTGGGAGTACTCATGGACTGGGTGTATCCATGGACTGGTAGTACGCATGGGCTGGGAGTACCCATGGACTGGGAGTACCCATGGGCTGGGAGTACCTATGGTCTGGGAGTACTCATGGACTGGGTGTATCCATGGACTGGTAGTACGCATGGGCTAGGAGTACCCATGGACTGGGAGTACCCATGGGCTGGGAGTACCTATGGTCTGGGAGTACTCATGGACTGGGTGTATCGATGGACTGGGAGTACCCATGGACTGGTAGTACTCATGGACTGAGTGTACTCATGGACTGGAAGTACCCATGGACTGGGAGTACTCATGGACTGGGTGTATCCATGGATTGGTAGTACTCATGGGCTGGGAGTACCCATGGACTGGGAGTACCCATGGGCTGGGAGTACCTATGGGCTGGGAGTAGTCATGGACTGGGTGTATCCATGGACTGGGAGTACCCATGGACTGGTAGTACTCATGGACTGGGTGTACTCATGGACTGGAAGTACCCATGGACTGGGAGTACTCATGGACTGGGTGTATCCATGGACTGGTAGTACTCATGGGCTGGGAGTACCCATGAACTGGGAGTACCCATGGGCTGGGAGTACCTATGGGCTGGGAGTACTCATGGACTGGGTGTATCCATGGACTGGAAGTACCCATGGACTGGGAGTACTCATGGACTGGGTGTATCCATGGACTGGTAGTACGCATGGGCTGGGAGTACCCATGGACTGGGAGTACCCATGGGCTGGGAGTACCTATGGTCTGGGAGTACTCATGGACTGGGTGTATCCATGGACTGGTAGTACGCATGGGCTAGGAGTACCCATGGACTGGGAGTACCCATGGGCTGGGAGTACCTATGGTCTGGGAGTACTCATGGACTGGGTGTATCGATGGACTGGGAGTACCCATGGACTGGTAGTACTCATGGACTGGGTGTACTCATGGACTGGAAGTACCCATGGACTGGGTGTATCCATGGACTGGTAGTACTCATGGGCTGGGAGTACCCATGGACTGGGAGTACCCATGGGCTGGCTGCATCCATGGACTGGGAGTATTCATGGACTGGGTGTATCCATGGACTGGGAGTACTCATGGACTGGGTGTACCCATGGACTGGGAGTACTCATGGACTGGGTGTACCCATGGACTGGGAGTACTCATGGACTGGGTGTATCCATGGGACTGGGCGTGCACATGGGTCAGTGTGAAGCCATGGGGCAAAGTGTATCCATGGGACTAGATGCTCCTAAAAGACAGGATATATCAATGGGCTGGGTGTACCCATAAGACTGGGTGTACCCACAGGCTGGGTATATGCAGGGGGTGGACTGTAGACTGGGAAGCTCATTCTCTATCTATGTCATGCTGTTACCCAACACCAATTTCCCTGCCTTCCACATCCACCACCACCACCACACCCCTCCCCCCCACCCCCACCCCACTGAACCCACACCATCCCCAGATGTGAGAATGGATGAGCTGGAGATTTGCTGGGGTGGGGGAGCTAAAAATTTGCCTGAGCAGTTTTTTTGGGCACGTGAGTCATTGTTTGTGACCTGTCCATTGGTCCATTGGCCTGTTTCATTGGTTGTGTGCAACACACAGAGTTGGTGCTCCCACCTGTTACGATCACCACGGAGACCAATAATATTCCGAAGGAAATTTGAACTTCTGGTTAACAGCTGAAAGAAGAACACATTGTGGTTTCATGTTTTAAAGCTTTTACTTTAACAAATGGCTAAAAGCATTGTTGACTAAACTCTAGTTTCTTGTTGTAAGGAACTTTTACCTTAAAGTACGAAGAGGGACATTCCCCTTTTAGACTTATCACCAACCGCTCTCTCTATGGATTACAGGCTTTTCAGCAAACAGCCCACAGTTGCTCTCACCTTCCAATAGGTTCCCACATCCCTGCTTTGCTGAGTTGGAACTTCGAGTGACGATCACCAGGCGCTTTCCTCAGTTTTTGGAGAAGCCTGTTCCAATGATTCTTCTTCTCTCGTCCAAGTCAGGCGGAACCTGCTGGAATCCTTAATAGTCTGCAGGATGTGTCTTTTTAGCTAGGGACTATCTCCCTCCCGCTTCTGGCTTCTCAAAGTTTGCAAACTGAAGCAGCCTTTCTCTCTGCTGACCAGACTGAACCTCCGCAGTCTGTCATACTCATTGTCTTCAGGGGAGGTGTTACCTGATCTCAAAAATGCCTCCCTCTGCCCTCTTCCTCCCCATGGCAATGTGAAATACATTAATCTATTGAGGCAGAAATGTTAATTAGCCAACTTTGATCCCCACTCCCTTTCACCTTAGAATTAAGTGGCCCGTTTACAAAACATCTGTTTACAACCCAGTATCGACAACACCTTTCTGGGACTTTGGGGGATGCAGAGTCTACTCATTGTAAATGCAGAGATCGCTGCCATTGTTCATGCAAACATGGATACGCCCATATGAATTCAGAATAAGCCACTCAGCCCTTCAAGACTGCTCTGCTATTCAATAAGATCATGACTGATCTGATTGTAACTCCCTGCCTACCCTGATAACCTTTCACCCGATTAACCTTGTTAATCAAGAACCTATCTAGCTCTGCCTTAAAAATATTCAGACCTACTGCCACTTCCTTTTGAGGAAGAGAGTTCCAAAGATTTACTATCCTCTGAGAGAAAAAAATTCTCCTCATTTCTGTTTTAAATGGGCAACCTCTTATTTTTAAATAGTGACCCCTGGTTCTAGATTGTCCTACAAGAGGAAACCTCCTCTCCACATCCACCCTGTCAAAACCCCTCAGGATCTTATATGTTTCAATCAAGTCGCCTCTGACTCCTTCTAAACTCCAGCACACGCAAGCCTAGCCTGTCCAACCTTACTTCATAAGACAACCCACCCATTCATGGTACTAGCTTAGTAAAGCTCTGAACTCCTTCTAACACATTCACATCCTACCTTAGATAAGGAGACCACTACTGTACACGATACTCCAGATGTGGCCTCACCAATGCCCTGTACAACTGAAGCAAAACCTCCCTACTTTTATATTCAATTCCCCTCACAGTAAATGATAACGTTCTATTGTTGTACCTGCATGCTAGCCTTTTGTGATTCATGCACTAGGACACCCAGATCCCTCTGAATCTCAGAGCTCTGCAAGTGTAAACACCTTGGACCTTCTTCTCCGTAAAACAATCTAAACCTTCCTTGGAGCTGTAACAATCAAACCATGCAGGTTCACTCTCAGGCAGGCTTCAGAACTGGATTTACCCTAAATTTAAATCTACAGTCCCAAAATATAATAATCTTATAAAACTCTTAATTGTAACATACCTTGGTGCTGTGTGATTGCAGTGTGGGACTCAGTGTCCTCCTCGCTGCTGGTGCCTCTGTGCTCAGTAGGGTACGCAGTCTGTGTTCATAGCACATGGGTGCAGTCAGCTAGCTCTGTTTAAAGGCAGGTGGTTGCTCTTAAAGTGAATCTGCACTGAGTAATTGGTGGAAGTTAAAACAGGGAAAGTCGATAACAGAGCAGAGACAGAGGGTTCCAGGGTGATGGATGGGGCACTGGAGGTGAACAAATGGAATGATGTTGTAGTCTGCGAGGGTCAAAGGTCACGCTCGGAGGGAATGGGAAGAGATGGCCAGGGAGGTCAACATCCGAGTCTGGACCCGAGACTTGGCAACAGTATTACAAGAAATTGAATGAAGGTCAGTGAATGCATCTCCACATGACACTTTATAACCATCTTATGCTGCTCAGTGCACCCCACCCTCATCAATCACACGGCAGCACCCCCTGGAAATCAGGACTCAGGACTAACATCCGGATTCTCCACCTTACCCTCAAACAGCTCCCGATGCTGCAGCCTCCCACCCACCTGTCCCTGTCTCCATGTATCTTCAACTATTCAACTATGGAAGACTACCCAGGCCGAGGTGAGAGAGGAGGTAACTGGTACAGTAGAAGGATTTACAATTGATAGGAAGACGGTGTTGGAAAGGCTATCTTTACTTAAAACAGATAAGGTACCAGAACCGGATGAGATGCATCTGAGGGTACTGAGGGAAGGGGGAGTGGAAATTGCAGAGGCACCAGTGATAATCTTCCAGTCTTCCTTAGACACAGGCGAGGTGCCAGAGGACTGGAGAATGTTACACCCTTGTTCAAACAGGGTTGCAAGGATAAAGCTGGCAATTACAGACCAGTCAGTTTGACCTCAGTGGTAGGCAAACTTCTGGAAACTATAGTACCGGATAAAATCAATAACCACTTAGACACTTTGCGGAGGTAACAGAGAAGGCTGATGAAGGAAATGCTGTTGATGTGGTGTACGTGGATTTTCAAAGGGCATTTGAGACAGTGCCACACAACAGACCTGTGAGCAAAATTCTAGCTCCTGGAATAAAAGGGAAAGTAGGCACTTGGATAAGAAATTGGTTGAGTGACAGGAAACAGTAGTGATAAATGGATTTTTTCCAGATTGGAGGAAGGTTTGTAGTGGAGTTCCTCAGGGCTCAGTTGTGGGACCCTTGCTCTTTCTGATATATATTAATGACCTAGACTGTGGCGTGCAGGGCGCGACTTCAAAATTTGCAGCTGATATGAAGATTCAAAATGTTATCAACTGTGATGAGCATAGTCTTGAACTTCAAAAGGACACAGACATGTTGGTGGATTGAGCAGACAAGTGGCAGATGAAGGTCAATGCAGAGGAGTGTGAGGTGATTCACAGGAAAGATATGGTGAGACAGTATAAAGTAAAGAGAGAGCCTCTAAAAGAGGTGCAGGAACAGAGGGACCTCAGACATACATAGGTCATTGAAGATGGCAGGGCATATTGAGAGAGCAGTAAATAAAACATATTATATCTTAGGCTTTATTAATAGGGGCATTGAGTACAAGAGTAAGGAGGTCATGTTGAACTTGTATAAGACACTAGTTAGGCCTCATCTGGAACACTGTGTCCAATTCTGGGCGCCATACTTGAGGAAGGATGTGAAGACATTGGAGAGGGTACAGAGGAGATTCACAAGAATGTTTCTCGGGATGAAGAGCTGTAGCTATGAGGATAGATTGGAGAGGTTGGGACTGTTTTCCTTGGAGAAAAGAAGGCTGAGAGGAGATTTGATGTGGTATTCAAGATCCTGAGGGTTATGGACAGGGTAAATAGTGAGAAACTGTTCCCACTCAAGTGAACATCAGGAACTAGAGGGCACAGATTCAAAATAATTCGCAAAAGGAGTAAATGTGATGTGAGGAAAGGTTAATTCACCCAGAGGGTGGTTGGAGTCTGGAACAAAAATCCTGAGAGGGTGGTGGTGGCAGGTTCGATCGAGGTATTCAGAAGGGAATTGGATTGTTACATGAAAAGAGAGAATGTGCAAGGTTACGGGGATGAGGCAGGGAGTGGGACTAGGTGGAAGGCTCTTGATGGGCCGAGTGGCCTCCTTCTGCACTGTAAAAGATTCTGTGATACATCACCCAAACACAGTGCAACACAGTCACTGACCCTCTGCCCCCTCTCCTGCAGGACAAGGTGGCCCTTAACAGGGCAGAGCTGGTGAGAGACAAGGACCTCATCTCCTGAGTCCCTACAGAGGAGATGGTTCCCTATATCATGGGGCCCTTCATAACTCCCAGCTCCCCCTCACCCTGCGACCTGATACGATGTGTAAACTGCTGATGGTGTCACCATGGTTTACCCTCCCCCCACCCCTCGCACTAACCTTCCCCTTCTCATTTCCTGCTTTCAGACACCCAGGAACTGCCCCTTGCCCAGTCACAGCAACACCCGGGGGAAGAGAGAGAGCAACAGTGCAGCTGCCAGCCCAGGTACTGGAGATTGACATCAAAGTAAAGTGTAGCTTTTATCGGTTTCAACACATTTACAGGTTTTGATGCTTCTTGCTAAACGTTCCGTAGCTTTAGGTGTGACAGACGGCCCCCATGGCTCTGTAATCGGTAATGGAGGAAACCAGTGATAAACAGCCAACTGCATTCGGGATGTATAACTTCCATTCGTCACTCACCAATACTAACACATTGTTAAACACAGATCACCATTTCGCAGTTGTTGCTGCTGAAGATGCTGGAAGCCCAGTTCTGAAGTACAGAGGGAGTGTCAGACACTGTCAGACCCAGAGCAGGATTTCCGGGTCATTGGGCGATGGGTGGGTGTGAAGCGGCCCAGAAATGGCCCCGATCGCGATTTCACACCGGCCAATTAACGGCCTGCCAGCGTGAAAGACTCAGCGCTGCTGGGGTGTGGGCAGGAGGAGGGCGGGCACTGAAGACAGCGTGGGCACAGGTAGCGCGCCATGAAAGCTCTCTGAAAGCAGAGAGCTGCCTCAGGGAGCTGGAGAATTTTAAACCATCAGATAAAGAATTGGAAGCGCAGGAAAAAATGTCCACACATCAGACTCCCCCACATGAACTATAGATTATAAAAACTCTGTCAAAACATTGTTCTTAATTAATATTGGAAACCTCATCCCGCCCGTGGATGAGGTTTCCTCAAAAATCCAAAGGCTGCCTGGCCGATTCACCCACCCACCAATCGTAATGTTGGACAGGCAGCGTAAAATCGCACTTAATTAATACATTAATGGCCTTAAGGGGCCTCTTAATTGTCGGCAGGTGCGCTGCCAATTCTTGAGTGCGCCCGCGGACTGAAACATTGCGCAAGGACATAATGATGTCAGGACGCTCGCCTGATGTCATCGTGTGCTATTTTACACCCAATCTGGTCGGGCACGCGCCCACCTGTGGGGCGTAACATTCTGCCCCTACTGTCTCTCAGAAGAGATGTTAAAGCGATGCCCCATCCGGCCGCTCCCATTCCATGGCTCCCTGTCAAAGGACAACAGGAGAGTTATCCCCGGTGTCCTGGACAATATTTATCCTTCAACTAACATCAAAATAAAATTACCTGCCCGTTGTCACATTCCTGTTTATGGGAGCTTGCTGTGTGGATCTTTGCTGCTGCATTTCCTACATTACAACAGTGTCCACTTCACTGAGTGTAAAGCGCTTTGGGACTTCCAGTGGAGGTGAAAGGTGCTATAAAAATGCATGTCTTTCATTTAACCACCTGAATCGCCAACAGTGGGAGGCTGCAGACAATCAGCAGACCCGCCCCCAAAATATTTCACCAATCACCTGGCTGCACTGTTATTGAATGGCATGAAAGGATGACCAATAAGAAAGGTGGGAAGGCGGGTTTCTCATGTGCTGTCATTTGTTGAGCCAATCAGTGGCTTGGTATTGGGATGAAGCAAAATTGCTGTTCAATTGGCGAATGTGTCTGGATCTGAAAATACAGCAACAAATAAAGGCAACAAACTGACACAATAACTAGTTTCTCAGTTATTTATAGTGTAGATTTCACAGAGCAGCAAGTGCTTACTGGCAGAAAATGTTTCACATCAAAAGGTTGATTAGGTAGGCAATATACAGTTACTTTGGTGTAAAAGAAGTGAGACCTGATGGGGTTGACGGAGTTGTAAGATTTCCTTATCATCCATCTCTAACGGAGTGAATTTTTGGGGTCCAACCACCAAGGTCTCCAATGAGCACAATGGGACTCAGGAGGAGACAGAGAGAGACAAGAGGAAGAGAAAGATTGAGGCAGCAGATGGCCAAACAACAGCACTGCCCCCTGACCCTCCCACTCCCCAGCAGCGTGACTCAATGGAGGAGGGACCAGCAGGGGAGTGGCAGCTGGTGAAGAAGAACAAAGAGAAGAAGGGGCCAAGAAGGGACCAAACCACTTCCCAGACGAGTGGCAAGAGGCGACTCCCATCTGACATGGATGACAGGGACTGCTGCTCTTCGGGTGAAGAAGGGCAAGGGCGGCACCTACAGAAGGAGCGGAAACGTTCGAGGGAACTGGAGGAGGAGACACACGAGCATCAGGATATTGGAGACAATGAAAAGAGCAGAGCACCCCAACTTCAACTTGAAGAGGCCAATGCACCCCAGCTCCGGGAATCTGGGAGCAGTGAAGTGCTCAGCGCACCCCAGCTCTGGGAAGCCGGGAACAGCAATGCCCCTGAGGGGGAATGGATCAGAGAGATTTCTCCAGCAGAGAACAATCCAAACCTCGCTCCTTGCACGAACCCCCCGTTGTCACCTGAGTGGAACATTTCCAACGGGGCGAGTCAGGACTGTTCCCTCAGCCCATCAAAAGTGAGACAATTTGCAAACACTATGGGTTTACAGGAGCAGATCAAAGGACTGGAACTGTCAAAGACAACAGGACTGGTAAGTGACAAAATGCATTAAAATGGGGATCAAGATTGTGTCCATCAACGTGTGTAGCATTAAATCTATTACGCGATGTGTTACAACCTTGGATTACCTTGCCAAGGTCAAAGCTGACCTGTTGTTCCTGCAGGAGTGTGTGATACCGCACCTCAGCTCCTACAGCCAATGGTCACGATGGTGGTCCCAAGGGGCCTCACTCTGGTCGGGAGGAAACGACTCATGTTCCTCTGGCCTGGGGATTCTGCTGCAGGGAGACAATGTCACCGTGTCCGAGGTTGAGGAGGTAGTGGGCGAGCGCCTCCTCGTAGCAGACGTTATTGTACAAGAATGCGCCGCTCTAGTTAATTAACATGTATGCCCCGGCTCAAAACAGTGAGTGGCTGGTTGTCCTTCAGCAGCTCCCACTGCTGCTGGTGACTTCCAGGCTGGTCATTCTGGGCGGTGACTTCAGCTGCATCATCGATGGAGCTGGACAATCCAGCAGGGCCGACAGCAGACTGGAAGCCACATCCAGAATCCTGATGGAAATAGTAAAGGATGGGAAGCTGCACGATGTCTTCAGCAACCCTGCAGATAGAGCGCAGCAGAGATACACATGGTCGCAGCCAGAGTGACCCACCCACTCAAGGATAGACTTCTTGTTTGTGTCCCGAGCGTTCACAGTCAGATCCACTGACGTCAAGCCGGTGTTCTTCTTTGACCACTGCCTCCTACTGGCCAACTGTCACTTACAGGAAGACCAGAGGGTGGGCAGGGGGGCATGGAAGCTAAACGTGCAACTGCTGACCCCAGAGAACACTGAGGAGCTCAAGAGGGATTACAAAGCCTGGATAACCGTGAAACCCCTCTTTGAGTCCCTGACATACTGGTGGGAAGCGATCAAGGGAAACATCAAGAAGCTATTCATCCAGAAAGCTAGAAAGGAACAGAGGGAAATGTCCCAAAACCAGAAAAACATGCACAACCTGCTCCAGCTGCAGTCGATGGGGGTCGATGTCAAGGAGGAGCTCCAAGAGGTGAAGAGCCAGCAAGCCTCGCTCTTTGCCTCGGAGGCCTCCAAGATCATCTTCCGTTCCAGAGTCCACTCCGTGGAGCAGGATGAGACATGCTCACGTTTCTTCTTCCAAAAGGTACACAGAGAGAGCTCTGTGATCAGCAGCCTGAAGGAAGAAGACGGCTCAGTAAAGTCATCGCAGTCCGACATTTTGAGGATCAGCAAATCCTTCTATGCCGGATTGTATGACATGAAGCCCACAGACAGCACGGCCTCCCAGTCCTTCCTGTCCTCTATCACGGAGGTCTTAGACGACAGTACACGGGAGAGTCTGGACAAAGCGCTAACTCCTGACAAACTGACTAAGGCCCTTGAGTCCTTCGAGAAGAGTAAAACTCCCGGAAGCGACGGCTTGCCGGTGAAGTTGTATTCGGCTCTGTGGGACTGGATCGGCCCAGACCTGCTAGAAGTGTACGAGAGTATGCTCCTGGCCTGCAGCATGTCAGAATCCATGAGGAAAGGCATTATCACCCTCATCTACAAGCACAAGGGGGAAAGGGAGGAAATTAGAAATTGGCGACCCATTTCACTGTTGAATGTGGACTATAAGATTCTGTCCAAGGTCATCGCCAATCGGGTCAAATCCGCTCTGGAATTGGTGATCCACCCTGACCAGACCTGCACTGTGCTGGGCAGAAAGATCTCTGACAGCCTCGCGCTGCTCAGGGATACGATTGCCTATGTACAGGACAGGGGTGTGGACACCTGCCTCATCAGCCTGGACCAGGAGAAGGCCTTTGACAGAATATCGCACACCTACATGGTGGATGTGCTCTCCAAAATGGGGTTTGGGGAGGGAACTCGCAATTGGATCCAACTGCTCTACACTAACATCAGTAGCGCAGTCTCAATCAATGGGTGGGAATCAGATAACTTTCCTGTTAAATCTGGAGTCAGGCAGGGCTGCCCTCTCTCCCCTGTCCTGTTTGTGTGTTGCATAGAACCCTTTGCTGAGTCCATCAGGAAGGATCCGGGCATAAGAGGAGTGACGATCCCAGGCAGTGGAGGCACTCAGATCAAAGTCTCCCTGTACATGGACGTTGTCACCATCTTCTGCTCAGATCCGCTGTCGGTGCACAGACTGATCCACATTTGTGACCAGTTCGAACTGGTCTCGGGAGCCAAGGTAAATCGTGGGAGGAGCGAGGCCATGTTCTTTGGGAACTGGGCTGACCGATCCTTTGTCCCCTTCACTGTCAGGGCTGATGGCCTGAAGGTGCTGGGGATATGGTTCGGAGGGACCAGAGCACATGTTAGAAACTGGAAGGAGCGAGTGTCTATGGTGAAAAGGAAACTGGGCATGTGGGAGCGACGCTCCCTCTCCATTGCGGGTAAGAACCTGGTCATCAGGTGTGAGGCACTCTCGCTGTTGCTGTACGTGGTGCAGGTCTGGCCCATTCCAGACTCCTGTGTGGTGGCGATCACCCAAGCCATCTTCCGCTTTATCTGGAGGTTGAAAATGGATCGTGTCCGCAGGGACGCGATGTACAAGCCTCTAGATAAAGGGGGAAAAAACGTGCCCAACATTGCCCTCATACTGATGGCCACCTTTGTGTGCGGCTGCATCAAGCGGTGTGTAGACCCTCAGTATGTAAACACCAAGTGTCACTACATGCTGAGGTTCTACCTGTCCCCGGTGTTACGAGGGATGGGTCTGGCCACGCTGCCGCGGAACGCTTCAAGTAGTTGGACCGTGCCGTACCACCTGTCCCTCGTGGGAAAATTTATGCAGAGAAACACCTTTGACCACAAGTCCATCAGGCAGTGGTCGGCACGTAACGTCTTAAAGGCCCTGAGGGAAAAGGAGAGGGTGGATCCTGTGGGATGGTTCCCTGAGCAGACTGTCAAAGTCATTTGGCAGAATGCCTCATCGCCAGAACTTTCCAACAAACACCAAGACGTAGCTTGGTTGGTGGTGAGAAAGGCCCCCCCTGTAAGATCCTTCCTACACGCCAGGAGTCTCACCCCCTCTGCACGTTGCCCTCGAGGTGGCTGTGGTGGGGAAGAGACTGTTGTTCACCTCCTTGTAGTTTGTGCCTCTGTGAAGAAGGTCTGGAGAGAGATGCAGTGGTTTCTGTCGAGGTTCATCCCGAGCAGTTCTGTGACACAGGACTCTGTGCTCTACGGGCTGTTCCCAGGGACACACACCGAGACAAACATCAACTGCAGCTGGAGGATCATCAACTCGGTGAAAGACGCTCTTTGGTCTGCCCGAAACTTGTTGGTTTTCCAACGCAAAGAGTTGTCCCCGACCGAGTGTTGCAGACTGGCACATTCCAAGGTCCAGGACTACGTGCTGAGGGACACAGTTAAGCTTGGGGCAGCCGCTGCAAAGGCGCAATGGGGAAGGGTCGCTGCCTAAGACCTTTCTGCCATAGTGCACTGGGGGGCTGGGAACTGTACGGATCCCTCGGGCTGTACAGCTCAAAATGAATGTCTGTCAATGATTGTAATATTCATTGTTTGTTCTGATACACCTTGTGTTTCATGTTGTAAAAGTTGAACCTGATTGTATTTTTGTGCTGGTGATTTTGAATTGGTTTGAAACGTTGTTGAAGATTTATGAATAAAGTATATCTTTGCAAAAAGAAAATCCCGCTCCCTCTTTCTAGCTGCTAAAATCACGCTTGTCTTTTCTACACTCAGTTGAATGTGTCTCCAGATCCTTACCACTTGTGTGAAAAGCTTTTCCTCATGTTGCCATTGTTCCTTTTGCCAAAGTCTGTGCCCTCTAATGCAGCACCTTGAAATGTTTTTTTTGGAAATTCAAGTACAAAACATCCACAGGTCCCCATTTGTTTCTTACCTCCTCAAAGAACTCCAATGAACTCCTTGGACAGCACAATCCAAACCCAGGAGGACAAGGGCAGCAGATGCATGGAATCACCACCACCTACAAGAGCCCCTCCGAGCCACACACACATTCACAGAATCGATAGTGCAGAAGGAGGCCATTCGACCCATTGAGTTCACACTGGCTCTCTCCAAGATAAAAGAAAATACTGCAGATGCTGGAAATCTGAAACAAAAACAGAAAATGCTGGAAAAACTCAGCAGGTCTGGCAGCATCTGTGGAGAGAGAAACAGAGTTAATGTTTCGAGTCCGTATGACTCTTCGGGACTAAAGGGGAGTGAGTAGTGATGAAATTTATTCTGTTTAAGGGAGATGGGGCAGGTGAAGCTGGATAGACGGCCAGTTACAGGTGGAGACAAAGGAGGGATTGACAAAGATGTGATGAACTACAGGACAAGAGGAGTGTTAATGGTCATGGTTAGTGCTAAAAAAGGTGTTGACAGTGACATAAAGGTAAGAAAGCAGAATGTGATAATAGCAGAACAAGGGTAGCATTCTGTGTAAGAACAACATAGAACAAGTAACAGATGGCCCAGTAGGGGATGGGGTGGGAGGAGGTGGTGCGGAAAAAAAGGGTAGAAAATGGGATAGAAAGGGGGAACCAGTAGATGTGGTGTACCTGGATTTCCAAAAGGCATTTGATAACCATAGAAAAGTTATGGCACAGAAACAGGCCATTTGGCCCATCGTGTATGCGCCGACCATAAAAGAGAAAAAAAGAATCTATCTGCTCATTTGAATCCCACTTTCCAGCCCCTGGTCCATCGCCTTGCAGCCTGCAGCACTTTAGATGCAGATCCAGGCACCATTTAAATGAGTTGAGAGTTTTAGCCTCAAGCACCAACTTCAGCAGTGAATTCCAGATGCCCAGCACCCTCTGGGTGAAAAAGTGTTTTCCTCATGTCCCCTCTAATTCTTCCACCAATCCCCTTAAATCTGTGCCCCCTGGTAATGGACCCTTCAGCTATGGGAAACAAGTCTTTACTGTCTACCCTATCTAGGCCCCTCATCATTTTGTACATCCCTCAGCCTCCTCTGTTCTAAGGAAAACAACCCCAGCCTATCCGGTCTCTCCTCATAGCTGCAATTTTCAAGCCCTGGCAGCATTCTTGTAAATCTCCTCTGCACTTTCTCCAGGTCAATTATATCCTTCCTGTAGTCTGGTGACCAGAACTGTACACAAAATTCCAGCTGTGGCCTAACCAGTGCTATATACAGTTCCATCATTACATCCCTGCTTTTATATTCAATACCTTGTCCAATAAAGGACAGCATTCCATATGCTTTCTTGAGCACCTTATCCACCTGTCCTGACACCTTCAGGGACCTGTGGACATGCATTCCAAGGACTCTCAATTCCTCAACCCCTCTCAATATCCTCCCATTTATTGTGTACTCCCTACCTCACACTTCTCTGGATTGAATTCCATTTTCCACTTGTTTGGCACACAAGTAGTCCAGTGTTATAGCTTCACTGAGTTGACACTTCATTTTTAACTATGTCTGGTGCTGCGCCTGGCATGCCCTCCTGCACTTTTCATTGAGCCAGGGTTGATCCCCTGGCTTGATGGTAATGGTAGAGTGGGGGATACGCTGGGCCATGAGGTTACAGATTGTGTCTGAGTACAATTCTGCTGCTGCTGATGGCCCACAGCGCCTCATGGATGCCCAGTCTCGAGTTTCTAGCTCTGAAATCTATCCCATTTAGCACGGTGGAAGTGCCACACAACACGATGGAGGGGGATATCCTCAATGTGAAGCCGAGACTTCATCTTCATAAGGAGCTGCCAGTCTAGGGTTTGTGATGGTGGCGTCTGGGACATTATCTGTGAGATATGATTCTGTGAGGATGACTATGTTAGGCTGTGGCTTGACTAGTCTGTGGAACAGCTCTCCCAATTTCTGCACTAGCCCCCAGATGGAGGACTTTGCAGGGCCGATAGGGCTGAGTTTGCCGTTGTCATTTCCAGTGCCTAGGCCAATGCCGGGTGGTCCATCCAGTTTCATTCCATTTTGACTTTTTAGCAGTTTGTTACACTGAGTGGCCTGCTCAGCCATTTCAGAGCATAGTTAAGAGTCAACCACCTATAGGCCAGACCAGGTAAGAATGACAGATTTCCTTCCCTAAAGGACATTAGTGAACTAAATTAGTAAAAACGAGGGACAAATTAAGAGGCAGCACCTTTAAGGGATATTGCAAAAAGAAATACAAATCTTAAAGGAAACTTACAAACCTAAAATCAGAACGTGATTAAAAGAGTCAATAAAGCACCCCAGTCCCTGCGGTGCCCACTGGGCACAGAAGGCCTCAACCATGCAGGCGGATCCAGCAGAGGGCGCTGGTGAGGAGTGACTGAAGCATTCTGGGAGAAGACACCGCGACTCAGCAGGGAATCAAGGAGGACCCACTGTCAAAGAACGGAATAGCCCCAAACATTACATTGCTGTAGTGGTTCCATCCCTCCCTCCTCCTCAAACCTGGAAAAAGAGAGAGAAAGGAAGAGGCAGTGCCTTCAGGAGTGCACCAGACCTGTGAGGGACACTCTTCTGAAAGCGGATTTTAAAGAAAAAGCAGCTGATTGGTGAGTAAATCCTGGGAGCAGACACAGAGGGAGGAGCGCCGGAGTGGTGAGTACAAATCTAGCTCACCTCGGGGATTGACAGCCTTGTCTCCAGGGAGGGGCACCGAAGCGGTGAGTATAAATCTAGCTCACCTCGGGGATTGACAGCCTTGTCTCCAGGGAGGGGCACCGAAGCGGTGAGTATAAATCTAGCTCACCTCGGGGATTGACAGCCTTGTCTCCAGGGAGGGGCACCGAAGCGGTGAGTATAAATCTAGCTTACCTCGGGGATTCACGGCCTTGTCTCCAGGGAGGGGCACCGAAGCGGTGAGTATAAATCTAGTTTACCTCGGGGATTCGCAGCCTTGTCTCCAGGGAGCAGACTCAGAGGGAGGAGCACCGGAGCAGTGACCTCGGGGCACAGACTAACTGAAGCCAAAACTGAAAAATTGGCATCACAGGAAAGCTGTGACCTGATTGGTTGGTAGGAAATCTGCACCAAATTTGGAAAAAAAACACTGCAAAGCCAATTAATAAATGAATTATCTAAGTCGAGATGGCTGGGCAGTTGATGTGCTGTAGCTGTATGATGTGGGAGCTGGCAGATCCCATTGCGAGCCGCAGTGAGCACATCTGCAGCAAGTGTTGGTTGCTGGAGGAACTCCGGCTCAGAATTGATGAGCTGGAGTCCAAGCTCCGGACGCTGTGGCACATGTGGAGGTGGGAGAGTTACCTGGACGCTTTGTTTCAGGAGGAGGTCACACCCAGTAGATTAAGTACCTCAAGTTCGGTCGGTGGTCACGGTCAGCAGGGTGTGACTGCAAGTGAGGCAGGTAGAGGGATCCTGTGTAAACTTGAATTGCAACAGCCGCAACACTCAGTCACCTTCTCCCCGCGAGTCTAGGATTGTTCCGTATACTTTTTTATACATATATATATTCATCTACTTCAAGCTAAATTCTTCCTTTTAAACTCTATGACCGTATAAACATGTGTTTTACCCTTTCTTGCCTTTAGTGGGTAATAAACTGCCTCGTACCTTTAACTCAACAAAGTCTGATCAAATTGGCTCCTCCAAAGCCAGAACGATTGGATCTAGGAGAAAGGTACCTGTGAAAGGGATCCTTTTTAAATTAAATCTTGTTGTGGCCAGTGGAGTGGGGGAGGTGGGGGCAGAGCTGAATAGAGACAGGGAGCGAGTTTATCCCTCTCCACCCGCGGCAAAACCATTTGGGGGTGTCCCAGTCATACGATGATAAATTGTGGGATCTCGCCTGGATGAATAACTTTGGGGAACCTCACCTGGTTCATAACAAATTGGAACACTCATCTGGGATTTGAACAAATTGGAGAGCAGTCTGGAATATTTTTTTCCCACAGATGAACTGAACAAATTGTCGGTGCAGACTCGATGGGCCGAAGGTCCTCTTCTGCACTGTGATTCTATGATTCTATGAAATTGGAGTGGGGAAAGTAAATTGTCCTTTTGAAATCAATTTTTTAGAAACTGCAGAATGACTTTCTTGAGTCTTTACAACTGAAGTGTTAAAATGTCCACTTTTAATGGCAGTACCTTTCTAGCAGAACCAGAAACAGTTACGTTTGAGGATCTAAACGCTCTGTCGCTCGAACAGTTAAAAGAGTTAGTGAGGCTTTTAGGGTTAGAATTTCGGCCAGAAGCCAGAAAACCTGAAATTTTGAAAGGGGCGGCTGATGGCCTACAGGTGGAAACTGAGGGTGGTGAAATGGATAAAATAGCAGTAGAGAGCTTCAAGTCGGAGAAGTGGAAATTAGAATTTCAGGAGAGAGGAAAGGAAAGAGAATTTCAGGAAAGGGGAAGAGGGAGAATTTCAGGAGAGAGAAAAGAGAGAGGAAAGGGAGTTTCAACAAAAGCAGCTCAAACTGAGGAACAGGCATCGCGCTGGGTCCCTTGAGGACACCGCTCGCTCGGAGTTAAGGATTGAGGCAGCCTGGTTTGCTGGTCTAACCCCTGAGTTTGATGAAGTTGAGGTGGAAGCCTTCTTTATATCTCTCGAGTGGTTAGCACAGCCGATAGTGTCCAGTCCAACACTTGTCCCTCTTACTGCACAGTAAACTTTCAGGGAAAGTTCACCAGGTTTAATCCCTCCTGCCTGAGGAAAGTGTCACTGACTATGAGGCAGTTATAAAGGACCATGTTAAGTGTGTACCAGTTAGTGCTGGAGGTGTACCGTCAGAAATCCCGTACCCTCAGGAAATGGCTTGACCAGACATACTAGCTTTTGACCAGTGGGTATGGGCACTTAAAACAGAAGCTACTTATGAAAACCTCCATGAAATAATTCTCCTTGAAGAGTTTAAAAACGCCCTACCCTATCCAATAAGAACACACCTAGAGGAGCAGGGTGGGTGGAGTGGGGTGGGAGGGTCACAGGGGTCAGTCAGGCAGCCACACTGGCTGACAATTATGAGTTGATCCACAAACCCTGGTCCCAGAAGAGACCCTTACCTAGTCCGCACCCCCCGCCCACCCCCCCCCCCCCCCACCACCACCCCACCACCACCACCACCACCACCCCACCCCCCAAACCAACTGGGAAGGATAGAGTGGAGAGAGTGATCGGATACTGAGCACCCATGGGAGAGAGGGAAATGCTGGGAGCCCTCCTCAGAACAGGGTGATGCTGAGATGGAAAGTAAGCCTGTGTTTTAATTGCCAAAAGGTAGGGAACTTCGGGCTGACTGCTGGAGACTATGGGAGAAGCCAGTGGGATTTATCGGGGTGCATACCCCCGGTGCAGAGAATGGGGGTTAGGAACCATTGCTGATCAGG
Source organism: Isurus oxyrinchus (assembly GCA_026770705.1). Taxonomy (NCBI): domain Eukaryota; kingdom Metazoa; phylum Chordata; class Chondrichthyes; order Lamniformes; family Lamnidae; genus Isurus; species Isurus oxyrinchus. The sequence continues at coordinate 1,410,350 of JANJGN010000030.1, read as the reverse complement.
CTATTGCTCTGACCACGGCTGCGAGTCCCTGTAGAGGCACTCCTGAGAATGTGGGTGAGTTTAAACACGTCCCTGAGAGTTACCAGCATTTTGTATCTGAAGAAAGGGTGGCAGCATTTCCCCAGGGTGAGGTGAGTTAGCCTGTAGTGATACTGAAGGACACAGGGGCCAGACAAATACTGCTGTTGGGAAAAGGAATGACCTTCCCAGAGGTGCAGTAAGTGCCAAGGTGTTGGTAAAGGGGACTGAAGGAGGGTACATGCCCATCCCCTAATACTGAGTACATCTGGAGTGTGACCAGGGCCAGTGATCATGGGAGTGGTCTCCAGTTTGTCTGTGGAGGGGACGACCTGCTCCTCAGTAATGATCTGGCAGGATCAAATGTTAAAGCACCTCCAGTGGTCTCAGAGAAGCCCACTGAGGTCAAGGAGACAGACAGGTGCAGGAGAAAGTGTTGGGCCATGTACCGTGTGGTAACCCAGGTCTCCAACAGAGGAAGCTGATGTGGTACTGCAGACAGGAGAGCCTCCGGTCTGCTTATGTGAAACCTTTTTCAGGACTCTAGGCGACCCTAAGGAGGTGATAAATCTCCCTTGGTAGCAGCCCAGCAAGCTGACCCACTGTTAAAATCATCAGCTCAGGCTGCTTACAATGAGACAGAGGCAGAAGCAGTCCCTGAGCGCTACTACATCAAAAATGAGGTACTGATGAGGAAATGGATGGCCCAGGTCAGCCAGCACTTTTACCGGCCCCATGTCTTTGGGGTGTAGTAAGGTTTTGCAGAACCTGCCACACCTGCCAAGCTGTGGGTAAACCACAGCCTGCAATATGACCTGCGTCTATAATGCCCGTGATGGCTTTTTGAGGACCCATTCAGCAAGGTGCTGATGGACTGTGTGGGGTCCCTACCCAAAACAAAAGGGGCTTATCATCATGGACGTGGCTAACCATTTCCCAGAGGTGGTTCCCCTGAAAACCATATCTGCCAAACGGTGGTGAGGGAATTAATCCAATTCTTTCCCAGGTATGGTCCACCCACCCAGATCCAGTCAGATCCGGGCTGAAATTTCATGCCCAAGATATTCAGGAAGTCATGGGTAACCTGGGCGTGAAGTCTTCAGTGTATCAGCCGCTGACCCATGGGGCACTAGAATGGTACTACCAGACCCTAAAAACAATGCCCAGGGCAGACTGCCAGGAGTACCCCTGGGACTAGGATAAAGGACTAGGTTTCCTTCTGTTCGCTACCAGGGGCTCACCCAACGAGGCCACCAGGTTTACTCCATTTGAATTAGTTTACGGGCCTCTGAAACTAGTCAAGGAGAGGTTCTTCGAACAGCAGGAGGCGCTCTCCATGTTGGATTACGTGGCTGTGTTCCAGGAGTGGCTCATGAGAGACCATGAGGTGGCCCGAGAACATTTGAAAATCTCCCAGACAGCTGTGAAAAAACAGGCTGACACACACACTAAGGTCTGAACCTTTCAGCCAGGAGACTACCTGTTAGCGCCTCTACCAATACCAGGTGAACCCTTACAGGCCCGGTTCAGTGGCCTACACAAGTGGCATAGCAACTCAAGGAAGTGAACTATCTGATTGAGACCCCAGGTTGGGGGAAAAAGCAAAGGCTGTGTCATGTCAACATGATAAAGGGATTTCACAGCTGAGAAGGGGACAGGTAACGCTCTGTCCCATTGCTGGAGGGAGCAGCCTAGAGGAGGAGGGGAGCAGTGAGGCGAATTGGAGGGAGAGGTGAGTGAGGCCCACCTTGAGCCCCCACCCACCCGGCTAACCAGCACAGAAACACTGGCCAACTTAGAGTCCGTTTCTTCCGCCCAGGTGTAGAACAGCGAGCAGACCTGACAAGGCTGCTAACTGCATTTAAAGGCTTATGCAAAGACAAGCCAGGCTGCACCACTCTAGCCCTACATGGCGTGGATGTGGGAGAGGCCCCTCCCATAAGGCAAATTCCCTATTGTCTGGTCCCAGAGAAGCTGGCCCAGGTCCATGTGGAGATTAACTACACGCTGGAGCCTAGCAGCAGTAGCTGGAGCTCCCCACTTGTGCCCGGGCCCAAGCTGTACAGCTCCACAGGGTTCTGCACCGACTCCCCAGAAGTTAATGCAGTGGCTGGAGCCAACTCCTGCCCAAGACCCCGGCTGGAGGACTGCGTAGATTGGGGGGTAAAGCAGCCTATATCACAAAGGTAGATTTATTGAAGGGATACAGGTTCCCTTGACAGCTGCATGAAGGAAATCTCTACTTTCATAACTCCAGACAGGTTATACCAGTGTCAGTTATACCCTACGGACTCCGAAATCCCCCAGCTACCTTCCAAAGGCTGATCAGCCAGGTAGTGCCAGGCATGTCCAACTGCATTGTGTACCTGGACAACCTGCTAGTGTACAGTGACTTGGGAGAACCAGGCAGAACAACTGGAAGCCCTCTTCCAGAGAGTGCAGTTAGCTGACCCAGTGGTCAATCTCGCAAAGAGCGAGCTCACTAAGGCTAAAGTGAGCTACTTAGGACACGCAGCAGGTCAAGGACAGATACTGCCCAGGATGCCAAGGTGCAAGCCGTAGCCCATTCCCCATTCCCACCGCAAAACAGGAAATCATGAGGTTCTTGGGGATGTGTGGGTTCTATCGCAAGTTCGTCCCAAACTTTAGCACAGCAGCCTCGCTGCTGACAGGCCTACTACAGAGAAAAGGAAATGTAGTATGGACTGAGAAATGCCAGACAGCCTTCAAAAAGCTGAAAGCCATTTTAATCGCCAAGCCTGTGCTTGCAGCCCTGGACTTTAATCAGGCAAGTAAAGTAGCCAATGATGCGAGTGACATCGGGGTAGGGGCCGTTCTCCTGCAGGAGGATGAATCTGGAATAGAGAGACTAATTAGGTACTTTTCTAAAAAGATCAACAAGCAACATGAAATGGTATTCCACAGCAGAGAAGGAGACCCTTGGTTTATTACTGACCCTCAGGCACTTTGAGATATATGTCCGAAATGGGTACAGAGAGACCACAGTCTATATCGACCACAATCCGTTAACTTTTGTGGAAAAATTTAAGATCCAGAATGCCAGATTATTCCCGTTGGAGTTTGTTCCTCTAGCTGTACCACTTAAAAATCTCCCGAATTTCTGGGAAAACAAACGTGATTGTGGACACCCTGTGCAGAGCTTAAAGGAGCCCAATTAGATCCGGAAAAGATACATTAAAGAATTAATGTGAGTATGAGAGTGTTTTGTTGTTTAGAAGTTTTTCCCTTTTTTTGTAATGAAATGAAAATTAATCTTATTGCATTTTGGGGAGTGATGATAATGAAGGAAGAAACATCGAATTGCGTCCGGAAATACTGGATTGTAAAAATAAGACCTGAGTTTTTAAAAAACGCAGACAAGCCACTGGCTGGAATGCTGCAGGGTGACTCCCTAAGAGGTAATGGAACCCCACCCTGTTGCCAAACAAGATACTTCTAAAGATATCCAGAAACTAATTTCTCCCTCCAGCAGAGACAATGGGACATAATGGGAAATGTTTACCGTCTCATCAGGAAATCCTGTGAGCAATGCCCAAACAGATTTGTGAAATCGCTTCCCGCTTGGAATATACAAAGAAGGGGTTAAAAGTGAGCTGGAAAGCTGCCACAATCTCTGTCTGCTGGTGGGTGTTCTGAGAGAGTGAGTGCTGGAAGTTTGACCAGCAGGAACAGCCACACACAGTACCCCTGCAAATCGCCATTTTACAGGTAACCCGATCTCGCTCCCTCTCTACCAAGATCAACACTACTGGAACCTCGAAAACAACTATTCATCTACTGAAGTCAATTCAACTGGAACCTCGAATTGAAACAGCTGCAACACTCAATCACCTTCTCCCCACAAGTCTAGGACTGTTCTGTATACCATTATTTATAGCTAAATTCTTACTTTTAACCTGTATGACCGTATGAACATGTGTTTTACCCTCTCTTGCCTTTAGTCAGTAATAAACTTCCTCTTACCTTTAACTCAACAAAGTCTGATCGTATTGGCTCCTTCAAAGCCAGAACGATTGGATCTAGGAGAAAGGTACCTGTGAAAGGGATCCTTTTTAGATTAAATCTTGTTGTGGCCAATGGAGTGGGGGAGGTGGGGGCAGATCTGAATAGAGACAGGGAGCGAGTTTATCCCTCTCCACCCGCGGCAAAACCATTTGGGGGTGTCCCAGTCATACGGTGATAAATTGTGGGATCTCGCCTGGATGAACAACTTTGGGAACCTCACCCGGGTGTTGATCACAGCATGCTGGTATTCCGATAAATTTCCAAAGATGAATCAATACACACGGAGTTGCGGAGGAAGCTGATTGAACGTTGCAGCTTCCGGTTTGTTATCCTTCAGCAGCCAAACTAACAAACAACATGGATTCTGCAATCCCATAATGCACTGGCTAACAAACTACATCAAGCTAAACAAGACACACAGTGTGTAACATATTCCTCCCCCATTATTGGAAATGTCACTTTAACTAAACAGTTTCTGAAGTAGGGAAAGAGAGTAGACTGCCTCACTGAGCAGCTTAACCCTGGGGATTATCCTGTCCCAAAATAAACCACATGGGTTCGCCTTAACTAGCACTCAGGACGTCTCCTCTCTCGGCGAGGGTTCTGGCGGATTCATCTCTCGGCGTGGGTTCCGGTGTACTCCGCTCTCGGTGAGGGTTCCGGTGGACTCCTCTCTCTGCGAGGGTTCCGGTGTACTCCGCGCTCAATGAAGGTTCCAACGGATTCCTCTCTCTGTGAGAGTTCTGGTAGACTCCTCACCAGGTGAGGTTCTGGTGGACTACACTCTCGGCGAGGGTTCCGGTGGACTCATTACTCGGCGAGGTTTCCGGCGGACTCCTCTCTTGGTGAGGGTTCCGGCGAACTCCTCTCTCAGCGAGGGTGCCTGCGGACTCATCTCTCGGTGAGGTTTCCGGCAGACTCCACTCTCGGTGAGGGTTCTGCTAGACTCCTGTCTCAGCGAGGTTTCTGGCGGACTCCTCTCTCGGCGAGGGTTCCGGTGGACTCCTATCTCGGCGAGGTTTCAGGCAGACTCCGCTCTCGGCGAGGGTTCAGGCAGACTCCTCTCTCGGCGAGGTTTCAGGCGGACTCCTCTCTCAGCGAGGGTTCCAGCAGACTCCTCTCTCATCGAGGATTCCGGCGGAGTCTTCTCTCAACCAGGGTGCCTGCGGACACCTCTCTGGGCGAGGGTTCTGGCGCACTCCTGTCTCGGCAAGAGTTCTGGCGGACTCCTCTCCAGGAGAGGGATCTGGTGGACTACAATCTCTGGTGAGCTTTCCGGCGGACTCCTGTCTTGGTGAGGGTTCCGTCCGACTCCTCTCTCTACAAGGGTTCCGGTGTACTCCGTTCTCGGCAAGGGTTCCGGCAGACACCTGTCTCGGCGAGGTTTCAGGCGGACTCCGCTCCCGGCGAGGGTTCCGGCAGACACCTCTCCAGGCGAGGGTCCAGTGGACTACACTCTCGGCAAGGTTTCCGGCGGATTCCGCTCTCGGCAAGAGTTCTGGCACCCCCCTCTCTCGGCGAGGGTTCCGGTGCACTCCTCTCTCTGCGAGAGTTCTGGCGGACTCCTCTCCAGGCAAGGGTCTGGTGGACTACACTCTCGTCGAGGTTTCCGTTGGACCCCTCTCTCGGCATGGTTTCCATCGGACTCCTCTCTTGGCCAGGGTTCCTTTGGACTCTTCTCTTGGCCAGGGTCCCGGCGGACTACTGTCTCGGTGAGGTTTCCGGTGGAATCCGCTCTCGGCGAGGCGTCCAGCAGACTCCTCTCTCGGCGAGGGTTCCTGCGGACTCTTTTCTCGGCGAGGTTTCAGGCGGACTTCACTCTCGGCGAGGGTTCCGGCAGACTCCTGTCTCGGCGAGGTTTCCGGTGGACTCCTCTCTTTGCAAGGGTTCCGGTGTACTCCGCGCTCGGCGAGGGTTCTGGCAGACTCCTGTCTCGATAAGGGTTCTGGAGGAGTCCTCTCCGTGCCAGAGTTCCGGCGGACTCCGGTCTCGGCGAGGTTTCCGGCGGACTTCTCTCTCTTCGAGGGTTCCGACGGACGACACTTTTGGGCAAGTGTTCCGGCGGACTCCTCTCTCGGCTACGGTTCCAGCAGACTCGCCTCTCGGCGAGGGTTCCTGCAGACTCCTCTCTTCACTACGGTTCCGGTGGACTTCTCCCTCAGCGAGGTTTCCGGTGGACTACTCCCTCAGCGAGGTTTCCGGTAGATTCCTCTCTCGGTGAGGGTTCTGGCGGACTCCGCTCTCGGTGAGGGTTCCGGCAGACTCCTCTCTCTGCGAGGGTTCCGGCAGACTCCTCTCTCGGCAAGGGTTCCGGCAGACTCCTCTCTTGGCGAGGGTTCTGGCGGACTCCTCTCTCGGCGAAGGTTCCGCTGGACTCCGCTCTCGGCGAGGGTTCTGGCGCACTCCTGTTTCATTGAGAGTTCCAGCAGACTCCTCTCTCAGCGATGGTTCCGGCGGACTCCTCTCTCGGCGTGTGTTCCGGCAGATTCCTCTCTCATCGAGGGTTCCGGCGCACTCATGTCTCGGTGAGGGTTCCAGCAGACTCCACTCTCAGCGATGGTTCCGGCGGACTCTTCTCTCAAACCAGGGCGAGGGTTTCGGCGCATTCCTATCTCGGCAAGAGTTCTGGTGGACTCCTCTCCAGGAGAGGGTTCTGGCGGACTACAATCTCTGGTGAGGGTTCCGGCAGTCTCCTGTCTCGGTGAGGGTTCCGTTCGACTCCACTCTCTGCAAGGGTTCCAGTGTACTCCGCTCTCGGCGAGCGTTCCGGCAGACACCTGTCTCGGCGAGGTTTCAGGCGTACTCCGCTCCCGGCGAGGGTTCCAGCAGACTCCTCTCCAGGCGAGGGTTCGGTGGACTACACTCTCAGCAAGGTTTCCAGCGGACTCCGCTCTCGGCCAGGGTTCCATTGGACTCTTCCCTTGTCCAGGGTTCTGGCAGGCACTGTCTCGGCGAGGTTTCTGGTGGACTCCTCTGTCTGCAAGGGTTCTGACGGACTCCTCTCTCGGCCAGGGTTCCGTTGGACTCTTCTCTTGGCCAGGGATCTGGCGGACTCATGTCTCGGCGAGGTTTCCGGCGGACTCCACTCTCGGCGAGGGTTCAGGCGGACTCCTCTCTCAGAGAGGTTTCCGCCGGACTCCTCTCTCGGCGATGTTTCCGCTGGACTCCACTCTCGGCGAGGGTTCCGGCGCACTCCTGTCTCGGCGAGAGTTCCGACGGACTCCTCTCTCGGCCAGGGTTCCATTGGACTCTTCCCTTGTCCAGGGTTCTAGCAGACACCTGTCTCGGCGAGGTTTCCGGTGGACTCCTCTCTCTGCAAGGGTTCTGGTGTACTCCGCGCCCGGCGAGGGTTCCGGCAGACTCCTGTCTCGGTCAGGTTTCTGGCAGACTCCTCTCTCGGCGAGGGTTCCGGCGGATTCATTTCTTGGCGAGGTTTCTGGCGGACTCCTCTCTTGGTGAATCTTCCAGCGGACTCATCTCTCGGTGAGGGTTCCAGTAGACTCCTGTCTCGGCGAGGTTTCTGGCGGACTCCTCTCTCAGTGAGGGTTCCGGCGGACTCGTCTCTCTGCCTGGGTTCCGGCGGACTCGTCTCTTGGTGTGGGTTCCGGCGGACTTCTCTCTCGGTGTGGTTTCAGGAGGACTCCGCTCTCGGCGAGGGTTCCGGCAGACTCTTCTCTCTGCGAGGGTTCTGGTTGACTCCTCTTTCCAGGTGAAGGTTCCGGCGGACTCATCTCTCGGCGAGGGTTACGGCAGACTCCTTTCTCGGCGAGTTTCCAACGGGCCCCACTTTCGGCGAGTGTTCCAGCAGTCTCCTCTCTCGGCGTGTGTTCCGGCAGAACCATCTCTCGGTGAGGGTTCCAGTGGACTCCTCTCTCTGCGAGAGTTCTGGCAGACTCCTCTCCAGGCGAGTTTCCGGTGGACTACACTCACGGCGAGGTTTCCGGTGGACTCCTCTCTGTGCGATGGTTCTGACGGACTCCTCTCTCGGCCAGGGTTCCGTTGGACTCTTCTCTTGGCCAGGGATCCGGCGGACTCCTGTCTCGGCGAGGTTTCCAGTGGACTCCGCTCTCGGCGAGGGTTCCGGCAGACTCCTCTCTCTGCGAGGTTTCAGGTGGACTCTTCTCTCAACCAGGGTGCCTGCGTACACCTCTCTGGGCGAGGGTTCCGCGCACTCCTGTCTCGGCAAGAGTTCTGGCGGACTCCCCTCCAGGAGAGGGTTCTGGCGGACTACAATCTCTGGTGAGGGTTCCAGCGGACTCCTGTCTCAGTGAGGGTTCCGTCGGACGCCTCTCTCTGCAAGGGTTCCGGTGTACTCCGCTCTCAGCGAGGTTCCGTCAGACACCTGTCTTGGTGAGATTTCAGGCGGACTCCTCTCCCGGCGAGGGTTCTGGCAGACACCTCTCCAGGCGAGGGTCCGGTGGACTACACTCTCGGTAAGGTTTCCGGCAGACTCTGCGCTCGTCGAGGGTGCCGGCAGCCCCCTCACTCGGCGAGGGTTCCGGTGGACTCCTCTCTCTGCGAGAGTTCTGGCGGAGTCCTCTCCAGGCGAGGGTCCGTTGGACTACACTCTCGGCGAGGTTTCCGTTGGACCTCTCTCTCGGCATGGTTTCCATCGGACTCCTCTCTTGGCCAGGGTTCCGTTGGACTCTTCTCTGGCCAGGGTTCGGGCGGACTCCTGTCTCGGCAAGGTTTCCGGTGGACTCCGCTCTCAGCGAGGGTTCCAGCAGACTCCTCTCTGCAAGAGTTCTGGCGGACTCCTCTCCTGGTGAGGGTCCGGTGGACTACACTCTTGGCAAGGTTTCCGCGTACTCCGCTCTCGGAGAGGATTCCGCCGGACTCCTCTTTCGGCGATGTTTCTGCTGGACTCCACTCTCGGCGAGGGTTCTGACAGACTCCTCTCTCAGCGAGGGTTCTGGCGCACTCCTGTCTCGGCGAGGGTTCCGGCGCACTCCTCTCTCAGCAAGGGTTCTGACGGACTACTCTCTCGGCCAGGGTTCCATTGGACTCTACCCTTTTCTAGGGTTCTGGCGGACACCTGTCTCGGTGAGGCTTCCGGTGGACTCCTCTGTCTGCAAGGGTACTGGTGTACTCCACGCCCGGCGAGGTTTCCGGCAGACTCCTGTCTCGGTGAGGTTTCTGGCAGACTCCTCTTTCAGCGAGTTTTCCGGCGGACTCATTTCTTGGCGAGGTTTCCGGTGGACTCCTCTCTCAGTGAGGCTTCCAGCGGACTCATCTCTCGGTGAGGGTTCTGGTAGACTCCTGTCTCGGCGAGGTTTCCGGCGGAACCCTTTCTTGGCGAGGGTTCCGGTAGACTCCTGTCTCTGCAAGGCTTCTGGCAGACTCCTCTCTTGGCGAGGGTTCTGGAGGACTCCTCTCTCCGCGAGGTATCCGGCAGACTCCTTTCTCAGCAAGGGTTCCGGCGGACTCCTCTCTCGGCTATGGTTCCGGCAGACTCGCCTCTTGGCGAGGGTTCCTGCAGAATCCTCTCTTCACTACGGTTCCGGTGGACTTCTCCCTCAGCGAGGTTTCCGGTGGACTTCGCCCTCAGCGAGGTTTCCGGTAGATTCCTCTCTCGGTGAGGGTTCTGGCGGACTCCTCTCTCGGCGAGGGTTCTGGCGGACTCCTCTCTTGGCGAGGGTTCCGGTAGACTCCTCTCTCGGCGAGGTTTCTGGCAGACTCCTCTCTCAGCGCAGGTTCCGGCGGACTCCTCTCTCAGCGAGGGTTCCGGTGTACTCCGCTCTCGGTGAGGGTTCCGGTAGACTCCTGTCTCGGTGAGGTTTCTGGCGGACTCCTCTCTTGGCGAGGGTTCCAGCAGACTCCTGTCTCAGCGAGGTTTCAGGCGGACTCCGCTCTCGGCGAGGGTTCCGGCAGACTCCTCTCTCGGTGAGGTTTCAGGCGGACTCCTCTCTCGGCGAGGTATCCAGCAGACTCCTTTCTCAGCAAGGCTTCCGGCGGACTCCGCTCTCGGCTACGGTTCCGGCAGACTCGCCTCTTGGCGAGGGTTCCTGCAGACTCCTCTCTTTGCTACGGTTCCGGTGGACTTCTCCCTCAGCGAGGTTTCCGGTGGACTTCGCCCTCAGTGAGGTTTCCGGTAGATTCCTCTCTTGGTGAGGGTTCTGGCGGACTCCTCTCTCGGCGAGGGTTCTGGCGGACTCCTCTCTTGGCGAGGGTTCCGGTAGACTCCTGTCTCGGCGAGGTTTCTGGCAGACTCCTCTCTCAGCGTGGGTTCCGGCGGACTCCTCTCTCGGCGCGGGTTTCGGCGGACTCATCTCTCGGCGAGGTTTCCGGCAGACTCCTCTCTCAGCGAGGGTTCCGGTGTACTCCGCTCTTGGTGAGGGTTCCGGTAGACACCTGTCTCAGCGAGGTTTCTGGCGGACTCCTCTCTTGGCGAGGGTTCTGGCAGACTCCTGTCTCAGCGAGGTTTCAGGCGGACTCTGCTCTCGGCGAGGTTTCAGGTGGACTCCACTCTCGGCGAGGTTTCAGGTGGACTCCGCTCTCGGCGAGGGTTCCGGCAGACTCCTTTCTCTGCGAGAGTTCTGGCAGACTCCTCTCCCGGAGAGGGTCCGGTGGACTTCTCAGTCTCCGAGGATTCTGTCGGAATCCGCTCTCGGTGAGGGTTCCGGCAGACTCCTCCCTCTCCGAGGGTTCCGGCAGACTCCTCTCTCGGCAAGGGTTCCGGCAGACTCCTCTCTCGGCAAGGGTTCCAGCAGACTCCTCTCTTGGCGAGGGTTCTGGCGGACTCCTCTCTCGGCGAGGTTTCAGGCGGACTCCTCTCTCGGCGAAGGTTCCGCTGGACTCTGCTCTCGGCGAGGGTTCTGGCGCACTCCTGTTTCATTGAGAGTTCCAGCGGACTCCTCTCTCAGCGATGGTTCCGGCGGACTCCTCTCTCGGCGTGTGTTCCGGCAGATTCCTCTCTCATCGAGGGTTCCGGTGCACTCATGTCTCGGTGAGGGTTCCAGCGGACTCCACTCTCGGCGATGGTTCCGGCGGACTCTTCTCTCAACCAGGTGCCTTCGGACACCTCTCTGGGCGAGGGTTTCGGCGCACTCCTATCTCGGCAAGAGTTCTGGTGGACTCCTCTCCAGATGAGGGTTCTGGCGGACTACAATCTCTGGTGAGGGTTAGGCGGTCTCCTGTCTCGGTGAGGGTTCCGTCCGACTCCACTCTCTGCAAGGGTTCCAGTGTACTCCGCTCTCGGCGAGCGTTCCGGCAGACACCTGTCTCGGCGAGGTTTCAGGCGTACTCCGCTCACGGCAAGGGTTCCAGCAGACTCCTCTCCAGGCGAGGGTTCAGTGGACTACACTCTCAGCAAGGTTTCCGCCGGACTCCTCTCTCGGCGATGTTTCCGCTGGACTCCACTCTCGGCGAGGGTTCCGGCGCACTCCTGTCTCGGCGAGAGTTCCGACGGACTCCTCTCTCAGCGAGGGTTCCGACGGATTCCTCTCTCAGCCAGGGTTCCATTGGACTCTTCCCTTGTCCAGGGTTCTGGCAGACACCTGTCTCGGCGAGGTTTCCGGTGGACTCCTCTCTCTGCAAGTGTTCTGGTGTAATGCGCGCCCGGCGAGGGTTCCGGCAGACTCCTGTCTCGGTCAGGTTTCTGGCAGACTCCTCTCTCGGTGAGGGTTCCGGCGGATTCAATTCTTGGTGAGGTTTCTGGCGGACTCCTCTCTCGGTGAGGCTTCCAGCGGACTCATCTCTCGGTGAGGGTTCCGGTAGACTCCTGTCTCGGCGAGGTTTCTGGCGGACTCCTCTCTCGGTGAGGGTTCCGGCGGACTCATCTCTCAGCCTGGGTTCCGGCGGACTCCTCTCTCGGTGAGGGTTCCGGCAGACTCCTGTCTCGGCGAGTTTTCTGGTACACTCCTCTCTCAGCGAGGGTTCCGGCGGACTCGTCTCTTGGTGTGGGTTCCGGCGGACTTCTCTCTCGGTGTGGTTTCAGGAGGACTCCGCTCTCGGCGAGGGTTCCGGCAGACTCTTCTCTCTGCGAGGGTTCTGGTGGACTCCTCTTTCCAGGTGAAGGTTCCGGCGGACTCATCTCTCGGCGAGGGTTACGGCAGACTCCTTTCTCGGCGAGTTTCCAACGGGCCCCACTTTCGGCGATTGTTCCGGCAGTCTCCTCTCTCGGCGTGTGTTCCGGCAGAACCATCTCTCGGTGAGGGTTCCGTGGACTCCTCTCTCTGTGAGAGTTCTGGCAGACTCCTCTCCAGGCGAGGTTCCGTTGGACTACACTCTCGGCGAGGTTTCTGGTGGACTCCTCTCTCTGCAAGGGTTCTGACGGACTCCTCTCTCGGCCAGGGTTCCGTTGGACTCTTCTCTTGGCCAGGCATCCGGCGGACTCCTGTCTCGGCGAGGTTTCCGGCGGACTCCGCTCTCGGCGAGGGTTCCGGCAGACTCCTCTCTCTGCGAGGATTCAGGCAGACTCTTCTCTCAACCAGGGTGCCTGCGTACACCTCTGTGGGCGAGGGTTCCAGCGCACTCCTGTCTCGGCAAGAGTTCTGGCGGACTCCTCTCCAGGAGAGGGTTCTGGCGGACTACAATCTCTGGTGAGGGTTCCAGCGGACTCCTGTCTCAGTGAGGGTTCCGTCGGATGCCTCTCTCTGCAAGGGTTCCGGTGTACTCCGCTCTCAGCGAGGTTCCGGCAGAGACCTGTCTCGGCGAGATTTCAGGCGGACTCCGCTCCCGGCGAGGGTTCTGGCAGACACCTCTCCAGTCGTGGGTCCGGTGAACTACACTCTCGGCAAGGTTTCCGCGTACTCCGCTCTCGGAGAGGATTCCGCTGGACTCCACTTTCGGCGATGTTTCCGCTGGACTCCACTCTCGGCGAGGGTTCCGGTGCTCTCCTCTCTCAGCAAGGGTTCTGACGGACTCCTCTCTCGGCCAGGGTTCCATTGGACTCTTCCCTTTTCCAGGGTTCTGGCGGACACCTGTCTCGGTGAGGTTTCCGGTGGACTCCTCTGTCTGCAAGGGTACTGGTGTACTCCACGCCCGGTGAGGTTTCCGGCAGACTCCTGTCTCGGTGAGGTTTCTGGCAGACTCCTCTTTCAGCGAGTTTTCTGGCGGACTCATTTCTTGACGAGGTTTCCGGCAGACTCCTCTCTCAGTGAGGCTTCCAGCGGACTCATCTCTCGGTGAGGGTTCCGGTAGACTCCTGTCTTGGCGAGGTTTCCGGCGGAACCCTTTCTCGGCGAGGGTTCCGGTAGACTCCTGTCTCTGCGAGGCTTCTGGCAGACTCCTCTCTCGGCGAGGGTTCTGGAGGACGCCTCTCTCCGTGAGGTATCTGGCAGACTCCTTTCTCAGCAAGGGTTCCGGCGGACTCCTCTCTCGGCTACGGTTCCGGCAGACTCGCCTCTCGGCGAGGGTTCCTGCAGAATCCTCTCTTCGCTACGGTTCCGGTGGACTTCTCCCGCAGCGAGGTTTCCGGTGGACTTCGCCCTCAGCGAGGTTTCCGGTAGATTCCTCTCTCGGTGAGTGTTCTGGCGGACTCCTCCCTTGGCGAGGGTTCCGGTAGACTCCTGTCTCGGCGAGGTTTCTGGCAGACTCCTCTCTCAGCGCGGGTTCCGGCGGACTCCTCTCTCAGCGCGGGTTCCGGCGGACTCATCTCTCGGCGAGGGTTCTGGCAGACACCTCTCCAGGCGAGGGTCCGGTGGACTACACTCTCGGCAAGGTTTCCGGCAGACTCCACGCTCGGCGAGGGTGCCGGCAGACCCCTCACTCGGCGAGGGTTCTGGTGGACTCCTCTCTCTGCGAGAGTTCTGGCAGACTCCTCTCCAGGCGAGGGTCCGGTGGACTACACTCTCGGCGAGGTTTCCGTTGGACCCCTCTCTCGGCATGGTTTCCATCGGACTCCTCTCTTGGCCAGGGTTCTGTTGGACTCTTCTCTGGCCAGGGTTCCGGCGGACTCCTGTCTCGGCAAGGTTTCCGGTGGACTCCGCTCTCAGCGAGGGTTCCAGCAGACTCCTCTCTCTGCAAGAGTTCTGGCAGACTCCTCTCCAGGCGAGGGTCCGGTGGACTACACTCTCGGCAAGGTTTCTGGCGGACTCCGCTCTCGGTGAGGGTTCTGGCAGACTCCTGTCTCGGCGAGGTTTCCGCTGGACTCCTCTCTCGGCAAGGTTTCTGGCGGACTCCGCTCTTGGCGAGGGTTCTGGCGGACTCCTGTCTCGGTGTGGGTTCCAGCAGACTCCTCTCTCTGCGAGGGTTCCTGTGGACTCCTCTCTCAGCGAGGGTTCCGATGGACTCCTCTCTCATCGAGGGTTCCGGCAGACTCCTGTCTCGGTGAGGGTTCCAGTGGACTCCTCTCTCAGCGATGGTTTCAGCGGACTCCGCTCTCGGCGAGTGTTCCGGTAGACTCCTCTCTCTGCGAGGATTCCGGCGGACTCTTCTCTCAACCAGGGTGCCTGCGTACACCTCTCTGGGCGAGGGTTCCGGCGCACTCCTGTCTCGGCAAGAGTTCTGGCGGACTCCTGTCCAGGAGAGGGTTCTGGCGGACTACAATCTCTGGTGAGGGTTCCGGCGGACTACTGTCTCGGTGAGGGTTCTGTCCCACTCCTCTCTCTGCAAGGGTTCCGGTGTACTCTGCTCTCAGCAAAGGTTCCGTCAGACACCTGTCTCGGCAAGGTTTCAGGTGGACTCCGCTCCCGGTGAGGGTTCCAGCAGACTCCTCTCCAGGCGAGGGTTCGGTGGACTACACTCTCGGCAAGGTATCCGCGTACTCCGCTCTCAGAGAGGTTTCCGCCGGACTCCTCTCTCGGCGATGTTTCCGCTGGACTCCACTCTCAGCAAGGGATCCGACAGACTCCTCTCTCAGCAAGGGTTCCGATGGACTCTTCTCTCGGCCTGGGTTCCATTGGACTCTTCCCTTTTCCAGGGTTCTGGCGGACACCTGTCTCGGTGAGGTTTCCGGTGGACTCCTCTGTCTGCAAGGGTACTGGTGTACTCCACGCCCGGCGAGGTTTCCGGCAGACTCCTGTCTCGGTGAGGTTTCTGGCAGACTCCTCTTTCAGCGAGTTTTCCGGCGGACTCATTTCGTGGCGAGGTTTCCGGTGGACTCCTCTCTCAGTGAGGCTTCCAGCGGACTCATCTCTCGGTGAGGGTTCCGGTAGACTCCTGTCTCGGCGAGGTTTCCGGCAGAACCCTTTCTCGGCGAGGGTTCCGGTAGACTCCTGTCTCTGCGAGGCTTCTGGCGGACTCCTCTCTCGGCGAGGGTTCTGGAGGACTCCTCTCTCCGCGATGTATCCGGCAGACTCCTTTCTCAACAAGGGTTCCGGCGGACTCCTCTCTCGGCTACAGTTCCGGCAGACTCGCCTCTCGGCGAGGGTTCCTGCAGACTCCTCTCTTCACTACGGTTCCGGTGGACTTCTCCCTCAGCAAGGTTTCCGGTAGATTCCTCTCTCGGTGACGGTTCTGGTGGACTCCTCTCTTGGCGAGGGTTCTGGCGGACTCCTCTCTCGGCGCAGGTGCCGGCGGACTCATCTCTCGGCGAGATTTCCGGCAGACTCCTCTCTCTGCGAGGGTTCCGGTGTACTCCGCTCTCGGTGAGGGTTCCGGTAGACTCCTGTCTCAGCGAGGTTTCTGGCGGACTCCGCTCTCGGCGAGGGTTCCGGCAGACTCCTCTCTCGGCGAGGTTTGAGGCGGACTCCGATCTCGGCGAGGGTTCCGGCAGATTCCTTTCTCTGCAAGAGTTCTGGCAGACTCCTCTCCCGGCGAGGGTCCGGTGGACTTCTCGGTCTCCGAGGATTCCGTCGGACTCCGCTCTCGGTGAGGGTTCCGGCAGACTCCACTCTCTACGAGGGTTCCGGCAGACTCCTCTTTCGGCAAGGGTTCCGGCAGACTCCTCTCTTGGCGAGGGTTCTGGCGGACTACTCTCTCGGCGAGGTTTCAGGCGGACTCCTCTCTCGGCGAAGGTTCCGCTGGACTCCGCTCTCGGCGAGGGTTCTGGCGCACTCCTGTTTCATTGAGAGTTCCAGCGGACTCCTCTATCAGCGATGGTTCCGGCGGACTCCTCTATCGGCGTGTGTTCCGGCAGATTCCTATCTCATCGTATCGGCGTTTGTTCCGGCAGATTCCTATCTCATCGAGGGTTCCGGTGCACTCATGTCTCGGCGAGGTTTCCAGCGCACTCCACTCTCGGCGAGGGTTCAGGCGGACTCCTCTCTCAGAGAGGTTTCCGCCGGACTCCTCTCTCGGCGATGTTTCCGCTGGACTCCACTCTTGACGAGGGTTCCGGCGCACTCCTGTCTCGGCGAGAGTGCCGACGGACTCCTCTCTTGGCCAGGGTTCCATTGGACTCTTCCTTTGTCCAGGGTTCTGGCAGACACCTGTCTCAGCGAGGTTTCCGGTGGACTCCTCTCTCTGCAAGGGTTCTGGTGTAATGTGCGCCCGGCGAGGGTTCCGGCAGACTCCTGTCTCGGTCAGGTTTCTGGCAGACTCCTCTCTTGGCGAGGGTTCCGGCGGATTCATTTCTTGGCGAGGTTTCTGGCGGACTCCTCTCTCGGTGAGGCTTCCAGCAGACTCATCTCTCGGTGAGGGTTCCGGTAGACTCCTGTCTCGGCGAGGTTTCTGGCGGACTCCTGTCTCGGCGAGGGTTCCGGTGGACTCATCTCTCAGCCTGGGTTCCAGCAGACTCCTGTCTCGGTGAGGGTTCCGTTAGACTCCTGTCTCGGCGAGTTTTCTGGTTCACTCCTCTCTCAGCGAGGGTTCCGGCGGACTCGTCTCTTGGTGTGGGTTCCAGCGGACTTCTCTCTCGGTGTGGTTTCAGGAGGACTCCGCTCTCGGCGAGGGTTCCGGCAGACTCTTCTCTCTGCGAGGGTTCTGGTGGACTCCTCTTTCCAGGTGAAGGTTCCGGCGGACTCATCTCTCGGCGAGGGTTACGGCAGACTCCTTTCTCAGCGAGTTTCCAATGGGCCTCACTTTCGGCGAGTGTTCCGGCAGTCTCCTCTCTCGGCGTGTGTTCCGGCAGAACCATCTCTCGGTGAGGGTTCCGGTGGACTCCTCTCTCTGCGAGAGTTCTGGCAGACTCCTCTCCAGGCGAGGTTCCGGTGGACTACACTCTCGGCGAGGTTTCCGGTGGACTCCGGTTTCTGCGAGAGTTCTGACGGACTCCTCTCTCGGCCAGGGTTCCGTTGGACTCTTCTCTTGGCCAGGGATCCGGCGGACTCCTGTCTCGGCGAGGTTTCCGGCGGACTCCGCTCTCAGCGAGGGTTCAGGCGGACTCCTCTCTCAGAGAGGTTTCCGCCGGACTCCTCTCTCGGCGATGTTTCTGCTGGACTCCACTCTCGGCGAGGGTTCCGGCGCACTCCTGTCTCGGCGAGAGTTCCAACGGACTCCTCTCTCAGCGAGGGTTCCGACGGACTCCTCTCTCGGCCAGGGTTCCATTGGACTCTTCCCTTGTCCAGGGTTCTGGCAGACACCTGTCTCAGCGAGGTTTCCGGTGGACTCCTCTCTCTGCAAGGGTTCTGGTGTACTCCGCGTCCGGCGAGGGTTCCGGCAGACTCCTGTCTCGGTCCGGTTTCTGGCAGACTCCTCTCTCGGCGAGGGTTCCGGCGGATTCATTTCTTGGCGAGGTTTCTGGCGGACTCCTCTCTTGGTGAATCTTCCAGCGGACTCATCTCTCGGTGAGGGTTCCGGTAGACTCCTGTCTCGGCGAGGTTTCTGGCGGACTCTTCTCTCGGCGAGGGTTCTGGCGGACTCATCTCTCTGCCTGGGTTCCGGCGGACTCCTTTCTCGGTGAGGGTTCCGTTAGACTCCTGTCTCGGTGAGTTTTCTGGTACACTCCTCTCTCGGCAAGGGTTCCGGCGGACTCGTCTCTTGGTGTGGGTTCCGGCGGACTTCTCTCTCGGTGTGGTTTCAGGAGGACTCATCTCTCGGCGAGGGTTCCGGCAGACTCTTCTCTCTGCGAGGGTTCTGGTGGACTCCTCTTTCCAGGTGAAGGTTCCGGCGGACTCATCTCTCGGCGAGGGTTATGGCGGACTCCTTTCTCGGCGAGTTTCCAACGGGCCCCACTTTCGGCGAGTGTTCCGGCAGTCTCCTCTCTCGGCGTGTGTTCCGGCAGAACCATCTCTCGGTGAGGGTTCCGGTGGACTCCTCTCTCTGCGAGAGTTCTGGCAGACTCCTCTCCAGGCGAGCTTCCGGTGGACTACACTCACGGCGAGGTTTCCGGTGGACTCCTCTCTGTGCGATGGTTCTGACGGACTCCTCTCTCGGCCAGGGTTCCGTTGAACTCTTCTCTTGGCCAGGGATCCGGCGGACTCCTGTCTTGGCGATGTTTCCGGCGGACTCCACTCTCGGCGAGGGTTCCGGCAGGCTCCTCTCTCTGCGAGGATTCAGGCGGACTCTTCTCTCAACCAGGGTGCCTGCATACACCTCTCTGGGCGAGGGTTCTGGCGCACTCCTGTCTCGGCGAGATTTCAGGCGGACTCCGCTCCCGGCGAGCGTTCTGGCAGACACCTCTCCAGGCGATGGTCCGGTGGACTCTTCTCTGGCCAGGGTTCCAGCGGACTTCTGTCTTGGCAAGGTTTCCGGTGGACTCCGCTCTCAGCGAGGGTTCCAGCAGACTCCTCTCTCTGCAAGAGTTCTGGCAGACTCCTCTCCAGGCGAGCGTCCAGTGGACTACACTCTCGGCAAGGTTTACGGCGGACTCCGCTCTCGGCGAGGGTTCCGGCGGACTCCTCTCTCGGCGAGGTTTCCGCCGGACTCCTCTCTCGGCGATGTTTCCGCCGGACTCCGCTCTTGGCGAGGGTTCTGGCGGACTCCTCTCTCGGTGAGGGTTCCGGCAGACTCCTCTCTCTGCGAGGGTTCCTGTGGACTCCTCTCTCAGCGAGGGTTCCGATGGACTCCTCTCTCAGCATGGGTTCCAACAGAATCCTCTCTCTGCGAGGGTTCCTGTGGACTCCTCTCTCTGCGAGGGTTCCTGTGGACTCCTCTCTCAGCGAGGGTTCCGATGGACTCCTCTCTCATCGAGGGTTCCGGCAGACTCCTGTCTCGGTGAGGGTTCCAGTGGACTCCTCTCTCAGCGATGGTTTCAGCGGACTCCTCTCTCGGCGAGGATTCCGGCGGACTCTTCTCTCAACCAGGGTGCCTGCAGACACCTCTCTGGGCGAGGGTTCCGGCGCACTCCTGTCTCGGCAAGAGTTCTGGTGGACTCCTCTCCAGGAGAGGGTTCTGGCAGACTACAATCTCTGGTGAGGGTTCCAGCGGATTCCTGTCTCAGTGAGGGTTCCGTCGGACGCCTCTCTCTGCAAAGGTTCTGGTGTACTCCGCTCTCGGCAAGGGTTCCGTCAGACACTTGTCTCGGCGAGGTTTCAGATGGACTCCGCTCCCGGTGAGGGTTCCAGCAGACTCCTCTCCAGGCGAGGGTTCGGTGGACTACACTCTCGGCAAGGTTTCCGTGTACTCCGCTCTCAGAGTGGATTCCGCCGGACTCCTCTTTCGGCGATGTTTCCGCTGGACTCCACTCTCAGCAAGGGTTCCGACAGACTCCTCTCTCAGCAAGGGTTCTGACGGACTACTCTCTCGGCCTGGGTTCCATTGGACTCTTCCCTTTTCCAGGGTTCTGGCGGACACCTGTCTCGGTGAAATTTCCGGTGGACTCCTCTGTCTGCAAGGGTACTGGTGTACTCCACTCCCGGCGAGGTTTCCAGCGGACTCCTGTCTCGGTGAGGTTTCTGGCAGACTCCTCTTTCAGTGAGTTTTCCGGCGGACTCATTTCTTGGTGAGGTTTCCGGTGGACTCCTCTCTCAGTGAGGCTTCCAGCGGACTCATCTCTCGGTGAGGGTTCCGGTAGACTCCTGTCTCGGCGAGGTTTCCGGCGGAACCCTTTCTCGGCGAGGGTTCCGGTAGACTCCTGTCTCGACGAGGTTTCTGGCAGACTCCTCTCTCAGCGTGGGTTCTGGCGGACTCCTCTCGGTGCGGGTTCCGGCGGACTCATCTCTCGGCGAGGGTTCCGGTAGACACCTCTCCAGGCGAGGGTCCGGTGGACTACACTCTCGGCAAGGTTTCTGTTGGACCCCTCTCTCGGCATGGTTTCCATCGGACTCCTCTCTTGGCCAGGGTTCCGTTGGACTCTTCTCTGGCCAGGGTTCCGGCGGACTCCTGTCTCGGCAAGGTTTCTGATGGACTCCGCTCTCAGTGAGGGTTCCAGCAGACTCCTCTCTCTGCAAGAGTTCTGGCGGACTCCTCTCCAGGCGAGGGTCCAGTGGACTACACTCTCGGCAAGGTTTCCGGCGGACTCCGGTCTCTGCGAGGGTTCTGACGGACTCCTCTCTCGGCCAGGGTTCTGTTGGACTCTTCTCTTGGCCAGGGATCCGGCGGACCCCTGTCTCGGCGAGGTTTCTGGCGGACTCCGCTCTCGGCGAGGGTTCAGGCGGACTCCTCTCTCAGAGAGTTTTCCGCCGGACTCCTCTCTCGGCGATGTTTCCGCTGGACTCCACTCTCGGCGAGGGTTCCGGCGCACTCCTGTCTCGGCGAGAGTTCCAACGGACTTCTCTCTCAGCGAGGGTTCCGACGGACTCCTCTCTCAGCCAGGGTTCCATTGGACACTTCCCTTGTCCAGGGTTCTGGCAGACACCTGTCTCGGCGAGGTTTCCGGTGGACTCCTCTCTCTGCAAGGGTTCTGGTGTACTCCGCGCCCGGCGAGGGTTCCGGCAGACTCCTGTCTCGGTCAGGTTTCTGGCAGACTCCTCTCTCGGTGAGGTTTCCGCCGGACTCCTCTCTCGGCGATGTTTCCGCCGGACTCCGCTCTTGGCGAGGGTTCTGGCGGACTCCTCTCTCGGTGAGGGTTCCGGCAGACTCCTCTCTCTGCGAGGGTTCCTGTGGACGCCTCTCTCAGCGAGGGTTCCGATGGACTCCTCTCTCAGCGTGGGTTCCGACAGACTCCTCTCTCATCGAGGGTTCTGGCAGACTCCTGTCTCGGTGAGGGTTCCAGTGGACTCCTCTCTCAGCGATGGTTTCAGCGGACTCCGCTCTCGGCGAGTGTTCCGGCAGACTCCTCTCTCTGCGAGGATTCCGGCGGACTCTTCTCTCAACCAGGGTGCCTGCGTACACCTCTCTGGGCGAGGGTTCCGGCGCACTCCTGTCTCAGCAAGAGTTCTGGCGGACTCCTCTCCAGGAGAGGGTTCTGGCGGACTACAATCTCTGGTGAGGGTTCCGGCGGACTACTGTCTCGGTGAGGGTTCCGTCCGACTCCTCTCCCTGCAAGGGTTCCGGTGTACTCCGCTCTCGGCAAAGGTTCCGTCAGACACCTGTCTCGGCGAGGTTTCAGGCGGACTCCGCTCCTGGTGAGGGTTCCAGCAGACTCCTCTCCAGGCGAGGGTTCGGTGGACTACACTCTCGGCAAGGTTTCCGCGTACTCCGCTCTCAGAGAGGTTTCCGCCAGACTCCTCTCTCGGCGATGTTTCCGCTGGACTCCACTCTCGGCGAGGGTTCCAACAGACTCCTCTCTCAGCAAGGGTTCTGACGGACTCCTCTCTCGGCCAGGGTTCCATTGGACTCTTCCCTTTTCCAGAGTTCTGGCGCACACCTGTCTCGGTGAGGTTTCCGGTGGACTCCTCTGTCTGCAAGGGTACTGGTGTACTCCACGCCCGGCGAGGTTTCCGGCAGACTCCTGTCTCGGTGAGGTTTCTGGCAGACTCCTCTTTCAGCGAGTTTTCCGGTGGACTCATTTCTCGGCGAGGGTTCCGGTAGACTCCTGTCTCTGCGAGGCTTCTGGTGGACTCCTCTCTCGGCGAGGGTTCTGGTGGACTCCTCTCTCCGCGATGTATCTGGCAGACTCCTTTCTCAGCAAGGGTTCCGGCGGACTCCTCTCTCGGCTACGGTTCCGGCAGACTCGCCTCTCGGCGAGGGTTCCTGCAGACTCCTCTCTTCGCTACAGTTCCGGTGGACTTCTCCCTCAGCGAGGTTTCCGGTGGACTTCGCCCTCAGCGAGGTTTCTGGTAGATTCCTCTCTCGGTGAGGGTTCTGGCGGGCTCCTCTCTCGGCGATGGGTTCTGGCGGATTCCTCTCTTGGCGAGGGTTCCGGCGGACTCCTCTCTCGGCCTGGGTTCCGGCGGACTCATCTCTCGGCGAGGTTTCCGGCAGACTCCTCTCTCAGCGAGGGTTCCGGTGTACTCTGCTCTCGGTGAGGGTTCCGGTAGACTCCTGTCTCAGCGAGGTTTCTGGCGGACTCCTCTCTTGGCGAGGGTTCCGGCAGACTCCTGTCTCAGCGAGGTTTCAGGCCGACTCCGCTCTCGGCGAGGGTTCCGGCAGACTCCTCTCTCGGCGAGGTTTCAGGCGGACTCCGCTCTTGGCGAGGGTTCCGGCAGATTCCTTTCTCTGCGAGAGTTCTGGCAGACTCCTCTCCCGGCGAGGGTCCGGTGGACTTCTCGGTCTCCGAGGATTCCGTCGGACTCCGCTCTCGGTGAGGGTTCTGGCAGACTCCTGTTTCGGCAATGGTTCCTGCAGACTCCTCTCTTGGCGAGGGTACTGGCGGACTCCTCTCTCGGCGAGGTTTCAGGCGGACTCCTCTCTCGGCGAAGGTTCCGCTGGACTCCGCTCTCGGCGAGGGTTCTGGCGCACTCCTGTTTCATTGAGATTTCCAGCGGACTCCTCTCTCAGCGATGGTTCCGGCGGACTCCTCTCTCGGTGTGTGTTCCGGCAGATTCCTCTCTCATCGAGGGTTCCGGTGCACTCATGTCTCGGCGAGGTTTCCAGCGGACTCCACTCTCGGCGAGGGTTCAGGCGGACTCCTCTCTCAGAGAGGTTTCCGCCGGACTCCTCTCTCGGCGATGTTTCAGCTGGACTCCACTCTCGGCGAGGGTTCCGGCGCACTCCTGTCTCGGCGAGAGTTCCGACAGACTCCTCGCTCGGCCAGGGTTCCATTGGACTCTTCCCTTGTCCAGGGTTCTGGCAGACACCTGTCTCGGCGAGGTTTCCGGTGGACTCCTCTCTCTGCAAGGGTTCTGGTGTAATGCGCGCCCGGCGAGGGTTCCGGCAGACTCCTGTCTCGGTCAGGTTTCTGGCAGACTCCTCTCTTGGCGAGGGTTCCGGCGGATTCATTTCTTGGCGAGGTTTCTGGCGGACTCCTCTCTTGGTGAGGCTTCCTGCAGACTCATCTCTCAGTGAGGGTTCCGGTAGACTCCTGTCTCGGTGAGGTTTCTGGTGGACTCCTCTCTCGGCGAGGGTTCCGGCGGACTCATCTCTCAGCCTGGGTTCCGGCGGACTCCTCTCTCGGTGAGGGTTCCGTTAGACCCTGTCTCGGCGAGTTTTCTGGTACACTCCTCTCTCAGCGAGGGTTCCGGCGGACTCATCTCTCGGCGAGGGTTACGGCGGACTCCTTTCTCGGCGTGTTTCCAAAGGGCCCCACTTTCGGCGAGTGTTCCGGCAGTCTCCTCTCTCGGCGTGTGTTCCGGCAGAACCATCTCTCGGTGAGGGTTCCGGTGGACTCCTCTCTCTGCGAGAGTTCTGGCAGACTCCTCTCCAGGCGAGTTTCCGGTGGACTACACTCACGGCGAGGTTTCCGGTGGACTCCTCTCTCTGCGATGGTTCTGATGGACTCCTCTCTCGACCAGGGTTCCGTTGGACTCTTCTCTTGGCCAGGGATCTGGCGGACTCCACTCTTGGCGAGGGTTCCGGCAGACTCCTCTCTCTGCGAGGATTCAGGCGGACTCTTCTCTCAACCAGGGTGCCTGCATACACCTCTCTGGGCAAGGGTTCCGGCGCACTCCTGTCTCGGCGAGATTTCAGGCGGACACCTCTCCAGGCGAGGGTCTGGTGGACTACACTCTCGGCAAGGTTTACGGCGGACTCCGCTCTCGGCGAGGGTTCCGGCAGACTCCTCTCTCGGCGAGGTTTCCGCCGGGCTCCTCTCTCGGCGATGTTTCCGCCGGACTTCGCTCTCGGCGAGGGTTCCGGCAGATTCCTTTCTCTGTGAGAGTTCTGGCAGACTCCTCTCCCGGAGAGGGTCCGGTGGACTTCTCGGTCTCCGAGGATTCCGTCGGACTCCGCTCTCGGTGAGGGTTCCAGCAGACTCCTCTCTCTGCGAGGGTTCCAGCAGACTCCTTTTTCAGCAAGGGTTCCGGCAGACTCCTCTCTTGGCGAGGGTTCTGGCGGACTCCTCTCTCGGCGAGGTTTCAGGCGGACTCCTCTCTCGGCGAAGGTTCCGCTGGACTCCGCTCTCGGCGAGGGTTCTGGCGCACTCCTGTTTCATTGAGAGTTCCAGCGGACTCCTCTCTCAGCGATGGTTCCGGCGGACTCCTCTCTCGGCGTGTGTTCCGGCAGATTCCTCTCCCATCGAGGGTTCCAGTGCACTCATGTCTCGGTGAGGTTTCCAGCGGACTCCACTCTCGGCGAGGGTTCAGGCGGACTCCTCTCTCAGAGAGGTTTCCGCCGGACTCCTCTCTCGGCGATGTTTCCGCTGGACTCCACTCTCGGCGAGGGTTCCGGCGCACTCCTGTCTCGGCGAGAGTTCCGACAGACTCCTCGCTCGGCCAGGGTTCCATTGGACTCTTCCCTTGTCCAGGGTTCTGGCAGACACCTGTCTCGGCGAGGTTTCCGGTGGACTCGTCTCTCTGCAAGGGTTCTGGTGTAATGCGCGCCCGGCGAGGGTTCCGGCAGACTCCTGTCTCAGTCAGGTTTCTGGCAGACTCCTCTCTTGGCGAGGGTTCCGGCGGATTCATTTCTTGGCGAGGTTTCTGGCGGACTCCTCTCTCGGTGAGGCTTCCTGCAGACTCATCTCTCAGTGAGGGTTCCGGTAGACTCCTGTCTCGGAGAGGTTTCTGGTGGACTCCTCTCTCGGTGAGGGTTCCGGCGGACTCATCTCTCAGCCTGGGTTCCGGCGGACTCCTCTCTCGGTGAGGGTTCCGTTAGACCCTGTCTCGGCGAGTTTTCTGGTACACTCCTCTCTCAGCGAGGGTTCCGGCGGACTCATCCCTCGGCGAGGGTTACGGCGGACTCCTTTCTCGGCGTGTTTCCAAAGGGCCCCACTTTCGGCGAGTGTTCCGGCAGTCTCCTCTCTCGGCGTGTGTTCCAGCAGAACCATCTCTCGGTGAGGGTTCCGGTGGACTCCTCTCTCTGCGAGAGTTCTGGCAGACTCCTCTCCAGGTGAGTTTCCGGTGGACTACACTCACGGCGAGGTTTCCGGTGGACTCCTCTCTCTGCGATGGTTCTGATGGACTCCTCTCTCGGCCAGGGTTCCGTTGGACTCTTCTCTTGGCCAGGGATCCGGCGGACTCCACTCTTGGCGAGGGTTCCGGCAGACTCCTCTCTCTGCGAGGATTCAGGCGGACTCTTCTCTCAACCAGGGTGCCTGCATACACCTCTCTGGGCAAGGGTTCCGGCGCACTCCTGTCTCGGCGAGATTTCAGGCGGACACCTCTCCAGGCGAGGGTCTGGTGGACTACACTCTCAGCAAGGTTTATGGCGGACTCCGCTCTCGGCGAGGGTTCCGGCAGACTCCTCTCTCGGCGAGGTTTCCGCCGGGCTCCTCTCTCGGCGATGTTTCCGCCGGACTTCGCTCTCGGCGAGGGTTCCGGCAGATTCCTTTCTCTGCGAGAGTTCTGGCAGACTCCTCTCCCGGAGAGGGTCCGGTGGACTTCTCGGTCTCCGAGGATTCCGTCGGACTCCGCTCTCGGTGAGGGTTCCGGCAGACTCCTCTCTCTGCGAGGGTTCCAGCAGACTCCTCTTTCAGCAAGGGTTCCGGCAGACTCCTCTCTTGGCGAAGGTTCCGCTGGACTCCTCTCTCTGCAAGGGTTCTGGTGTAATGTGCGCCCGGCGAGGGTTCCGGAAGACTCCTGTCTCGGTCAGGTTTCTGGCAGACTCCTCTCTCGGCGAGGGTTCCGGCGGATTCATTTCTTGGCGAGGTTTCTGGCGGACTCCTCTCTCGGTGAGGCTTCCAGCGGACTCATCTCTCGGTGAGGGTTCCGGTAGACCCCTGTCTTGGCGAGGTTTCTGGCGGACTCCTCTCTCGGCGAGGGTTCCGGCGGACTCATCTCTCAGCCTGGGTCGGACTCCTCTCTCGGTGAGGGTTCCGTTAGACTCCTGTCTCGGTGAGTTTTCTGGTACACTCCTCTCTCAGCGAGGGTTCCGGCGGACTCGTCTCTTGGTGTGGGTTCCGGCGGACTTCTCTCTCGGTGTGGTTTCAGGAGGACTCCGCTCTCGGCGAGGGTTCCGGCAGACTCTTCTCTCTGCGAGGGTTCTGGTGGACTTCTCTTTCCAGGTGAAGGTTCCGGCGGACTCATCTCTCGGCGAGGGTTACGGCAGACTCCTTTTTCAGCGAGTTTCCAACGGGCCTCACTTTTGGCGATTGTTCCGGCAGTCTCCTCTCTCGGCGTGTGTTCCGGCAGAACCATCTCTCGGTGAGGGTTCCGGTGGACTCCTCTCTCTGCGAGAGTTCTGGCAGACTCCTCTCCAGGCGAGGTTCCGGTGGACTACACTCTCGGCGAGGTTTCCGGTGGACTCCGGTCTCTGCGAGGGTTCTGACGGACTCCTCTCTCGGCCAGGGTTCCGTTGGACTCTTCTCTTGGCCAGGGATCCGGCGGACTCCTGTCTCGGCGAGGTTTCCGGCGGACTCCGCTCTCGGCAAGGGTTCAGGCGGACTCCTCTCTCAGAGAGGTTTCCGCCGGACTCCTCTCTCGGCGATGTTTCTGCTGGACTCCACTCTCGGCGACGGTTCTGGCGCACTCCTGTCTCGGCGAGAGTTCCAACGGACTCCTCTCTCAGCGAGGGTTCCGACGGACTCCTCTCTCGGCCAGGGTTCCATTGGACTCTTCCCTTGTCCAGGGTTCTGGCAGACACCTGTCTCGGCGAGGTTTCCGCCGGACTCCTCTCTCGGCGATGTTTCCGCCGGACTCCACTCTTGGCGAGGGTTCTGGCGGACTCCTCTCTCGGTGAGGGTTCCGGCAGACTCCTCTCTCTGCGAGGGTTCCTGTGGACTCCTCTCTCAGCGAGGGTTCCGATGGACTCCTCTCTCAGCATGGGTTCCGACAGACTCCTCTCTCTGCGAGGGTTCCTGTGGACTCCTCTCTCAGCGAGGGTTCCGATGGACTCCTCTCTCATCGAGGGTTCCGGCAGGCTCCTGTCTCGGTGAGGGTTCCGGTGGACTCCTCTCTCAACGATGGTTTCAGCGGACTCCTCTCTCGACGAGTGTTCCGGCAGACTCCTCTCTCTGTGAGGATTCCGGCGGACTCTTCTCTCAACCAGGGTGCCTGCAGACACCTCTCTGGGCGAGGGTTCCGGTGCACTCCAGTCTCGGCAAGAGTTCTGGTGGACTCCTGTCCAGGAGAGGGTTCTGGCGGACTACAATCTCTGGTGAGGGTTCCAGCGGACTCCTGTCTCAGTGAGGGTTCCGTCGGACGCCTCTCTCTGCAAGGGTTCCGGTGTACTCCGCTCTCGGCAAGGGTTCCGTCAGACACCTGTCTCAGCGAGGTTTCAGGCGGACTCCGCTCCCGGTGAGGGTTCCAGCAGACTCCTCTCCAGGCGAGGGTTCGGTGGACTATACTCTTGGCAAGGTTTCCGCGTACTCCGCTCTCAGAGAGGATTCCGCCGGACTCCTCTTTTGGCGATGTTTCCGCTGGACTCCACTCTCAGCAAGGGTTCCGACAGACTCCTCTCTCAGCAAGGGTTCTGACGGACTAGTCTCTCGGCCAGGGTTCCATTGGACTCTTCCCTTTTCCAGGGTTCTGGCGGACACCTGTCTCGGTGAGGTTTCCGGTGGACTCCTCTGTCTGCAAGGGTACTGGTGTACTCCACGCCCGGCGAGGTTTCCGGCAGACTCCTGTCTCAGTGAGGTTTCTGGCAGACTCCTCTTTCAGCGAGTTTTCCGGCGGACTCATTTCTTGGCGAGGTTTCCGGTGGACTCCTCTCTCAGTGAGGCTTCCAGCGGACTCATCTCTCGGTGAGGGTTCCGGTAGACTCCTGTCTCGGTGAGGTTTCTGGCAGACTCTTCTTTCAGCGAGTTTTCCGGCGGACTCATTTCTTGGTGAGGTTTCCGGTGGACTCCTCTCTCAGTGAGGCTTCCAGCGGGCTCATCTCTCGGTGAGGGTTCCGGTAGACTCCTGGCTCTGCGAGGCTTCTGGCGGACTCCTCTCTCGGCGAGGGTTCTGGAGGACTCCTCTCTCCGCGAGGTATCAGGCAGACTCCTTTCTCAGCAAGGCTTCCGGCGGACTCCTCTCTCGGCTATGGTTCCGGCAGACTCGCCTCTCGGCGAGGGTTCCTGCAGACTCCTCTCTTCGCTACAGTTCCGGTGGACTTCTCCCTCAGCGAGGTTTCCGGTGGACTTCGCCCTCAGTGAGGTTTCCGGTAGATTCCTCTCTCGGTGAGGGTTCTCATGGACTCCTCCCTCGGCGAGGGTTCTGGCGGACTCCTCTCTTGGCGAGGGTTCCGGTAGACTCCTGTCTCGGCGAGGTTTCTGGCAGACTCCTCTGTCAGCGTGGGTTCCGGCGGACTCCTCTCTCAGCGCGGGTTCCGGCGGACTCATCTCTCGGCGAGGTTTCCGGCAGACTCCTCTCTCAGCGAGGGTTCCGGTGTACTCCGCTCTCGGTGAGGGTTCCGGTAGACTCCTGTGTCAGTGAGGTTTCCGGCGGACTCCTCTCTTGGCGAGGGTTCCGGCAGACTCCTGTCTCGGTGAGGGTTCTCGTGGACTCCTCCCTCGGCGAGGGTTCTGGCGGACTCCTCTCTCGGCGCGGGTTCCGGCGGACTCATCTCTCGGCGAGGTTTCCGGCAGACTCCTCTCTCAGCGAGGGTTCCGGTGTACTCCGCTCTCGGTGAGGGTTCCGGTAGACTCCTGTGTCAGTGAGGCTTCTGGCGGACTCCTCTCTTGGCGAGGGTTCCGGCAGACTCCTGTCTCAGCGAGGTTTCAGGCGGACTCCGCTCTCGGCGAGGGTTCCGGCAGACTCCTCTCTCGGCGAGGTTTCAGGCGGACTCTGCACTCGGCGAGGGTTCCGGCAGACTCCTTTCTCTGCGAGAGTTCTGGCAGACTCCTCTCCCGGCGAGAGACCGGTGGACTTCTCGGTCTCCGAGGATTCTGTCGGACTCCGCTCTCGGCAAGGGTTCCGGCGGACTCCTCTCTCAGAGAGGTTTCCGCCGGACTCCTCTCTCGGCGATGTTTCCGCTGGACTCCACTCACGGCGAGGGTTCTGGTGCACTCCTGTCTCGGCGAGAGTTCCAACGGACTCCTCTCTCAGCGAGGGTTCCGACGGACTCCTCTCTCGGCGAGGGTTCCATTGGACTCTTCCCTTGTCCAGGGTTCTGGCAGACACCTGTCTCGGCGAGGTTTCCGCCGGACTCCTCTCTCGGCGATGTTTCCGCTGGACTCCGCTCTTGGCGAGGGTTCTGGCGGACTCCTCTCTTGGTGAGGGTTCCGGCAGACTCCTCTCTCTGCGAGGGTTCCTGTGGACTCCTCTCTCAGCGAGGGTTCCGTTGGACTCCTCTCTCAGCATGGGTTCCGACAGACTCCTCTCTCTGCGAGGATTCCTGTGGACTCCTCTCTCAGCGAGGGTTCCGATGGACTCCTCTCTCATCGAGGGTTCCGGCAGACTCCTGTCTCGGTGAGGGTTCCAGTGGACTCCTCTCTCAGCGATGGTTTCAGCGGACTCCTCTCTCGACGAGTGTTCCGGCAGACTCCTCTCTCTGTGAGGATTCCGGCGGACTCTTCTCTCAACCAGGGTGCCTGCAGACACCTCTCTGGGCGAGGGTTCCGGTGCATTCCTGTCTCGGCAAGAGTTCTGGTGGACTCCTGTCCAGGAGAGGGTTCTGGCGGACTACAATCTCTGGTGAGGGTTCCAGCGGACTCCTGTCTCAGTGAGGGTTCCGTCGGACGCCTCTCTCTGCAAGGGTTCCGGTGTACTCCGCTCTCGGCAAGGGTTCCGTCAGACACCTGTCTCAGCGAGGTTTCAGGCGGACTCCGCTCCCGGTGAGGGTTCCAGCAGACTCCTCTCCAGGCGAGGGTTGGGTGGACTATACTCTCGGCAAGGTTTCCGCGTACTCCGCTCTCAGAGAGGATTCCGCCGGACTCCTCTTTCGGCGATGTTTCCGCTGGACTCCACTCTCAGCAAGGGTTCCGACAGACTCCTCTCTCAGCAAGGGTTCTGACGGACTAGTCTCTCGGCCAGGGTTCCATTGGACTCTTCCCTTTTCCAGGGTTCTGGCGGACACCTGTCTCGGTGAGATTTCCGGTGGACTCCTCTGTCTGCAAGGGTACTGGTGTACTCCACGCCCGGCGAGGTTTCCGGCAGACTCCTGTCTCAGTGAGGTTTCTGGCAGACTCCTCTTTCAGCGAGTTTTCCGGCGGACTCATTTCTTGGCGAGGTTTCCGGTGGACTCCTCTCTCAGTGAGGCTTCCAGCGGACTCATCTCTCGGTGAGGGTTCCGGTAGACTCCTGGCTCTTCGAGGCTTCTGGCGGACTCCTCTCTCGGCGAGGGTTCTGGAGGACTCCTCTCTCCGCGAGGTATCCGGCAGACTCCTTTCTCAGCAAGGCTTCCGGCGGACTCCTCTCTCGTCTACGGTTCCGGCAGACTCGCCTCTCGGCGAGGGTTCCTGCAGACTCCTCTCTTCGCTACAGTTCCGGTGGACTTCTCCCTCAGCGAGGTTTCCGGTGGACTTCGCCCTCAGTGAGGTTTCCGGTAGATTCCTCTCTCGGTGAGGGTTCTCGTGGACTCCTCCCTCGGCGAGGGTTCTGGCGGACTCCTCTCTCGGCGCGGGTTCCGGCGGACTCATCTCTCAGCGAGGTTTCCGGCAGACTCCTCTCTCAGCGAGGGTTCCGGTGTACTCCGCTCTCGGTGAGGGTTCCGGCAGACTCCTGTCTCAGCGAGGTTTCAGGCGGACTCAGCTCTCGGCGAGGGTTCCGGCAGACTCCTCTCTCGGCGAGGTTTCAGGCGGACTCCGCAATCGGCGAGGGTTCCGGCAGACTCCTTTCTCTGCGAGATTTCTGGCAGACTCCTCTCCCGGCGAGAGACCGGTGGACTTCTCGGTCTCCGAAGATTCTGTCGGACTCCGCTCTCGGTGAGGGTTCCGGCGGACTCATCTCTTGATGAGGGTTCCAGCAGACTCCTCTCTCGATGAGGGTTCCAGCAGACTCCTCTCTCGGAGAGGGTTCCAGTGGACTCCTTCCTTGGCGAAGGTTCCGTTGGACTCTTGTCTCGGCGAGGGTTCGGGCGGACTCCTCTCTCAGTGAGTGTTCTGGCGGACTCCTCTCTCGGCGAGGTTTCTGGCGGTCTCTGCTCTCGTCGAGGGTTCTGGCAGACGTCTCTCGTGGCGCCAGTTCCGGCGGACTCCACTCTCGGTGAGGGTTCCGATGGACTCCGCTCTCCGTGAAGGTTCCGGCAGATTCCTCTCTCGCCGAGGGTTCGGGCGGACTTCTCTCTTGGCGAGGTTTCCGGCAGTCTCCATTCTCAATGAGGGTTACGGCGGACCCCTTTCTCAGCAAGGGTTCTGGCGGACTCCTTTCTTGGTGATGCTTCCGGCGGACTCCTTTCTCGGTGATGGTTCCGGCGGACTCCTTTCGCGGCGATGGTTCCGGCGGACTCAATTCTCGGCGAGGGTTCCGGTGGACTCCTCTCTCGCCGAGGGTTCCAGTGGACTCCTCTTTCGGTGAATGTTCCATCAGACTCCTCTCTCTTCATGGGTTCCGGCAGACTCCTCCCTGGGCGAGGGTTCCGGTGGACTCAATTCTCGGCGATGGTTCCGGTGGACTCCTCTCTCGCCGAGGGTTCCAGTGGACTCCTCTTTCGGTGAATGTTCCATCAGACTCCTCTCTCTTCATGGGTTCCGGCAGACTCCTCTCTTGATGAGGGTTCCGTCGGACGCCTCTCTCTGCAAGGGTTCCGGTGTACTCCGCTCTCGGCAAGGGTTCCGTCAGACACCTGTCTCGGCGAGGTTTCAGGTGGACTCCGCTCCCGGTGAGGGTTCCAGCAGACTCCTCTCCAGGCGAGGGATCGGTGGACTACACTCTCGGCAAGGTTTCCGCGTACTCCGCTCTCAGAGAGGATTCCGCCGGACTCCTCTTTCGGCGATGTTTCCGCTGGACTCCACTCTCAGCAAGCGTTCCGACAGACTCCTCTCTCAGCAAGGGTTCTGACGGACTAGTCTCTCGGCCAGGGTTCCATTGGACTCTTCCCTTTTCCAGGGTTCTGGCGGACACCTGTCTCGGTGAGGTTTCCGGTGGACTCCTCTGTCTGCAAGGGTACTGGTGTACTCCACGCCCGGCGAGGTTTCCGGCAGACTCCTGTCTCGGTGAGGTTTCTGGCAGACTCCTCTTTCAGCGAGTTTTCCGGTGGACTCATTTCTTGGTGAGGTTTCCGGTGGACTCCTCTCTCAGTGAGGCTTCCAGCGGACTCATCTCTCGGTGAGCGTTCTGGTAGACTCCTGTCTCGGCGAGGTTTCCGGCGGAATCCTTTCTCGGCGAGGGTTACGGTAGACTCCTGTCTCTGTGAGGCTCCTGGCGGACTCCTCTCTCGGCGAGGGTTCTGGAGGACTCCTCTCTCCGCGAGGTATCCGGCAGACTCCTTTCTCAGCAAGGGTTCCGGCGGACTCCTCTCTCGGCTTCGGTTCCTCTTTCAGCGAGTTTTCCGGCGGACTCATTTCTTGGCGAGGTTTCCGGTGGACTCCTCTCTCAGTGAGGCTTCCAGCGGACTCATCTCTCGGTGAGGTTTCTGGCAGACTCCTCTGTCAGCGTGGGTTCCGGCGGACTCCTCTCTCGGCGCGGGTTCCGGCGGACTCATCTCTCGGCGAGGTTTCCAGCAGACTCCTCTCTCAGCGTGGGTTCTGGTGTACTCCGCTCTTGGTGAGGGTTCCGGTAGACTCCTGTCTCAGTGAGGTTTCAGGCGGACTCCGCTCTCGGCGAGGGTTCCGGCAGACTCCTCTCTCGGCGAGGTTTCAGGCGGACTCCGCACTCGGCGAGGGTTCCAGCAGACTCCTTTCTCTGCGAGAGTTCTGGCAGACTCCTCTCCCGGCGAGGGTCCGGTGGACTTCTCGGTCTCCAAGGATTCTGTCGGACTCCGCTCTCGGTGAGGGTTCCGGCAGACTCCTCTCTCTGCGAGGGTTCCGGCATACTCCTCTCTCGGCAAGGGTTCCAGCAGACTC
The DNA here is from genome assembly GCA_026770705.1 of Isurus oxyrinchus. Taxonomy (NCBI): domain Eukaryota; kingdom Metazoa; phylum Chordata; class Chondrichthyes; order Lamniformes; family Lamnidae; genus Isurus; species Isurus oxyrinchus. The sequence goes on along the minus strand of JANJGN010000030.1, from coordinate 1,377,265 downwards.
CTCTCTTGGCGAGGGTTCTGGCGGACTCCTCTCTCGGCGAGGTTTCAGGCGGACTCCTCTCTCGGCGAAGGTTCCTCTGGAGTTCTGGCGCACTCCTGTTTCATTGAGAGTTCCAGCGGACTCCTCTCTCAGCGATGGTTCCGGCGGACTCCTCTCTCGGCGTGTGTTCCGGCAGATTCCTCTCTCATCGAGGGTTCCGGTGCACTCATGTCTTGGTGAGGGTTCCAGCGGACTCCACTCTCAGCGTTGGTTCAGGCGGACTCTTCTCTCAACCAGGTGCCTGCGGACACCTCTCTGGGCGAGGGTTTCGGCGCACTCCTATCTCGGCAAGAGTTCTGGTGGACTCCTCTCCAGATGAGGTTTCTGGCAGACTACAATCTCTGGTGAGGGTTCCGGCAGTCTCCTGTCTTGGTGAGGGTTCCGTCCGACTCCACTCTCTGCAAGGTTTCCAGTGTACTCCGCTCTCGGCGAGCGTTCCGGCAGACACCTGTCTTGGCGAAGTTTCAGGTGTACTCCGCTCCCGGCGAGGGTTCCAGCTGATTCCTCTCCAGGCGAGGGTTCGGTGGACTACACTCTCAGCAAGGTTTCCAGCGGACTCCGCTCTCGGCGAGGGTTCAGGCGGACTCCTCTCTCAGAGAGGTTTCCGCCGGACTCCTCTCTCGGCGATGTTTCCGCTGGACTCCACTCTCAGCGAGGGTTCCGGCGCACTCCTGTCTCGGCGAGAGTTCCGACGGACTCCTCTCTCAGCGAGGGTTCCGACGGACTCCTCTCTCGGCCAGGGTTCCATTGGACTCTTCCCTTGTCCAGGGTTCTGGCAGACACCTGTCTCAGCGAGGTTTCCGGTGGACTCCTTTCTCTGCAAGGGTTCTGGTGTAATGTGCGCCCGGCGAGGGTTCCGGCAGAATCCTGTCTCAGTCAGGTTTCTGGCGGACCCCTCTCCCGGCGAGATTTCTGGCAGATTTCATTCTCGATGAGGGTACCGGTGGACTCCTGTCTCGGTGATGGTTCCGGAGGACTCCTCTCTCGGCTACAGTTCCGGCGGACTCCACTCTTGGTGAGGGTTCCGGCAGACTCCTCTCTTGGCGAGGGTTCTGGCAGACTCCTCTCTCGGTGAGGTTTCAGGCGGACTCCTCTCTCGGTGAAGGTTCCTCTGGACTCCGCTCTCGGCGAGGGTTCTGGCGCACTCCTGTTTCATTGAGAGTTCCAGCGGACTCCTCTCTCAGCGATGGTTCCGGCGGACTCCTCTCTCGGCGTGTGTTCCGGCAGATTCCTCTCTCATCGAGGGTTCCGGTGCACTCATGTCTTGGTGAGGGTTCCAGCGGACTCCACTCTCAGCGTTGGTTCAGTCGGACTCTTCTCTCAACCAGGTGCCTGCGGACACCTCTCTGGGCGAGGGTTTCGGCGCACTCCTATCTCGGCAAGAGTTCTGGTGGACTCCTCTCCAGATGAGGGTTCTGGCGGACTACAATCTCTGGTGAGGGTTCCGGCGGTCTCCTGTCTCGGTGAGGGTTCCGTCCGACTCCACTCTCTGCAAGGTTTCCAGTGTACTCCGCTCTCGGCGAGCGTTCCGGCAGACACCTGTCTTGGCGAGGTTTCAGGCGTACTCCGCTCCCGGCGAGGGTTCCAGCAGATTCCTCTCCAGGCGAGGGTTCGGTGGACTACACTCTCAGCAAGGTTTCCAGCAGACTCCGCTCTCGGCGAGGGTTCAGGCGGACTCCTCTCTCAGAGAGGTTTCCGCCGGACTCCTCTCTCGGCGATGTTTCCGCTGGATTCCACTCTCGGCGAGGGTTCCGGCGCACTCCTATCTCGGCGAGAGTTCTGACGGACTCCTCTCTCAGCGAGGGTTCCGACGGACTCCTCTCTCGGCCAGGGTTCCATTGGACTCTTCCCTTGTCCAGGGTTCTGGCAGACACCTGTCTTGGCGAGGTTTCCGGTGGACTCCTTTCTCTGCAAGGGTTCTGGTGTAATGCGCACCCGGCGAGGGTTCCGGCAGACTCCTGTCTCAGTCAGGTTTCTGGCGGACCCCTCTCCCGGCGAGATTTCCGGCAGATTCCATTCTCGATGAGGGTACCGGTGGACTCCTGTCTCCGTGATGGTTCCAGAGGACTCCTCTCTCGGCTACAGTTCCGGCGGACTCCACTCTTGGTGGGGTTACTGGCGGTCACTGCTCTCGTCGAGGTTTCTGGAAGACGTCTCTCGTGGCGCCTGTTCCGGTGGACTCCACTCTCGGCGAGGGTTCCGCCGGACACCTCTCTCGGCAAGGGTTCCCGTGGACTCCACTCTCGGCGAGTGTTCCGGTGGACTCCTCTCTCAGCGAGGGTTCCATCGGACTCCACTCTCGTCGAGGTTTCTGGCGGTCTCTGCTCTCTGCGAGGGTTCTGGCAGACGTCTCTCACGGTGCTGGTTCCGGCAGACTCCACTCTCGGCGAGGGTTCCGGTGGACACCTCTCTCTGCAAGGGTTCCGGTGGACTCCGCTCTTGGCGAGGGTTCCGAAGGGCTCCGCTATTGGTGAGGGTTCCGCAGGACTCCTGTCTCGGCGAGGGCTCTGGCGGACTCCTCTCTCAGCGAAGGTTCCGTCAGACACCTCTCTCTTCGGGGGTTCTGGCGGACTCCTCTCTCGACGAGGGTTCCAGTGGACTCCTCTCCAGGCCAGGGATCCAGCGGACTCCTCTCTCTGTGAGATTTCCGGCGTATTCCACTCTCAGCAATGGTTGTGGCAAAATCCTATCTTGGCAAGGTTGCCTGCAGACTCCTCTCCGGGCAAGGGTTCCGGTGCACTCCTGTCTCGGCGAGGGTTCTGGCGGACTCCTCTCCGGGCAAGGGTTCCGGCGGACTCCTGTCTCGGTGAGATTTCCGGCAGACTTCTCTCTCGGCGAGGGTTCCAGTGGACTCCTTTCTCGGCGAAGGATCCGTTGGACTCTTGTCTTGGCGAGGGTTCAGGTGGACTCCTCACTCAGCGAGGGTTCCGGCGGACACCTCTCTCGGCTACGGTTCCGGTGGACTCCACTCTCGGCAAGGTTTCTGGTGGTCTCCATTCTCGATGAGTGTTCCAGCGGACCCCTTTCTTGGTGAGGGTTCCGGCGGACTCCTTTCTCGGCGAGGGCACCGGCGGACTCCTTTCTCGGCAAGGGTTCTGGCGGACTCCTTTCTCGGTGAGGGTTCCGGCGGACTCATCTCTTGATGAGGGTTCCAGCAGACTCCTCTCTCGGAGAGGGTTCCAGTGGACTCCTTCCTTGGCGAAGGTTCCATTGGACTCTTGTCTCGGCGAGGGTTCGGGCGGACTCCTCTCTCAGTGAGTGTTCTGGTGGACTCCTCTCTCGGCGAGGTTTCTGGCGGTCTCTGCTCTCGTCGAGGGTTCTGGCAGACGTCTCTCGTGGCGCCAGTTCCGGCGGACTCCACTCTCGGCGAGGGTTCCGATGGACTCCGCTCTCCGTGAAGGTTCCGGCAGATTCCTCTCTCGCCGAGGGTTCGGGCGGACTTCTCTCTCGGCGAGGTTTCCGGCGGTCTCCATTCTCAATGAGGGTTACGGTGGACCCCTTTCTCAGCGAGGGTTCTGGCGGACTCCTTTCTCGGTGATGCTTCCGGCAGACTCCTTTCTCGGCGATGGTTCCGGCGGACTCCTTTCGCGGCGATGGTTCCGGCGGACTCAATTCTCAGCGAGGGTTCCGGTGGACTCCTCTCTCGCCGAGGGTTCCAGTGGACTCCTCTTTCGGTGAATGTTCCATCAGACTCCTCTCTCTTCACGGGTTCTGGCAGACTCCTCTCTGGGCGAGGGTTCCGGTGGACTCCTCTCTTGATGAGGGTTCCGGCGGACTCCTCTCTGGGCGAGGGTTCCGGCAGACTCCTCTCTTGATGAGGGTTCCGGCGGACTCCTCTCCAGGCCAGGGTTCCAGCGGACACCTCTCTCTTTGAGATTTCCGGCGTACTCCGCTCTCGGCAATGGTTCTGGCAGAATTATATCTCGGCAAGGTTGCCTGTGGACTCCTTTCTGGGCGAGGGTTCCGGCACACTCCTATCTCGGCGAGGGTTCTGGCGGACTCCTCTCCAGGCAAGGGTTCCGGCGGACTCCTGTCTCGGCGAGATTTCCGGCAGACTCCTTCTCTCGGCGAGAGTTCCAGTGGACTCCTGTCTCGGTGAAGGTTCCGTTGGACTCTTGTCTCGGCGAGGGTTCGGGCGGACTCCGCTCTCAGCGAGGGTTCCGGCAGACTCCTCTCTCAGCGAGCTTTCCTGTGGACACCTCTCTCAGCTACGGTTCCAGCGGAATCCATTCTCGGCAAGGTTTCTGGCATTCTCCGCTCTTGTCGAGGGTTCTGGCAGATGCCTCTCGTGGTGCCAGTTCCGGCGGACTCCACTCTCGGTGAGGTTTCCGGCAGACACCTCCCTCAGCTACGGTTCCGGCGGACTCCGATCTCAGCGAGGTTTCTGGCGGTCTCCGCTATCGGCGAGGGTTCTGGCAGACGCCTCTCGCGGCGACGGTTCTGGCGGACTCCACTCTCGGTGAGGGTTCCGGTGGACACCTCTCTCGGCGTGGGTTCCAGTGGACTCCGCTCTAGGCAAGGTTTCCGGTGGACTCTGCTCTCGGTGAGGGTTCTGGTGGACTCCGCTCACAGCCAGGGTGCCTGCGAACACCACTCTGGGCGATGGTTCTGGCGCACTTTTGTCTCGGCGAGAGTTCTGGTGGACTCCTCTCTCGGTGAGGGTTCTGATGGACTCCGCTCTCCGCGAAGGTTCCGGCAGATTTCTCTCTCACCGAGGGATCTGGCAGACTCCTTTCTCTGTGAGCGATCGGGCAGACTCTTCTCTCGGCGAGGTTTCCGGTAGACTCCACTCATGATGAGGGTTCCGGCAGACTCCTCTCCGGGCCAGGTTTCCGGTGGACTCCTGTCTCGGTGAGATTTCCGGCAGACTCCTCTCTCGGCGAGGGTTGCAGTGGACTCCTTTCTCAGTGAGGGTTCCGCCGGACTCCTGTCTTAGTGAGGGTAGAGGCGGACTCCTCTCTCAGCGAGGTTTCCGGCGGACTGCTCTCCAGGCCAGGGTTCCAGCGAACACCTGTCTCAGCAAGATTTCCGGCAGACTCCTGTCACGGTGAGGGTTCAGACAGACTCCTTTCTCGAAGAGGGTTCGGGCGGACTCCTCTCTCAGAGACGTTTCCGGCAGACTCCTCTCTCAGCGACGTTTCCGGCAGACTCAGCTCTCGGCGAGTGTTCCGGCAGACACCTCTCTCAGCGATGTTTCTGCCAGACTCCTCTCTTTCGAGGGTTCCAGCGGACTCCTCTCTTGGCAAGGGTGCCTGTGAACTCCACTCTGGGCGAGGCTTCCGGTGTTCTCCTGTCTCTGCGAGAGTTCTGGTGGACTCCTCTGTCGGCGAGGGTTCCGGCCGACTCCGCTCTCGGCAAGGGTTCTGGCAGTATCCTCTCTTGGCGAGGGTGCCTGCGGACTCCTCTCTGGGCGAGGGTTCTGGCACACTCCTGTCTCAGCGAGAGTTCTGGCGGACTCCTCTCCGGGCCAGGGTTCCGGCGGACTCCTGTCTCAGCGAGATTTCCGGCAGACTCCCCTCTCGGCAAGGGTTCCAGTTGACTCCTTTCTCGGCGAAGGTTCTGTCGGACTCTTGTCTCGGCGAGGGTTCGAGCGGACTCCTCTCTTGGCGAGGTTTCCGGCGGACACCTCTCAGGGCTACAGTTAAGGTCGACTCCACTCTCGGCGAGGTTTCTGGCAGACTCCGCTCTCGGCGAGGGTTCTGGCAGACTCCTCTCATGGCGACGGTTCCGGCAGACTCCACTTTTGGTGAGGGTTCCGGCGGACACCTTTCTCGGTGAGGGCTCCAGTGGACTCCACTCTCAGTGAGGTTTCTGACGGGCTCCGCTCTCGGTGAGTGTTCCGGCGGACTCCTCTCTCAGCCAGGGTGCCTACGAACACCACTCTGGGTAAGGGTTCCGGCGCACTTCTGTCTTGGCGAGAGTTCTGGTGGACTACTCTCCAGGTGAGGGTTCCTGCGGACTCGGTGAGGTTCCGATGGACTCTGCTCTCCGCGAATGTTCCGGCAGATTCCTCTCTCGCTGAGAGTTCTGGCAGACTCCTTTCTCTGCGAGGGTTCGTGCGGACTCCTCTTTCGGTGAGGTTTCCGATGGACTCCATTCTCGATGAGGGTTACGGCGGACTCCTTTCTCAGAGAGGGTTCCGGCGGACTCCTTTCTCAGAGAGGGTTCCAGCGGACTCCTTTCTCCGCGAGGGTTTCGGCGGACCCCTATCTCAGCAGGGGTTCTGGTGGTCTCCACTTGGTGAGGTTTCTGGCGGACTCCTCTCTTGGCTATGGTTCCGGCGGACTCCAGTGTCTGCGAGGTTTTTGGCGGACTCCACTGTCGGCGAGGGTTCTGGCAGACACCACTCTGGGCGAGGGTTCCGGCGGACTCCTCTCTGGGTGATTGTTCTGGTGGACTCTTCTCTCGGTGAGGATACCGGTGGACTCCTCTTTCAGCGAGGGTTCTGGCAGACTCATCTCTCGGCGAGGTTTCCGGTGGACTCCTCTCTCGGCGAGTGTTCCGGCGGACTCTTCTCTTGGTGAGTGTTCCGGCATTATCCTCTCTCAGCGAGGGTTCCGGCGGACTCTTCTTTCGGTGCAGGTTCCAGCGAACTCCTCTTTCCATGAGGGTTCCGGAAGGCTACTTTCCGGGCCAGGGTTCCGGCATTCTCCTGTCTCAGCGAGATTTCTGGCGGACTCCTCTCTGGGCCTGCGTTCTGGCGGACTCCTGTCTCAGTGAGATTTCCAGCTGAGTCCTCCCTCAGAGAGGCTTCCGGCGGACTCCTTTCTCGGTGAGGTTACCGGCGGACTCCTCTCTCGCCTATGGTTAAGGCGGACTCCACTCTCGGCGAGGTTTCTGGCGGTCTCCACTCTCGGCAAGGGTTCTGGCAGAATCCTCTCTCGGCGAGGGTGCCTGCGGACTCCTCTCTGGGCTAGGATTCCTGCGCACTCCTATCTCGGCAAGAGTTCAGGCGGACTCCTCTCTGGGCCAGGGTTCCGGCGGACTCCTGTCTCGGCGAGATTTCCGGCAGTCTCCTCTCTCAGCGACGGTTCCAGTGGATTCCTTTCTCGGCGAAGGTTCCACCGGACTCTTGTCTCAGCGAGGGTTCGTGCAGACTCCTCTCTCAGCGAGGGTTCTGGTGGACTCCTCTGTCAGCGAGGTTTCCGGCGGACACCTCTCTCGGCTATGGTTCTGGCGGAATCCACTCTCGGTGAGGTTTCTGGTGGTCTCTACTCTTGGTGAGGGTTCTGGCAGACTCCTCTCGTGGTGACAGTTCCGGCGGACTCCGCTCTCAGTGAGGGTTCCAGCGGACACCTCTCTTGGCGAGGGTTCCGGTGGACTCCGCACTCGGCGAGGGTTCCGACGGGCTCCGCTCTTGGTGAAGTACCGGTGGACTCCTCTCTCAGCGAAGGTTCCGGCAGACTCCACTCTCGGCGAGGTTTCTGGCGGTCTCCGCTCTCGGCGAGCGTTCTGGCAGACGTCTCTCACAGCGCCGGTTCCGGCAGACTCCTCTCTGGGTGATTGTTCCGGTGGACTCTTCTCTCGACGAGGATACCGGTGGACTCCTCTTTCAGTGAGGGTTCCGGCGGTCTCCTCTCTCGGCAAGTGTTCCGGCGGACTCCTCTCTTGGTGATGGTTCCCGCATTATCCTCTCTCAGCGAGGGTTCCAGCGGACTCCTCTCTTGGTGCAGATTCCAGCGAACTCCTCTCTCCATGAGGGTTCCGGCAGACTACATTCTGGGCCAGGCTTCTGGCAGACTCCTCTCACAGTGAGGGTTCAGGCAGACTCCTTTCTCGGCGAGGGTTCCGCCGGACTCCTGTCTCGGCAAGGGTTTGGGCGGACTCCTCTCTCAGTGAGGGTTGCAGCAGACTCCTCTCTCAGCGAGACTTCAGGCAGACTCAGCTTTTGGCGAGGATTCTGGCAGACTCCGCTCTCAGCGATGTTTCTGCCAGACTCCACTCTCGGCGAGGGTTCTGGCAGACTAATCTCTTGGCAAGCGTTCCGGCAGACTCCTGTCTCAGCGAGGTTTCTGTCGGACTCCTCTCAGCGAGGGTTCCGGCGGACTCCTCTCTTGACGAGGGTGCCTGCGGACTCCACTCTGGGCGAGGTTTCCGGCATTCTCCTGTCTCGGCGAGATTTCTGGCGGACTCCACTCCGGGCCTGGGTTCTGGCGGACTCCTGTCTCGGTGAGATTTCCAGCAGAGTCCTCTCTCGGCGAGGGTTCCAGTGGACTCCGCTCTCGGTGAGTGTTCCGGCGGACACCTCTCTTGGCGACGGTTCCGGTGGACTCCGCACTCGGCGAGGGATCCGACGGGCTCCGCTCTCGGTCAAGTTTCCGGTGGACTCCTCTCTCACCGAAGGTTCCGGCAGACTCCACTCTCGGCGAGTTTTCTGGCGGTCTCCGCTCTCGGCGAGGGTTCTGGCAGACGTCTCTCACAGCGCCGGTTCCAGCGGACTCCACTCTCGGCGAGGGTTCCGGCGGACATCTCTCTCAGCGAGGGTTCCTGTGGACTCCACTCTTGGCGAGGGTTCCGCCGGACTCCTGTCTCGGCGAGGGTTCTGGCAGACTCCGCTCTCGGCGAGGGTTCTGGCGGACTCCTCTCTTGGTGAAGGTTCCGTCAGACTCCTCTCTCTACGGGGGTTCCGGCAGACTCCTCTCTGGGCGAGGGTTCCGGCGGACTCCGCTCTCGCCAAGGGTTCTGGCGGACTCCTCTCTTGGCGAAGGTTCTGTCAGACTCCTCTCTCTCTTCGGAGGTTCCGGCAGACTCCTCTCTGGGCGAGGGTTCCGGCAGACTCCTCTCACGATGAGGGTTCCGGCGGACTCCTCTCCAGGCCAGGGTTCCAGCGGACTCCTCTCTCTGTGAGATTTCCAGCGTTATCCGTTCTCGGCAAAGGTTCTGGCAGAATCCTATCTCAGCAAGGTTGCCTGCGGACTCCTTTCTGGGTGAGGGTTCCGGCACACTCCTGTCTCAGCAAGAGTTCTGGCGGACCCCTCTCCTGACGAGGGTGCTGGCGGACTACTCTCTCACCGAGGTTTCCGGCGGACTCAGCTCTCTGCGAGGGTTCCGGCAGACTCCTCTCCGGGCAAGGGTTCCGGCGGACTCCTGTCTCGGCGGGATTTCCAGCAGTCTCCTCTCTCAGTGAGGGTTCCAGTGGACTCCTTTCTCAGTGAAAGTTCCGTTGGACTCTTGTCTCGGCGAGGGTTCGGGCGGACTCCTGTCTCGGCGAGATTTCCGGCAGACTCCTTCTCTCGGCGAGGGTTCCAGTGGACTCCTGTCTCGGCGAAGGTTCCATTGGACTCTTGTCTCGGTGAGGGTTCGGGCGGACTCCGCTCTCAGCGAGGGTTCCGGCGGACTCCTCTCTCAGCGAGCTTTCCTGCGGACACCTCTCTCAGCTACGGTTCCGATGGACTCCATTCTCGGCGAGGTTTCTGGCGTTCTCCGCTCTCGTCAAGGGTTTTGGCAGATGCCTCTCATGGGGCCAGTTGCGGCGGACTCCACTCTCGGTGAGGGTTCCGGCGGACACCTCTCTTGGCGAGGGTTCTGGTGGACTCCTCTCTCAGCCAGGGTGCCTGCGGACTCCTCTCTCGGTGAGGGTTCCGATCTACTCTGCTCTCCATGAAGAATCCAGCAGATTTCTCTCTCGCCAAGGGTTCCATCGGACTGCTTTCTCTGCGAGAGTTCGGACGGACACCTCTCTCGGCGAGGTTTCGGTCAGTCTCCATTCTTGATGAGGTTTCCGGTGGACCCCTTTCTCGGCGAGGGTTCTGGCGGACTCCTTTCTCGGTGAGGGTTCTGGCAGACTCCACTCTCGGTGAGGGTTCCGGCAGACATCTCTCCGGGCCAGGGTTCCGGCGGACTACTGTCTCGGCGAGATTTCTGGCAGACTCCTCTCTCGGCGATTGTTCCAGTGGACTCCTTTCTCAGCGAAGATTCCGATGGACTCCTATCTCAGCGAGGGTTCTGGCGGACACCTCTCTCAGTGAAGGTTCCGTCAGACTCCTCTCTCTTCGGGGCTTCCGGCGGACTCCTCTCTGGGCGAGGGTTCCGGCGGACTCCTCTCACGGCGAGGGTTCTGGCGGACTCCTCTCTCGATGAGGGTTCCAGCAGACTCCTCTCTGGGCCAGGGTTCTGGCGGACTGCTGTCTCGGCGAGATTTCCGGCAGACTCCTCTCTCGGCTATGGTTCCGCCGGACTCCTGTCTCGGCGAGGGTTCAGGCGGAATCCGCTCTGGGTGAGTGTTCCGATGGACTCCTCTCTGGGTGAGGGTTCCGGTGCACTCCTGCCTTGGCGAGAGTTCTGGTGGACTCCTCTGTCGGCGAGGGTTCTGGCGGACTCCTCTCTCAGTGAGGGTTCGGTCAGAATCATCTCTTGGTGCAGGTTCCAGCGGACTCCTCTCTCGATGAGGTTTCCGGCTGACTGATCTCTGGGCCAAGGTTCTGGCAGACTCCTGTCTTGGTGAGATTTCTGGCGGACACCTCTCTCGGCCACGGTTAAGGCGGACTCAACTTTCGGCGAGGTTTCTGGCAGACTCCACTCTCAACGAGTGTTCCCTCTTGGTGAGGGCTCCGGTGGACTCTGCTCTCAGCGAGGGTTCCAATGGGCGCCGCTCTCGGTGAGGGTTCTGGTGGACTCATCTCTCCGCCAGGGTGCCTGTTAACACCACTCTGGGCGAGGGTTCCGGCGCACTTCTGTCTCGGCGAGAGTTCTGGTGGACTCCTCTCCAGGTGAGGTTTCCTGCGGACTCCTCTCTCAGTGAGGGTTAGGATGGACTCTGCTCTCGGTGAAGGTTCTGGCAGATTCCTCTCTCTCCTTTCTCTGCAAGGGTTCGGGCAGACTCCTCTTTCGGCGAGGTTTCCGGCGGATTCCATTCTCGATGAGGGTTCCAGCGGACTCCTTTCTCGGTGAGGGTTCCGGCGGACTCCTTTCTCGGTGAGGGTTACGGCGGACTCCACTCAGCGAGGTTTCCGGCCGACTCCTCTCTCGGCTATGTTTCAGGCAAACTCCTTTCTCGGCGAGGGTTCCGCTGGACTCCTTTATCGGTGAGGGTTCTGGCGGACTCCGCTCTCGGAGAGGGTTCCGGCGGACTCCTCTCTCGGTGTGTGTTCCGGCGTCATCCTCTCTCAGTTCAGGTTCCAGCAGACTCTTCTCTCGATGATGGTTCCAGCGGACTGCTCTCCGGGCCAGGATTCCTCTCGGACTCCTGTCTCGGTGAGATTTCCGGCAGAATCCTCTCACTGCGAGGGTTCAGGCAGACTCCTTTCTCGGCGAGGGTTCCGCCGGACTCCTGACTCGGCGAGGGTTCGGGCGGACTCCTTTCTCAGCGATGTTTCTGCCAGACTCCACTCTCAGTGAGGTTTCTGGCAGACTAATCTCTCGGCCAGCGTTCCGGCAGACTCCTGTCTCGACGAGGTTTCCAGCGGACTCCTCTCTTGGCGAGGGTGCCTGCGGACTCCACTCTGGGCGAGGATTGCGGCTTTCTCCTGTTTCGGTGAGAGTTCTGGTGGATTCCTCTGTCGGCGAGGTTTCCAGCGGACTCCGCTCTCGGCAAGCGCTCTGGCAGAATCCTCTCTCGGCGAGCATTCCGGCAGACACCTATCTCTGTGAGGTTTCCGGCGGACTATGCACTCGGCAAGGGTTCTGGCAGGATCCTCTCTCGGGGAGGGTGCCTGTGGACTCCTCTCTGGGCCAGGGTTCCAGTGGACTCCTTTCTCAGCGAAGGTTCTGCCGGACTCTTGTCTCGACGAGGGTTTGGGCGGACTCCTCTCTCAGCGAGGGTTCCGGCGGACTCCTCTCTTGGTGAGGGTGCCTGCGGAATCCACTCTGGGTGAGGGTTCCGGCATTCTCCTGTCTCAGCGAGAGTTCTGGCAGACTCCTCTCTCTGCGAGGTTTCCGGTGACTCTACTCTCCGCAAGGGTTCTGGCAGAATCCTTTCTCGGCGAGGGTGCCTGCGGAATCCTCTTTGGGCAAGGGTTCCGGCGCACTCCTGTCTCGGCAAGATTTCCAGCAGACTCCTCTGTCGGCGAGGGTTCCAGTGGACTCCTGTCTTGGTGAATGTTCTGCCGGACTCTTGTCTCGGCAAGGGTTCGGGAGGACTCCTCTGTCAGCGAGGGTTTGGGCGGACTCCTCTCTCGGCAAGGTTTCTGCCGGACACCTCTCTCGGCTACGGTTAAGGTGGACTCCTCTCTCAGTGAGTGTTCTGGCGGTCTCTGCTCTCGTCGAGGGTTCTGGCAGACGTCTCTCGTGGCGCCAGTTCCGGCGTACTCCACTCTCGGCGAGGGTTCCGATGGACTCCGCTCTCCGTGAAGGTTCCGGCAGATTCCTCTCTCGCCGAGGGTTCGGGCGGACTTCTCTCTCGGCAAGGTTTCCGGCGGTCTCCATTCTCAATGAGGGTTACGGCGGGCCCCTTTCTCAGCGAGGGTTCTGGCGGACTCCTTTCTCGGTGATGCTACCGGCGGACTCCTTTCTCGGCGATGGTTCCGGTGGACTCCTTTCGCGGCGATGGTTCCGGCGGACTCAATTCTCGGCGAGGGTTCCGGTGGACTCCTCTCTCGCCGAGGGTTCCAGTGGACTCCTCTTTCAGTGAATGTTCCATCAGACTCCTCTCTCTTCACGGGTTCCGGCAGACTCCTCTCTGGGTGAGGGTTCCGGTGGACTCCTCTCTTGATGAGGGTTCCGGCGGACTCCTCTCTGGGCGAGGGTTCCGGCAGACTCCTCTCTTGATGAGGGTTCCGGCGGACTCCTCTCCAGGCCAGGGTTCCAGTGGACACCTCTCTCTTTGAGATTTCCGACGTACTCCGCTCTCGGCAATGGTTCTGGCAGAATTGTATCTCGGCAAGGTTGCTTGTGGACTCCTTTCTGGGCGAGGGTTCTGGTACACTCCTATCTCGGCGAGAGTTCTGGCGGACTCCTCTCCGGGCACGGGTTCTGGTGGACTCCTGTCTCGGCGAGATTTCCAGCAGACACCACTCCAGGCGAGGGTCCACCGGACTACACTCTCGGCAAGGTTTCCGGCAGGCTCCGCGCTTGGCGAGGGTGCCGGCAGACCCCTCACTCGGCGAGGGTTCCGGTGGACTCCTCTCCAGGCGAGGGTCCGGTGGACTACACTCTTGGCGAGGTTTCCATTGGACCTCTCTCTCGACATGGTTTCCATCGGACTCCTCTCTTGGCCAGGGTTCCGTTGGACTCTTCTCTGGCCAGGGTTCCAGCGGACTCCTGTCTTGGCAACGTTTCCGGTGGACTCCGCTCTCAGCGAGGGTTCCAGCAGACTCCTCTCTCTGCAAGAGTTCTGGCGGACTCCTCTCCAGGCGAGGGTCCGGTGGACTACACTCTCGGCAAGGTTTACGGCGGACTCCGCTCTCGGCGAGGGTTCCGGCAGACTCCGCTTTTGGCGAGGGTTCTGGCGGACTCCTCTCTCGGTGAGGGTTCCGGCAGACTCCTCTCTCTGCGAGGGTTCCTGTGGACTGCTCTCTCAGCGAGGGTACCGATGGACTCCTCTCTCAGCATGGGTTCCGACAGAATCCTTTCTCTGCGAGGGATCGGGCAGACTCCTCTCTCGGCGAGGTTTCCGGTAGACTCCACTCATGATGAGGGTTCCGGCAGACTCCTCTCCGGGCCAGGTTTCCGGTGGACTCCTGTCTCGGTGAGATTTCCGGCAGACTCCTCTCTCAGTGAGGGTTGCAGTGGACTCCTTTCTCAGTGAGGGTTCCGCCGGACTCCTGTCTTGGTGAGGGTAGAGGCGGACTCCTCTCTCAGCGAGGTTTCCGGCGGACTGCTCTCCAGGCCAGGGTTCCAGCGAACACCTGTCTCAGCAAGATTTCCGGCAGACTCCTGTCACGGTGAGGGTTCAGACAGACTCCTTTCTCGAAGAGGGTTCGGGCGGTCTCCTCTCTCAGAGACGTTTCCGGCAGACTCCTCTCTCAGCCAGGGTGCCTACGAACACCACTCTGGTTAAGGGTTCCGGTGCACTTCTGTCTTGGTGAGAGTTCTGGTGGACTGCTCTCCAGGTGAGGGTTCCTGCGGACTCCTCTCTCGGTGAGGGTTCCGATGGACTCTGCTCTCTGCGAATGTTCCGGCAGATTCCTCTCTCGCTGAGGGTTCTGGCAGACTCCTTTCTCTGCGAGGGTTCGGGTGGACTCCTCTTTCGGTGAGGTTTCCGGCGGACTCCATTCTCGATGAGGGTTACGGCGGACTCGTTTCTCGGCGAGGGTTCCGGCGGACTCCTTTCTCAGAGAGGGTTCCAGCGGACTCCTTTCTCGGTGAGGGTTCCGGCGGACTCCTTTCTCGGTGAGGGTTACGGCGGACTCCACTCAACCAGGTTTCTGGCCGACTCCTCTCTCGGCTATGTTTCAGGCAAACTCCTTTCTCGGCGAGGGTTCCGACGGACTCCTTTATCGGTGAGGGTTCTGGCGGACTCCGCTCTCGGAGAGGGTTCCGGCGGACTCCTCTCTCGTTGCGTGTTCCGGCGTCATCCTCTCTCAATTCAGGTTCCAGCGGACTCTTCTCTCGATGAGGGTTCCGGCGGACTGCTCTCCGGGGCAGGGTTCCTGTCTTGGTGAGATTTCCGGCAGAATCCTCTCACTGCGAGGGTTCAGGCAGACTCCTTTCTCGGCGAGGGTTCCGCCGGACTCCTGACTCGGCGAGGGTTCGGGCGGACTCCTTTCTCAGTGATGTTTCTGCCAGACTCCATTCTCGGTGAGGTTTCTGGCAGACTAATCTCTTGGCCAGCGTTCCGGCAGACTCCTGTCTCGGCGAGGTTTCCAGCGGACTCCTCTCTTGGCGAGGGTGCCTGCGGACTCCACTCTGGGCGAGGATTGCGGCTTTCTCCTGTTTCGGTGAGAGTTCTGGTGGATTCCTCTGTCGGCGAGGTTTCCAGCGGACTCCGCTCTCGGCAAGATTCCCGGCAGACTCCTCTGTCGGCGAGGGTTCCAGTGGACTCCTGTCTTGGTGATGGTTCTGCCGGACTCTTGTCTCGGCAAGGGTTCGGGAGGACTCCTCTGTCAGCGAGGGTTTGGGCGGACTCCTCTCTCGGCAAGGTTTCTGGCGGACACCTCTCTCGGCTACGGTTAAGGTGGACTCCACTCTCAGTGAGGTTTCTGGCAGACTGTGCTCTCGGCGTGGGTTCTGGCAGACTCCTCTCGCGGCGACGGTTCTGGCAGACTCCACTGTTGGTGAGGGTTCCGGTGGACGCCTCTCTCGGCGAGGGTTCCGGTGGACTCTTCTCTCAACCAGGGTGCCTGCGAACACCACTCTGGGCAAGGGTTCTGGTGCACTTCTGTCTCGGTGAGAGTTCTGGTGGACTCCTCTCCAGGTGAGGGTTCCTGCGGACTCCTCTCTCGGTGAGGGTTCCGATGGACTCCGCTCTTTGCGAATGTTCTGGCAGATTCCTCTCTCGCCGAGTTTTCCGGCAGACTCCTTTCTCGGCAAGGGTTCCGGCAGACTCCTCTCTCGGTGAGGGTTCTGGCGGACTCCTTTCTTGGCGAGGGTTCCGGCAGACCCCTCTCTCAGCAGGGGTTCTGGCGGATTCCACTTGGCGAGGTTTCCGGCGGTCTCCTCTCTCGGCTATGGTTCTGGCAGACTCCTCTCTCTGCGAGGTTTCTGGCCGACTCCACTCTCGGCGAGGGTTCTGGCAGACTCCTCTCTGGGTGAAGGTTCCGATGGACTCCTCTCCTGGCGAGTTTACCAGTGGACTCCTCTCTGGGTGAGGGTTCCGGCAGACTCCTATCTCAGCAAGGTTTCCGGTGGACTCCTTTCCCTGCGAGGGTTTGGGCGGACTCCTCTCTCGGCGAGGTTTCCGGCGGACTCCATTCTCAATGAGGGTCCCGGCGGACTCCTTTCTCGGCGAGGGCACCGGCGGACACCTCTCTCAGCAACGTTTCCGGCGGACACTTCTTTCGGCTACGGTTCCGATAGACTCCTCTCTTGGCGAGGATTCCGGCGGACACCTCTCTCGGCTACGGTTCCGGTGGACTCCACTCTCGGCAAGGTTTCTGGTGGTCTCCATTCTCGATGAGTGTTCCGGCGGACCCCTTTCTTGGTGAGGGTTCCGGCGGACTCCTTTCTCGACGAGGGCACCGGCGGACTCCTTTCTCGGCAAGGGTTCTGGCGGACTCCTTTCTCGGTGAGGGTTCTGGCGGACTCCTTTCTGGGCGAGTGTTCTGGCACACTCCTGTCTCGGCGAGAGTTCTGGCGGACTCCTCTCCAGGCGAGGGTCCGGTGGACTACACTCTCGGCAAGGTTTACGGCGGACTCCGCTCTCGGCGAGGGTTCCGGCAGACTCCTCTCGGCGAGGTTTCCGCCGGACTCCGCTCTTGGCGAGGGTTCTGGCGGACTCCTCTCTCGGTGCGGGTTCCGGCAGACTCCTCTCTCTGCGAGGGTTCCTGTGGACTCCTCTCTCAGCGAGGGTTCCGATGGACTCTTCTCTCAGCATGGGTTCCGACAGAATCCTTTCTCTGCGAGGGATCGGGCTGACTCCTCTCTCGGCGAGGTTTCCGGTAGACTCCACTCATGATGAGGGTTCCGGCAGACTCCTCTCCGGACCAGTGTTCCGGTGGACTCCTGTCTCGGTGAGATTTCCGGCAGACTCCTCTCTCGGTGAGGGTTGCAGTGGACTCCTTTCTCAGTGAGGGTTCCGCCGGACTCCTGTCTTGGTGAGGGTAGAGGCAGACTTCTCTCTCAGCGAGGTTTCCGGCGGACTGCTCTCCAGGCCAGGGTTCCAGCGAACACCTGTCTCAGCAAGATTCCCGGCAGACTCCTGTCACGGTGAGGGTTCAGACAGACTCCTTTCTCGAAGAGGGTTCGGGCGGACTCCTCTCTCAGAGATGTTTCCGGCAGACTCCTCTCTCAGCGACGTTTCCGGCAGACTCAGCTCTCGGTGAGTGTTCCGGCAGACTCCTCTCTCAGCGATGTTTCTGCCAGACTCCTCTCTTTCGAGGGTTCCAGCGGACTCCTCTCTTGGCAAGGGTGCCTGTGAACTCCACACTGGGCGAGGCTTCCGGTGTTCTCCTGTCTCTGCGAGAGTTCTGGTGGACTCCTCTGTCGGCGAGGGTTCTGGCCGACTCCGCTCTCGGCAAGGGTTCTGGCAGAATCCTCTCTTGGCGAGGGTGCCTGCGGACTCCTCTCTGGGCGAGTGTTCTGGCACACTCCTGTCTCGGCGAGAGTTCTGGCGGACTCCTCTCGGGGCCAGGGTTCCGGCGGACTCCTGTCTCAGCGAGATTTCCGGCAGACTCCCCTCTCGGCAAGGGTCCCAGTTGACTCCTTTCTCGGCGAATGTTCTGTCGGACTCTTGTCTCGGCGAGGGTTCGAGTGGACTCCTCTCTCAGCGAGGGTTCCGGCGGACTCCTCTCTCGGCGAGGTTTCCGGCGGACACCTCTCAGGGCTACGGTTAAGGTGGACTCCACTCTCGGCGAGGTTTCTGGCAGACTCTGCTCTCGGCGAGGGTTCTGGCAGACTCCTCTCATGGCGACGGTTCCGGCGGACTCCACTTTTGGTGAGGGTTCCGGCGGACACCTTTCTCGGTGAGGGCTCCGGTGGACTCCGCTCTCAGTGAGGGTTCTGACGGGCTCCGCTCTCGGTGAGTGTTCCGGCGGACTCCTCTCTCAGCCACGGTGCCTACGAACACCACTCTGGGTAAGGGTTCCGGCGCACTTCTGTCTTGGTGCGAGTTCTGGTGGACTGCTCTCCAGGTGAGGGTTCCTGCGGACTCCTCTCTCGGTGAGGGTTCTGATGGACTCTGCTCTCCGCGAATGTTCCGGCAGATTCCTCTCTCGCTGAGGGTTCTGGCAGACTCCTTTCTCTGCGAGGGTTCGGGCGGACTCCTCTTTCGGTGAGGTTTCCGGCGGACTCCATTCTCGATGAGGGTTACGGTGGACTCGTTTCTCGGCGAGGGTTCCGGCGGACTCCTTTCTCAGAAGGGTTCCAGCAGACTCCTTTCTCGGTGAGGGTTCCGGCGGACTCCTTTCTCGGTGAGGGTTACGGCGGACTCCACTCAACCAGGTTTCCGGCCGACTCCTCTCTCGGCTATGTTTCAGGCAAACTCCTTTCTCGGCGAGGGTTCCACCGGACTCCTTTATCGGTGAGGGTTCTGGCGGACTCCGCTCTCGGAGGGGGTTCTGGCGGACTCCTCTCTCGGTGTGTGTTCCGGTGTCATCCTCTCTCAGTTCAGGTTCCAGCGGACTCTTCTCTCGATGAGGGTTCCGGCGGACTGCTCTCCGGGGCAGGGTTCCTGTCTTGGTGAGATTTCCGGCAGAATCCTCTCACTGCGAGGGTTCAGGCAGACTCCTTTCTCGGCGAGGGTTCCGCCGGACTCCTGACTCGGCGAGGGTTCGGGCGGACTCCTTTCTCAGTGATGTTTCTGCCAGACTCCACTCTCGGTGAGGTTTCTGGCAGACTAATCTCTCGGCCAGCGTTCCGGCAGACTCCTGTCTCGGCGAGGTTTCCAGTGGACTCCTCTCTTGGCGAGGGTGCCTGCGGACTCCACTCTGGGTGAGGATTGCGGCTTTCTCCTGTTTCGGTGAGAGTTCTGGTGGATTCCTCTGTCGGCGAGGTTTCCAGCGGACTCCGCTCTCGGCAAGCGCTCTGGCAGAATCCTCTCTCGGCGAGTGTTCTGGCAGACACCTATCTCTGTGAGGTTTCCGGCGGACTATGCTCTCGGCAAGGGTTCTGGCAGGATCCTCTCTTGGGGAGGGTGCCTGTGGACTCCTCTCTGGGTGAGGGTTCCGGCATTCTCCTGTCTCGGCGAGAGTTCTGGCAGACTCCTCTCTCTGCGAGGTTTCCGGTGACTCTACTCTCCGCAAGGGTTCTGGCAGAATCCTTTCTCGGCGAGGGTGCCTGCGGAATCCTCTTTGGGCAAGGGTTCCGGCGCACTCCTGTCTCGGCAAGATTTCCTTTAGACTCCTCTGTCGGCGAGGGTTCCAGTGGACCCCTGTCTTGGTGAAGGTTCTGCCGGACTCTTGTCTCGGCAAGGGTTCAGGAGGACTCCTCTGTCAGCGAGGGTTTGGGCAGACTCCTCTCTCGGCAAGGTTTCTGGCGGACACCTCTCTGGGCTACGGTTAAGGTGGACTCCACTCTCAGTGAGGTTTCTGGCAGACTCTGCTCTCGACGTGGGTTCTGGCAGACTCCTCTCGCGGCGACGGTTCTGGCAGACTCCACTGTTGGTGAGGGTTCCGGTGGACACCTCTCTCGGCGAGGGTTCCGGTGGACTCTTCTCTCCACCAGGGTGCCTGCGAACACTACTCTGGGCAAGGGTTCTGGTGCACTTCTGTCTCAGTGAGAGTTCTGGTGGACTCCTCTCCAGGTGAGGGTTCCTGCGGACTCCTCTCTCGGTGAGGGTTCTGATGGACTCCGCTCTTTGCGAATGTTCTGGCAGATTCCTCTCTCGCCAAGTTTTCCGGCAGACTCCTTTCTCGGCAAGGGTTCCGGCAGACTCCTCTCTCAGTGAGGGTTCTGGCGGACTCCTTTCTTGGCGAGGGTTCCGGCAGACCCCTCTCTCAGCAGGGGTTCCGGCGGATTCCACTTGGCGAGGTTTCCGGCGGTCTCCTCTCTCGGCTATGGTTCTGGCAGACTCCTCTCTCTGCGAGGTTTCTGGCCGACTCCACTCTCGGCGAGGGTTCTGGCAGACTCCTCTCTGGGCGAAGGTTCCGATGGACTCCTCTCCTGGCGAGTTTACCAGTGGACTCCTCTCTGGGTGAGGGTTCCGGCAGACTCCTATCTCAGCAAGGTTTCCGGTGGACTCCTTTCCTGCGAGGGTTTGGGCGGACTCCTCTCTGGGCGAGGATTCCGGTGGACACCTCTCTCGGCTACGGTTCCGGTGGACTCCACTCTCGGCAAGGTTTCTGGTGGTCTCCATTCTCAATGAGTGTTCCAGCGGACCCCTTTCTTGGTGAGGGTTCCGGCGGACTCCTTTCTCGACGAGGGCACCGGCGGACTCCTTTCTCGGCAAGGGTTCTGGCGGACTCCTTTCTCGGTGAGGGTTCCGGCGGACTCCTCTCTCGATGAGGGTTCCAGCAGACTCCTCTCTCGGAGAGGGTTCCAGTGGACTCCTTCCTTGGTGAAGGTTCCATTGGACTCTTGTCTCGGCGAGGGTTCGGGTGGACTCCTCTCTCAGTGAGTGTTCTGGTGGACTCCTCTCTCAGCGAGGTTTCTGGCGGTCTCTGCTCTCATCGAGGGTTCTGGCAGACGTCTCTCGTGGCGCCAGTTCCGGCGGACTCCACTCTCAGCGAGGGTTCCAATGGACTCCGCTCTCCGTGAAGGTTCCGGCAGATTCCTCTCTCGCCGAGGGTTCGGGCGGACTTCTCTCTCGGCGAGGTTTCCGGCGGTCTCCATTCTCAATGAGGGTTACGGCGGACCCCTTTCTCAGCGAGGGTTCTGGCGGACTCCTTTCTCGGTGATGCTTCCGGCGGACTCCTTTCTCGGCGATGGTTCCGGCGGACTCCTTTCGCGGCGATGGTTCCGGCGGACTCAATTCTCGGCGAGGGTTCCGGTGGACTCCTCTCTCGCTGAGGGTTCCAGTGGACTCCTCTTTCAGTGAATGTTCCATCAGACTCCTCTCTCTTCACGGGTTCCGGCAGACTCCTCTCTGGGCGAGGGTTCCAGTGGACTCCTCTCTTGATGAGGGTTCCGGCGGACTCCTCTCCAGGCCAGGGTTCCAGCGGACACCTCTCTCTTTGAGATTTCCGGCGTACTCCACTCTCGGCAATGGTTCTGGCAGAATTGTATCTCGGCAAGTTTGCCTGTGGACTCCTTTCTTGGTGAGGGTTCCGGCACACTCCTATCTCGGCGAGGGCACTGGCGGACTCCTCTCCGGGCAAGGGTTCTGGCGGACTTCTGTCTCGGCGAGATTTCCGGCAGACTCCTTCTCTCGGTGAGGGTTCCAGTGGACTCCTGTCTCGGTGAAGGTTCCGTTGGACTCTTGTCTTGGCGAGGGTTCGGGCGGACTCCGCTCTCAGCGAGGGTTCCGGCGGACTCCTCTCTCAGCGAGATTTCCTGCGGACACCTCTCTCAGCTACGGTTCCGGCGGACTCCATTCTCAGCAAGGTTTCTGGCATTCTCCGCTCTCGTCGAGGGTTTTGACAGATGCCTCTCGTGGTGCCAGTTCCGGCGGACTCCACTTTCAGTGAGGTTTCCGGCAGACTCCTCCCTCAGCTACGGTTCCGGCGGACTCCGATCTCAGCGAGGTTTCTGGCGGTCTCTGCTATCGGCGAGGGTTCTGGCAGACGCCTCTCGCGGCGACGGTTCTGGCGGACTCCACTCTCGGTGAGGGTTCCGGTGGACACCTCTCTCGGCGTGGGTTCCGGTGGACTCCGCTCTAGGCAAGGTTTCCGGTGGACTCTGCTCTCGGTGAGGGTTCTGGTGGACTCCGCTCACAGCCAGGATGCCTGCGAACACCACTCTGGGCGATGGTTCTGGCGCACTTCTGTCTCGGCGAGAGTTCTGGTGGACTCCTCTCTCGGTGAGGGTTCTGATGGACTCCGCTCTCTGCGAAGGTTCCGGCAGATTTCTCTCTCACCGAGGGTTCCGGCGGACTCCTTTCTCTGTGAGGGTTCGGGCAGACTCCTTTCTCGGCGAGGTTTCCGGTAGACTCCACTCATGATGAGGGTTCCGGCAGACTCCTCTCCGGGCCAGGGTTCCGGTGGACTCCTGTCTCGGTGAGATTTCCGGCAGACTCCTCTCTCGGCAAGGGTTGCAGTGGACTCCTTTCTCAGTGAGGGTTCCGCCGGACTCCTGTCTTGGTGAGGGTAGAGGCGGTCTCCTCTCTCAGCGAGGTTTCCGGCAGACTGCTCTCCAGGCCAGGGTTCCAGCGAACACCTGTCTCAGCAAGATTTCTGGCAGACTCCTGTCACGGTGAGGGTTCAGACAGACTCCTTTCTCGAAGAGGGTTCGGGCGGACTCCTCTCTCAGAGACGTTTCCGGCAGACTCCTCTCTCAGCGACGTTTCCGGCGGACTCAGCTCTCGGCGAGTGTTCCGGCAGACTCCTCTCTCAGCGATGTTTCTGCCAGACTCCTCTCTTTCGAGGGTTCCAGCGGACTCCTCTCTTGGCAAGGGTGCCTGTGAACTCCACACTTGGCGAGGCTTCCGGTGTTCTCCTGTCTCTGCGAGAGTTCTGGTGGACTCCTCTGTCGGCGAAGGTTCTGGCCGACTCCGCTCTCGGCAAGGGTTCTGGCAGAATCCTCTCTTGGCGAGGGTGCCTGCGGACTCCTCTCTGGGTGAGCGTTCTGGCACACTCCTGTCTCGGCGAG
The DNA here is from genome assembly GCA_026770705.1 of Isurus oxyrinchus. Classification (NCBI taxonomy): domain Eukaryota; kingdom Metazoa; phylum Chordata; class Chondrichthyes; order Lamniformes; family Lamnidae; genus Isurus; species Isurus oxyrinchus. The sequence continues at coordinate 1,355,008 of JANJGN010000030.1, read as the reverse complement.
AGTTCTGGCGGACTCCTCTCCGGGCCAGGGTTCTGGCGGACTCCTGTCTCAGCGAGATTTCCGGCTGACTCCCCTCTCGGCAAGGGTTCCAGTTGACTCCTTTCTCGGCGAAGGTTCTGTCGGACTCTTGTCTCGGCGAGGGTTCGGGTGGACTCCTCTCTCAGCGAGGGTTCCGGCGGACTCCTCTCTCGGCGAGGTTTCCGGCGGACACCTCTCAGGGCTACGTTTAAGGTGGACTCCACTCTCGGTGAGGTTTCTGGCAGACTCCGCTCTTGGCGAGGGTTCTGGCAGACTCCTCTCATGGTGACGGTTCCGGCGGACTCCACTTTTGGTGAGGGTTCCGGCGGACACCTTTCTCGGTGAGGGCTCCGGTGGACTCCGCTCTCAGTGAGGGTTCTGACGGGCTCCGCTCTCGGTGAGTGTTCCGGCGGACTCCTCTCTCAGCCAGGGTGCCTACGAACACCACTCTGGGTAAGGGTTCCGGCGCACTTCTGTCTTGGTGAGAGTTCTGGTGGACTACTCTCCAGGTGAGGGTTCCTGTGGACTCCTCTCTCGGTGAGGGTTCCGATGGACACTGCTCTCCGCGAATGTTCTGACAGATTCCTCTCTCGCTGAGGGTTCTGGCAGACTCCTTTCTCTGCGAGGGTTCGGGCGGACTCCTCTTTCGGTGAGGTTTCCGGCGGACTCCATTCTCGATGAGGGTTACGGCGGACTCGTTTCTCGGCGAGGGTTCCGGCGGACTCCTTTCTCAGAGAGGGTTCCAGCGGACTCCTTTCTCGGTGAGGTTTCCGGTGGACTCCATTCTCGATGTGGGTTACGGCGGACTCGTTTCTCGGCGAGGGTTCCGGCGGACTCCTTTCTCAGAGAGGGTTCCGGCCGACTCCTTTCTCCGCGAGGGTTTCAGCGGACCCCTATCTCAGCAGGGGTTCTGGTGGTCTCCACTTGGCGAGGTTTCTGGCGGACTCCTCTCTTGGCTATGGTTCCGGCGGACTCCAGTCTCTGCGAGGTTTCTGGCGCACTCCACTGTCGGCGAGGGTTCTGGCAGACACCGCTCTGGGCGAGGGTTCCGGCGGACTCCACTCTGGGTGATTGTTTTGGTGGACTCTTCTCTCGGTGAGGATACCGGTGGACTCCTCTTTCAGTGAGGGTTCTGGCAGACTCATCTCTCGGCGAGGTTTCCGGTGGACTCCTCTTTCAGCGAGGGTTCCGGCAGTCTCCTCTCTCGGCGAGTGTTCCGGCGGACTCCTCTTTCAGCGAGGGTTCCGGCAGTCTCCTCTCTCGGCGAGTGTTCCGGCGGACTCCTCTCTCGGCGAGTGTTCCGGCGGACTCTTCTCTCGGTGAGTGTTCCGGAATTATCCTCTCTCAGCGAGGGTTCCGGCAGACTCCTCTTTCGGTGCAGGTTCCAGCGAACTCCTCTTTCCATGAGGGTTCCGGAAGACTACTTTCCGGGCCAGGGTTCCGGCAGACTCCTGTCTCAGCGAGATTTCTGGCGGACTCCTCTCACAGTGAGGGTTCAGGCAGACTCCTTTCTCGGCGAGGGTTCTGCCGGACTCCTGTCTCGGCGAGGGTTCGGGCGGACTCCTCTCTCAGCATGGGTTGTAGCAGACTCCTCTCTCAGTGAGGTTTCTGGCGGACTCAGCTGTCGGCGAGGGTTCCGGCAGACTCTTCTCTCAGCGATGTTTCTGCCAGACTCCACTCTCGGCGAGGGTTCTGGCAGACTAATCTCTCGGCAAGCATTCCAGCAGACTCCTGTCTCAGCGAGGTTTCTGGAGGACTCAGCTGTTGGCGAGGGTTCCGGCAGACTCTTCTCTCAGCGATGTTTCTGCCAGACTCCACTCTCGGCGAGGGTTCTGGCAGACTAATCTCTCAGCAAGCGTTCCGGCAGACTCCTGTCTCAGCGAGGTTTCTGGTGCACTCCTCTCTCGGCAAGGGTTCTGGCGGACTCCTCTCTTGATGAGGATTCCGGCGGACACCTCTCTCGGCTACGGTTCCGGTGGACTCCACTCTCAGTGAGGTTTCTGGCAGACTCTGCTCTCGGCGTGGGTTCTGGCAGACTCCTGTCGCGGCGATGGTTCTGGCAGACTCCACTGTTGGTGAGGGTTCCGGTGGACACCTCTCTCGGCGAGGGTTCCGGTGGACTCTTCTCTCAACCAGGGTGCCTGCGAACACCACTCTGGGCAAGGGTTCTGGTGCACTTCTGTCTCGGTGAGAGTTCTGGTGGACTCCTCTCCAGGTGAGGGTTCCTGCGGACTCCTCTCTCGGTGAGGATTCCGATGGACTCCGCTCTTTGCGAATGTTCTGGCAGATTCCTCTCTCACTGAGTTTTCCGGCAGACTCCTTTCTCGGCAAGGGTTCTGGCGGACTCCTTTCTCGGTGAGGGTTCCGGCGGACTCCTTTCTTGGCGAGGGTTCCGGCAGACCCCTCTCTCAGCAGGGGTTCTGGCGGATTCCTTTCTTGGCGAGGTTTCCGGCGGTCTCCTCTCTCGGCTATGGTTCTGGCAGACTCCTCTCTCTGCGAGGTTTCAGGCCGACTCCACTCTCGGTGAGGGTTCTGGCAGACTCCTCTCTGGGCGAAGGTTCCGATGGACTCTTCTCCTGGCGAGTTTACAAGTGGACTCCTCTCTGGGTGAGGGTTCCGGCAGACTCCTATCTCAGCAAGGTTTCCGGTGGACTCCTTTCCCTGCAAGGGTTTGGGCGGACTCCTCTCTCGGCGAGGTTTCCGGCGGACTCCATTCTCGATGAGGGTTCCGGCGGACTCCTTTCTCGGCGAGGGCACCGGCGGACACCTCTCTCGGCAACGTTTCCAGCGGACACCTCTCTCGGCTACGGTTCCGATAGACTCCTCTCTCAGCGAGGATTCCGGCGGACACCTCTCTCGGCTACGGTTCCGGTGGACTCCACTCTCGGCAAGGTTTCTGGTGGTCTCCATTCTCGATGAGTGTTCCGGCGGACCCCTTTCTTGGTGAGGGTTCCGGCGGACTCCTTTCTCGACGAGGGCACCGGCGGACTCCTTTCTCGGCAAGGGTTCTGGCGGACTCCTTTCTCGGTGAGGGTTCCGGCGGACTCATCTCTTGATGAGGGTTCCAGCAGACTCCTCTCTCGATGAGGGTTCCAGCAGACTCCTCTCTCGGAGAGGGTTCCAGTGGACTCCTTCCTTGGCGAAGGTTCCATTGGACTCTTGTCTCGGCGAGGGTTCGGGCGGACTCCTCTCTCAGTGAGTGTTCTGGCGGACTCCTCTCTCGGCGAGGTTTCTGGCGGTCTCTGCTCTCGTCGAGGGTTCTGGCAGACGTCTCTCGTGGCGCCAGTTCCGGCGGACTCCACTCTCGGCGAGGGTTCCGATGGACTCCTCTCTCCGTGAAGGTTCCGGCAGATTCCTCCCTCGCCGAGGGTTCGGGCGGACTTCTCTCTCGGCGAGGTTTCCGGCGGTCTCCATTCTCAATGAGGGTTACGGCGGACCCCTTTCTCAGCGAGGGTTCTGGTGGACTCCTTTCTCGGTGATGCTTCCGGCAGACTCCTTTCTCGGCAATGGTTCCGGCGGACTCCTTTCGCGGCGATGGTTCCGGCAGACTCAATTCTCGGCGAGGGTTCCGGTGGACTCCTCTCTCGCCAAGGGTTCCAGTGGACTCCTCTTTCAGTGAATGTTCCATCAGACTCCTCTCTCTTCACGGGTTCCGGCAGACTCCTCTCTGGGTGAGGGTTCCGGTGGACTCCTCTCTTGATGAGGGTTCCGGCGGACTCCTCTCTGGGCGAGGGTTCCGGCAGACTCCTCTCTTGATGAGGGTTCCAGCGGACTCCTCTCCAGGCCAGGGTTCCAGCGGACACCTCTCTCTTTGAGATTTCCGGCGTACTCCGCTCTCGGCAATGGTTCTGGCAGAATTGTATCTCGGCAAGGTTGCTTGTGGACTCCTTTCTGGGCGAGGGTTCCGGCACACTCCTATCTCGGCGAGAGTTCTGGCGGACTCCTCTCCGGGCAAGGGTTCTGGCGGACTCCTGTCTCGGTGAGATTTCCGGCAGACTCCTTCTCTCGGCGAGGGTTCTGGCAGACACCTCTCCAGGCGAGGGTCCGGTGGACTACACTCGCGGCAAGGTTTCCGGCAGACTCCACGCTCGGCGAGGGTGCCGGCAGACCCCTCACTCGGCGAAGGTTCCAGTGGACTCCTCTCTCTGCGAGAGTTCTGGCGGACTCCTCTCCAGGCGAGGGTCCGGTGGACTACACTCTCGGCGAGGTTTCCGTTGGACCTCTCTCTCGGCATGGTTTCCATCGGACTCCTCTCTTGGCCAGGGTTCCGTTGGACTCTTCTCTGGCCAGGGTTCCAGCGGACTCCTGTCTTGGCAAGGTTTCCGGTGGACTCCGCTCTCAGCGAGGGTTCCAGCAGACTCCTCTCTCTGCAAGAGTTCTGGCGGACTCCTCTCCAGGCGAGGGTCCGGTGGACTACACTCTCGGCAAGGTTTACGGCGGACTCCGCTCCTGGCGAGGGTTCCGGCAGACTCCTCTCTCGGCGAGGTTTCCGCCGGACTCCTCTCTCGGCGATGTTTCCGCCGGACTCCGCTCTTGGCGAGGGTTCTGGCGGACTCCTCTCTCGGTGAGGGTTCCGGCAGACTCCTCTCTCTGCGAGGGTTCCTGTGGACTCCTCTCTCAGCGAGGGTTCCGATGGACTCTTCTCTCAGCATGGGTTCCGACAGAATCCTTTCTCTGCGAGGGATCGGGCAGACTCCTCTCTCGGCGAGGTTTCCGGTAGACTCCACTCATGATGAGGGTTCCGGCAGACTCCTCTCCGGGCCAGGGTTCCGGTGGACTCCTGTCTCGGTGAGATTTCCGGCAGACTCCTCTCTCGGTGAGGGTTGCAGTGGACTCCGTTCTCAGTGAGGGTTCCGCCGGACTCCTGTCTTGGTGAGGGTAGAGGTGGACTTCTCTCTCAGCGAGGTTTCCGGCGGACTGCTCTCCAGGCCAGGGTTCCAGCGAACACCTGTCTCAGCAAGATTTCCGGCAGACTCCTGTCACGGTGAGTGTTCAGACAGACTCCTTTCTCGAAGAGGGTTCGGGCGGACTCCTCTCTCAGAGACGTTTCCGGCAGACTCCTCTCTCAGCGACGTTTCCGGCAGACTCAGCTCTCGGCGAGTGTTCCGGCAGACTCCTCTCTCAGCGATGTTTCTGCCAGACTCCTCTCTTTCGAGGGTTCCAGCGGACTCCTCTCTTGGCAAGGGTGCCTGTGAACTCCACTCTGGGCGAGGCTTCCGGTGTTCTCCTGTCTCTGCGAGAGTTCTGGTGGACTCCTCTGTCGGCGAGGGTTCTGGCCGACTCCGCTCTCGGCAAGGGTTCTGGCAGAATCCTCTCTTGGCAAGGGTGCCTGCGGACTCCTCTCTGGGCGAGGGTTCTGGCACACTCCTGTCTCGGCGAGAGTTCTGGCGGACTCCTCTCCGGGCCAGGGTTCCGGCGGACTCCTGTCTCAGCGAGATTTCCGGCAGACTCCCCTCTCGGCAAGGGTTCCAGTTGACTCCTTTCTCGGCGAAGGTTCTGTCGGACTCTTGTCTCGGCGAGGGTTCGAGTGGACTCCTCTCTCAGCGAGGGTTCCGGCGGGCTCCTCTCTCGGCGAGGTTTCCGGCGGACACCTCTCACGGCTACGGTTAAGGTGGACTCCACTCTCGGCGAGGTTTCTGGCAGACTCCGCTCTTGGCGAGGGTTCTGGCAGACTCCTCTCATGGTGACGGTTCCGGCGGACTCCACTTTTGGTGAGGGTTCCGGTGGACACCTTTCTCGGTGAGGGCTCCGGTGGACTCCGCTCTCAGTGAGGGTTCTGACGGGCTCCGCTCTCGGTGAGTGTTCCGGCGGACTCCTCTCTCAGCCAGGGTGCCTACGAACACCACTCTGGGTAAGGGTTCCGGCGCACTTCTGTCTTGGTGAGAGTTCTGGTGGACTGCTCTCCAGGTGAGGGTTCCTGCGGACTCCTCTCTCGGTGAGGGTTCCGATGGACTCTGCTCTCCGCGAATGTTCCGGCAGATTCCTCTCTCGCTGAGGGTTCTGGCAGACTCCTTTCTCTGCGAGGGTTCGGGCGGACTCCTCTTTCGGTGAGGTTTCTGGCGGACTCCATTCTCGATGAGGGTTACGGCGGACTCGTTTCTCAGCGAGGGTTCCGGCGGACTCCTTTCTCAGAGAGGGTTCCAGCGGACTCCTTTCTCGGTGAGGGTTCCGGTGGACTCCTTTCTCGGTGAGGGTTACGGCGGACTCCACTCAACCAGGTTTCCGGCCGACTCCTCTCTCGGCTATGTTTCAGGCAAACTCCTTTCTCGGCGAGGGTTCCGCCGGACTCCTTTATCGGTGAGGGTTCTGGCGGACTCCGCTCTCGGAGGGGGTTCCGGCGGGCTCCTCTCTCGGTGTGTGTTCCGGCGTCATCCTCTCTCAGTTCAGGTTCCAGCGGACTCTTCTCTCGATGAGGGTTCCGGCGGACTGCTCTCCGGGGCAGGGTTCCTGTCTCGGTGAGATTTCCGGCAGAATCCTCTCACTGCGAGGGTTCAGGCAGACTCCTTTCTCGGCGAGGGTTCCGCCGGACTCCTGAGTCGGTGAGGGTTCGGGCGGACTCCTTTCTCAGTGATGTTTCTGCCAGACTCCACTCTCGGTGAGGTTTCTGGCAGACTAATCTCTTGGCCAGCGTTCCGGCAGACTCCTGTCTCGGCGAGGTTTCCAGCGGACTCCTCTCTTGGCGAGGGTGCCTGCGGACTCCACTCTGGGCGAGGATTGCGGCTTTCTCCTGTTTCGGTGAGAGTTCTGGTGGATTCCTCTGTCGGCGAGGTTTCCAGCGGACTCCGCTCTCGGCAAGCGCTCTGGCAGAATCCTCTCTCGGCGAGCGTTCTGGCAGACACCTATCTCTGTGAGGTTTCCGGCGGACTATGCTCTCGGCAAGGGTTCTGGCAGGATCCTCTCTCGGGGAGGATGCCTGTGGACTCCTCTCTGGGTGAGGGTTCCGGCATTCTCCTGTCTCAGCGAGAGTTCTGGCAGACTCCTCTCTCTGCGAGGTTTCCGGTGACTCTACTCTCCGCAAGGGTTCTGGCAGAATCCTTTCTCGGCGAGGGTGCCTGCGGAATCCTCTTTGGGCAAGGGTTCCGGCGCACTCCTGTCTCGGCAAGATTTCCTTTAGACTCCTCTGTCGGCGAGGGTTCCAGTGGACCCCTGTCTTGGTGAAGGTTCTGCCGGACTCTTGTCTCGGCAAGGGTTCAGGAGGACTCCTCTGTCAGCGAGGGTTTGGGCAGACTCCTCTCTCGGCAAGGTTTCTGGCGGACACCTCTCTGGGCTACGGTTAAGGTGGACTCCACTCTCAGTGAGGTTTCTGGCAGACTCTGCTCTCGACGTGGGTTCTGGCAGACTCCTCTCGCGGCGACGGTTCTGGCAGACTCCACTGTTGGTGAGGGTTCCGGTGGACACCTCTCTCGGCGAGGGTTCCGGTGGACTCTTCTCTCAACCAGGGTGCCTGCGAACACAACTCTGGGCAAGGGTTCTGGTGCACTTCTGTCTCGGTGAGAGGTCTGGTGGACTCCTCTCCAGGTGAGGGTTCCTGCGGACTCCTCTCTCGGTGAGGGTTCCGATGGACTCTTTGCGAATGTTCTGGCAGATTCCTCTCTCGCCGAGTTTTCCGGCAGACTCCTTTCTCGGCAAGGGTTCCGGCAGACTCCTCTCTCGGTGAGGGTTCTGGCGGACTCCTTTCTTGGCGAGGGTTCCGGCAGACCCCTCTCTCAGCAGGGGTTCCGGCGGATTCCACTTGGTGAGGTTTCTGGCGGTCTCCTCTCTCGGCTATGGTTCTGGCAGACTCCTCTCTCTGCGAGGTTTCTGGCCGACTCCACTCTCGGCGAGGGTTCTGGCAGACTCCTCTCCTGGCGAGTTTCCCAGTGGACTCCTCTCTGGGTGAGGGTTCCGGCAGACTCCTATCTCAGCAAGGTTTCCGGTGGACTCCTTTCCCTGCGAGGGTTTGGGCGGACTCCTCTCTCGGCGAGGTTTCCGGCGGACTCCATTCTCGATGAGGGTTCCGGCGGACACCTCTCTCGGCAACGTTTCCGGCGGACACCTCTCTCGGCTACGGTTCCGATAGACTCCTCTCTTGGCGAGGATTCCGGCGGACACCTCTCTTGGCTACGGTTCCGGTGGACTCCACTCTCGGCAAGGTTTCTGGTGGTCTCCATTCTCGATGAGTGTTCCGGCGGACCCCTTTCTTGGTGAGGGTTCCGGCGGACTCCTTTCTCGATGAGGGCACCGGCGGACTCCTTTCTCGGCAAGGGTTCTGGCGGACTCCTTTCTCGGTGAGGGTTCCGGCGGACTCCTCTCTCGATGAGGGTTCCAGCAGACTCCTCTCTCGGAGAGGGTTCCAGTGGACTCCTTCCTTGGCGAAGGTTCCATTGGACTCTTGTCTCGGCGAGGGTTCGGGCGGACTCCTCTCTCAGTGAGTGTTCTGGCGGACTCCTCTCTCGGCGAGGTTTCTGGCGGTGTCTGCTCTCGTCAAGGGTTCTGGCAGACGTCTCTCGTGGCACCAGTTCCGGCGGACTCCACTCTCGGCGAGGGTTCCAATGGACTCCGCTCTCCGTGAAGGTTCCGGCAGATTCCTCTCTCGCCGAGGGTTCGGGTGGACTTCTCTCTCGGCGAGGTTTCCGGCGGTCTCCATTCTCAATGAGGGTTACGGCGGACCCCTTTCTCAGCGAGGGTTCTGGCGGACTCCTTTCTCGGTGATGCTTCCGGCGGACTCCTTTCTCGGCGATGGTTCCGGCGGACTCCTTTCGCGGCGATGGTTCCGGCGGACTCAATTCTCGGCGAGGGTTCCGGTGGACTCCTCTCTCGCCAAGGGTTCCAGTGGACTCCTCTTTCAGTGAATGTTCCATCAGACTCCTCTCTCTTCACGGGTTCCGGCAGACTCCTCTCTGGGCGAGGGTTCCGGTGGACTCCTCTCTTGATGAGGGTTCCGGCGGACTCCTCTCTGGGCGAGGGTTCCGGCAGACTCCTCTCTTGATGAGGGTTCCGGCGGACTCCTCTCCAGGCCAGGGTTCCAGCGGACACCTCTCTCTTTGAGATTTCCGGCGTACTCCGCTCTCGGCAATGGTTCTGGCAGAATTGTATCTCGGCAAGGTTGCTTGTGGACTCCTTTCTGGGCGAGGGTTCCGGCACACTCCTATCTCGGCGAGAGTTCTGGCGGACTCCTCTCCGGGCATGCGTTCTGGCGGACTCCTGTCTCGGCGAGATTTCCGGCAGACTCCTTCTCTCGGCGAGGGTTCTGGCAGACACCTCTCCAGGCGAGGGTCCGGTGGACTACACTCTCGGCAATGTTTCCGGCAGACTCCCCGCTCGGCGAGCGTGCCGGCAGACCCCTCACTCGGCGAAGGTTCCGGTGGACTCCTCTCTCTGCGAGAGTTCTGGCGGACTCCTCTCCAGGCGAAGGTCCGGTGGACTACACTCTCGGCGAGGTTTCCGTTGGACCTCTCTCTCGGCATCGTTTCCATCGGACTCCTCTCTTGGCCAGGGTTCCGTTGGACTCTTCTCTGGCCAGGGTTCCAGCGGACTCCTGTCTTGGCAAGGTTTCCGGTGGACTCCGCTCTCAGCGAGGGTTCGAGCAGACTCCACTCTCTGCAAGAGTTCTGGCGGACTCCTCTCCAGGCGAGGGTCTGGTGGACTACACTCTCGGCAAGGTTTACGGCGGACTCCGCTCTCGGCGAGGGTTCCGGCAGACTCCTCTCGGCGAGGTTTCCACCGGACTCCGCTCTTGGCGAGGGTTCTGGCGGACTTCTCTCTCGGTGAAGGTTCCGGCAGACTCCTCTCTCTGCGAGGGTTCCTGTGGACTCCTCTCTCAGTGAGGGTTCTGATGGACTCCACTCTCTGCGAAGGTTCCGGCAGATTTCTCTCTCACCGAGGGTTCCGGCGGACTCCTTTCTCTGTGAGGGATCGGGCAGACTCCTTTCTCGGCGAGGTTTCCGGTCGACTCCACTCATGATGAGGGTTCCGGCAGACTCCTCTCCGGGCCAGGGTTCCGGTGGACTCCTGTCTCGGTGAGATTTCCGGCAGACTCCTCTCTCGGCAAGGGTTGCAGTGGACTCCTTTCTCAGTGAGGGTTCCGCCGGACTCCTGTCTTGGTGAGGGTAGAGGCGGTCTCCTCTCTCAGCGAGGTTTCCGGCAGACTGCTCTCCAGGCCAGGGTTCCAGCGAACACCTGTCTCAGCAAGATTTCCGGCAGACTCCTGTCACGGTGAGGGTTCAGACAGACTCCTTTCTCGAAGAGGGTTCGGGCGGACTCCTCTCTCAGAGACGTTTCCGGCAGACTCCTCTCTCAGCGACGTTTCCGGCAGACTCAGCTCTCGGCGAGTGTTCCGGCAGACTCCTCTCTCAGCGATGTTTCTGCCAGACTCCTCTCTTTCGAGGGTTCCAGCGGACTCCTCTCTTGGCAAGGGTGCCTGTGAACTCCACTCTGGGCGAGGCTTCCGGTGTTCTCCTGTCTCTGCGAGAGTTCTGGTGGACTCCTCTGTCGGCGAGGGTTCCGGCCGACTCCGCTCTCGGCAAGGGTTCTGGCAGTATCCTCTCTTGGCGAGGGTGCCTGCGGACTCCTCTCTGGGCGAGGGTTCTGGCACACTCCTGTCTCAGCGAGAGTTCTGGCGGACTCCTCTCCAGGCCAGGGTTCCGGCAGACTCCTGTCTCAGCGAGATTTCCGGCAGACTCCCCTCTCGGCAAGGGTTCCAGTTGACTCCTTTCTCGGCGAAGGTTCTGTCGGACTCTTGTCTCGGCGAGTGTTCGAGTGGACTCGTCTCTCAGCGAGTGTTCCGGCGGACTCCTCTCTCGGCGAGGTTTCCGGCGGACACCTCTCAGGGCTACGGTTAAGGTGGACTCCACTCTCGGCGAGGTTTCTGGCAGACTCCGCTCTCGGCGAGGGTTCTGGCAGACTCCTCTCATGGCGACGGTTCCGGCGGACTCCACTTTTGGTGAGGGTTCCGGCGGACACCTTTCTCGGTGAGGGCTCCGGTGGACTCCGCTCTCAGTGAGGGTTCTGACGGGCTCCGCTCTCGGTGAGTGTTCCGGCGGACTCCTCTCTCAGCCAGGGTGCCTACGAACACCACTCTGGGTAAGGGTTCCGGCGCACTTCTGTCTTGGTGAGAGTTCTGGTGGACTACTCTCCAGGTGAGTGTTCCTGTGGACTCCTCTCTCGGTGAGGGTTCCGATGGACACTGCTCTCCGCGAATGTTCTGACAGATTCCTCTCTCGCTGATGGTTCTGGCAGACTCCTTTCTCAGAGAGGGTTCCAGCGGACTCCTTTCTCGGTGAGGTTTCCGGTGGACTCCATTCTCGATGTGGGTTACGGCGGACTCGTTTCTCGGCGAGGGTTCCGGCAGACTCCTTTCTCAGAGAGGGTTCCAGCGGACTCCTTTCTCGGTGAGGTTTCCGGTGGACTCCATTCTCGATGTGGGTTACGGCGGACTCGTTTCTCGGCGAGGGTTCCGGCGGACTCCTTTCTCAGAGAGGGTTCCGGCCGACTCCTTTCTCCGCGAGGGTTTCAGCGGACCCCTATCTCAGCAGGGGTTCTGGTGGTCTCCACTTGGCGAGGTTTCTGGCGGACTCCTCTCTTGGCTATGGTTCCGGCGGACTCCAGTCTCTGCGAGGTTTCTGGCGGACTCCACTGTCGGCGAGGGTTCTGGCAGACACCGCTCTGGGCGAGGGTTCCGGCGGACTCCACTCTGGGTGATTGTTCTGGTGGACTCTTCTCTCGGTGAGGATACCGGTGGACTCCTCTTTCAGTGAGGGTTCTGGCAGACTCATCTCTCGGCGAGGTTTCCGGTGGACTCCTCTTTCAGCGAGGATTCCGGCAGTCTCCTCTCTCGGCGAGTGTTCCGGCGGACTCCTCTCTCGGCGAGTGTTCCGGCGGACTCTTCTCTCGGTGAGTGTTCCGGAATTATCCTCTCTCAGCGAGGCTTCCGGCAGACTCCTCCTTCAGTGCAGGTTCCAGCGAACTCCTCTTTCCATGAGGGTTCCGGAAGACTACTTTCCGGGCCAGGGTTCCGGCAGACTCCTGTCTCAGCGAGATTTCTGGCAGACTCCTCTCACAGTGAGGGTTCAGGCAGACTCCTTTCTCGGCGAGGGTTCCACCGGACTCCTGTCTCGGCGAGGGTTCGGGCGGACTCCTCTCTCAGCATGGGTTGCGGCAGACTCCTCTCTCAGCGAGGTTTCTGGCGGACTCAGCTGTCGGCGAGGGTTCCGGCAGACTCTTCTCTCAGCGATGTTTCTGCCAGACTCCACTCTCGGCGAGGGTTCTGGCAGACTAATCTCTCGGCAAGCATTCCGGCAGACTCCTGTCTCAGCGAGGTTTCTGGCGGACTCAGCTGTTGGCGAGGGTTCCGGCAGACTCTTCTCTCAGCGATGTTTCTGCCAGACTCCACTCTCGGCGAGGGTTCTGGCAGACTAATCTCTCAGCAAGTGTTCCGGCAGACTCCTGTCTCAGCGAGGTTTCTGGTGCACTCCTCTCTCGGCGAGGGTTCTGGCGGACTCCTCTCTTGATGAGGATTCCGGCGGACACCTCTCACGGCTACGGTTAAGGTGGACTCCACTCTCGGCGAGGTTTCTGGCAGACTCCGCTCTTGGCGAGGGTTCTGGCAGACTCCTCTCATGGTGACGGTTCCGGCGGACTCCACTTTTGGTGAGGGTTCCGGTGGACACCTTTCTCGGTGAGGGCTCCGGTGGACTCCGCTCTCAGTGAGGGTTCTGACGGGCTCCGCTCTCGGTGAGTGTTCCGGCGGACACCTCTCTCAGCCAGGGTGCCTACGAACACCACTCTGGGTAAGGGTTCCGGCGCACTTCTGTCTTGGTGAGAGTTCTGGTGGACTGCTCTCCAGGTGAGGGTTCCTGCGGACTCCTCTCTCGGTGAGGGTTCCGATGGACTCTGCTCTCCGCGAATGTTCCGGCAGATTCCTCTCTCGCTGAGGGTTCTGGCAGACTCCTTTCTCTGCGAGGGTTCGGGCGGACTCCTCTTTCGGTGAGGTTTCTGGCGGACTCCATTCTCGATGAGGGTTACGGTGGACTCGTTTCTTAGCGAGGGTTCCGGCGGACTCCTTTCTCAGAGAGGGTTCCAGCGGACTCCTTTCTCGGTGAGGGTTCCGGTGGACTCCTTTCTCGGTGAGGGTTACGGCGGACTCCACTCAACCAGGTTTCCGGCCGACTCCTCTCTCGGCTATGTTTCAGGCAAACTCCTTTCTCGGCGAGGGTTCCGCCGGACTCCTTTATCGGTGAGGGTTCTGGCGGACTCCGCTCTCGGAGGGGGTTCCGGCGGGCTCCTCTCTCGGTGTGTGTTCCGGCGTCATCCTCTCTCAGTTCAGGTTCCAGCAGACTCTTCTCTCGATGATGGTTCCAGCGGACTGCTCTCCGGGGCAGGGTTCCTGTCTCGGTGAGATTTCCGGCAGAATCCTCTCACTGCGAGGGTTCAGGCAGACTCCTTTCTCGGCGAGGGTTCCGCCGGACTCCTGAGTCGGTGAGGGTTCGGGCGGACTCCTTTCTCAGTGATGTTTCTGCCAGACTCCACTCTCGGTGAGGTTTCTGGCAGACTAATCTCTTGGCCAGCGTTCCGGCAGACTCCTGTCTCGGCGAGGTTTCCAGCGGACTCCTCTCTTGGCGAGGGTGCCTGCGGACTCCACTCTGGGCGAGGATTGCGGCTTTCTCCTGTTTCGGTGAGAGTTCTGGTGGATTCCTCTGTCGGCGAGGTTTCCAGCGGACTCCGCTCTCGGCAAGCGCTCTGGCAGAATCCTCTCTCGGCGAGCGTTCTGGCAGACACCTATCTCTGTGAGGTTTCCGGCGGACTATGCTCTCGGCAAGGGTTCTGGCAGGATCCTCTCTCGGGGAGGATGCCTGTGGACTCCTCTCTGGGTGAGGGTTCCGGCATTCTCCTGTCTCAGCGAGAGTTCTGGCAGACTCCTCTCTCTGCGAGGTTTCCGGTGACTCTACTCTCCGCAAGGGTTCTGGCAGAATCCTTTCTCGGCGAGGGTGCCTGCGGAATCCTCTTTGGGCAAGGGTTCCGGCGCACTCCTGTCTCGGCAAGATTTCCTTTAGACTCCTCTGTCGGCGAGGGTTCCAGTGGACCCCTGTCTTGGTGAAGGTTCTGCCGGACTCTTGTCTCGGCAAGGGTTCAGGAGGACTCCTCTGTCAGCGAGGGTTTGGGCAGACTCCTCTCTCGGCAAGGTTTCTGGCGGACACCTCTCTGGGCTACGGTTAAGGTGGACTCCACTCTCAGTGAGGTTTCTGGCAGACTCTGCTCTCGACGTGGGTTCTGGCAGACTCCTCTCGCGGCGACGGTTCTGGCAGACTCCACTGTTGGTGAGGGTTCCGGTGGACACCTCTCTCGGCGAGGGTTCCGGTGGACTCTTCTCTCAACCAGGGTGCCTGCGAACACAACTCTGGGCAAGGGTTCTGGTGCACTTCTGTCTCGGTGAGAGTTCTGGTGGACTCCTCTCCAGGTGAGGGTTCCTGCGGACTCCTCTCTCGGTGAGGGTTCCGATGGACTCCGCTCTTTGCGAATGTTCTGGCAGATTCCTCTCTCGCCGAGTTTTCCGGCAGACTCCTTTCTCGGCAAGGGTTCCGGCAGACTCCTCTCTCGGTGAGGGTTCTGGCGGACTCCTTTCTTGGCGAGGGTTCCGGCAGACCCCTCTCTCAGCAGGGGTTCCGGCGGATTCCACTTGGTGAGGTTTCTGGCGGTCTCCTCTCTCGGCTATGGTTCTGGCAGACTCCTCTCTCTGCGAGGTTTCTGGCCGACTCCACTCTCGGCGAGGGTTCTGGCAGACTCCTCTCCTGGCGAGTTTCCCAGTGGACTCCTCTCTGGGTGAGGGTTCCGGCAGACTCCTATCTCAGCAAGGTTTCCGGTGGACTCCTTTCCCTGCGAGGGTTTGGGCGGACTCCTCTCTCGGCGAGGTTTCCGGCGGACTCCATTCTCGATGAGGGTTCCGGCGGACACCTCTCTCGGCAACGTTTCCGGCGGACACCTCTCTCGGCTACGGTTCCGATAGACTCCTCTCTTGGCGAGGATTCCGGCGGACACCTCTCTCGGCTACGGTTCCGGTGGACTCCACTCTCGGCAAGGTTTCTGGTGGTCTCCATTCTCGATGAGTGTTCCGGCGGACCCCTTTCTTGGTGAGGGTTCCGGCGGACTCCTTTCTCGATGAGGGCACCGGCGGACTCCTTTCTCGGCAAGGGTTCTGGCGGACTCCTTTCTCGGTGAGGGTTCCGGCGGACTCCTCTCTCGATGAGGGTTCCAGCAGACTCCTCTCTCGGAGAGGGTTCCAGTGGACTCCTTCCTTGGCGAAGGTTCCATTGGACTCTTGTCTCGGCGAGGGTTCGGGCGGACTCCTCTCTCAGTGAGTGTTCTGGCGGACTCCTCTCTCGGCGAGGTTTCTGGCGGTGTCTGCTCTCGTCAAGGGTTCTGGCAGACGTCTCTCGTGGCACCAGTTCCGGCGGACTCCACTCTCGGCGAGGGTTCCAATGGACTCCGCTCTCCGTGAAGGTTCCGGCAGATTCCTCTCTCGCCGAGGGTTCGGGTGGACTTCTCTCTCGGCGAGGTTTCCGGCGGTCTCCATTCTCAATGAGGGTTACGGCGGACCCCTTTCTCAGCGAGGGTTCTGGCGGACTCCTTTCTCGGTGATGCTTCCGGCGGACTCCTTTCTCGGCGATGGTTCCGGCGGACTCCTTTCGCGGCGATGGTTCCGGCGGACTCAATTCTCGGCGAGGGTTCCGGTGGACTCCTCTCTCGCCAAGGGTTCCAGTGGACTCCTCTTTCAGTGAATGTTCCATCAGACTCCTCTCTCTTCACGGGTTCCGGCAGACTCCTCTCTGGGCGAGGGTTCCGGTGGACTCCTCTCTTGATGAGGGTTCCGGCGGACTCCTCTCTGGGCGAGGGTTCCGGCAGACTCCTCTCTTGATGAGGGTTCCGGCGGACTCCTCTCCAGGCCAGGGTTCCAGCGGACACCTCTCTCTTTGAGATTTCCGGCGTACTCCGCTCTCGGCAATGGTTCTGGCAGAATTGTATCTCGGCAAGGTTGCTTGTGGACTCCTTTCTGGGCGAGGGTTCCGGCACACTCCTATCTCGGCGAGAGTTCTGGCGGACTCCTCTCCGGGCATGCGTTCTGGCGGACTCCTGTCTCGGCGAGATTTCCGGCAGACTCCTTCTCTCGGCGAGGGTTCTGGCAGACACCTCTCCAGGCGAGGGTCCGGTGGACTACACTCTCGGCAATGTTTCCGGCAGACTCCCCGCTCGGCGAGCGTGCCGGCAGACCCCTCACTCGGCGAAGGTTC
The DNA here is from genome assembly GCA_026770705.1 of Isurus oxyrinchus. Classification (NCBI taxonomy): domain Eukaryota; kingdom Metazoa; phylum Chordata; class Chondrichthyes; order Lamniformes; family Lamnidae; genus Isurus; species Isurus oxyrinchus. The sequence goes on along the minus strand of JANJGN010000030.1, from coordinate 1,338,728 downwards.
CGGTGGACTCCTCTCTCTGCGAGAGTTCTGGCGGACTCCTCTCCAGGCGAAGGTCCGGTGGACTACACTCTCGGCGAGGTTTCCGTTGGACCTCTCTCTCGGCATCGTTTCCATCGGACTCCTCTCTTGGCCAGGGTTCCGTTGGACTCTTCTCTGGCCAGGGTTCCAGCGGACTCCTGTCTTGGCAAGGTTTCCGGTGGACTCCGCTCTCAGCGAGGGTTCGAGCAGACTCCACTCTCTGCAAGAGTTCTGGCGGACTCCTCTCCAGGCGAGGGTCTGGTGGACTACACTCTCGGCAAGGTTTACGGCGGACTCCGCTCTCGGCGAGGGTTCCGGCAGACTCCTCTCGGCGAGGTTTCCACCGGACTCCGCTCTTGGCGAGGGTTCTGGCGGACTCCTCTCTTGGTGAAGGTTCCGGCAGACTCCTCTCTCTGCGAGGGTTCCTGTGGACTCCTCTCAGTGAGGGTTCTGATGGACTCCACTCTCTGCGAAGGTTCCGGCAGATTTCTCTCTCACCGAGGGTTCCGGCGGACTCCTTTCTCTGTGAGGGATCGGGCAGACTCCTTTCTCGGCGAGGTTTCCGGTCGACTCCACTCATGATGAGGGTTCCGGCAGACTCCTCTCCGGGCCAGGGTTCCGGTGGACTCCTGTCTCGGTGAGATTTCCGGCAGACTCCTCTCTCGGCAAGGGTTGCAGTGGACTCCTTTCTCAGTGAGGGTTCCGCCGGACTCCTGTCTTGGTGAGGGTAGAGGCGGTCTCCTCTCTCAGCGAGGTTTCCGGCAGACTGCTCTCCAGGCCAGGGTTCCAGCGAACACCTGTCTCAGCAAGATTTCCGGCAGACTCCTGTCACGGTGAGGGTTCAGACAGACTCCTTTCTCGAAGAGGGTTCGGGCGGACTCCTCTCTCAGAGACGTTTCCGGCAGACTCCTCTCTCAGCGACGTTTCCGGCAGACTCAGCTCTCGGCGAGTGTTCCGGCAGACTCCTCTCTCAGCGATGTTTCTGCCAGACTCCTCTCTTTCGAGGGTTCCAGCGGACTCCTCTCTTGGCAAGGGTGCCTGTGAACTCCACTCTGGGCGAGGCTTCCGGTGTTCTCCTGTCTCTGCGAGAGTTCTGGTGGACTCCTCTGTCGGCGAGGGTTCCGGCCGACTCCGCTCTCGGCAAGGGTTCTGGCAGTATCCTCTCTTGGCGAGGGTGCCTGCGGACTCCTCTCTGGGCGAGGGTTCTGGCACACTCCTGTCTCAGCGAGAGTTCTGGCGGACTCCTCTCCGGGCCAGGGTTCCGGCGGACTCCTGTCTCAGCGAGATTTCCGGCAGACTCCCCTCTCGGCAAGGGTTCCAGTTGACTCCTTTCTCGGCGAAGGTTCTGTCGGACTCTTGTCTCGGCGAGTGTTCGAGTGGACTCGTCTCTCAGCGAGGGTTCCGGCGGACTCCTCTCTCGGCGAGGTTTCCGGCGGACACCTCTCAGGGCTACGGTTAAGGTGGACTCCACTCTCGGCGAGGTTTCTGGCAGACTCCGCTCTCGGCGAGGGTTCTGGCAGACTCCTCTCATGGCGACGGTTCCGGCGGACTCCACTTTTGGTGAGGGTTCCGGCGGACACCTTTCTCGGTGAGGGCTCCGGTGGACTCCGCTCTCAGTGAGGGTTCTGACGGGCTCCGCTCTCGGTGAGTGTTCCGGCGGACTCCTCTCTCAGCCAGGGTGCCTACGAACACCACTCTGGGTAAGGGTTCCGGCGCACTTCTGTCTTGGTGAGAGTTCTGGTGGACTACTCTCCAGGTGAGGGTTCCTGTGGACTCCTCTCTCGGTGAGGGTTCCGATGGACACTGCTCTCCGCGAATGTTCTGACAGATTCCTCTCTCGCTGATGGTTCTGGCAGACTCCTTTCTCAGAGAGGGTTCCAGCGGACTCCTTTCTCGGTGAGGTTTCCGGTGGACTCCATTCTCGATGTGGGTTACGGCGGACTCGTTTCTCGGCGAGGGTTCCGGCGGACTCCTTTCTCAGAGAGGGTTCCGGCCGACTCCTTTCTCCGCGAGGGTTTCAGCGGACCCCTATCTCAGCAGGGGTTCTGGTGGTCTCCACTTGGCGAGGTTTCTGGCGGACTCCTCTCTTGGCTATGTTTCCGGTGGACTCCAGTCTCTGCGAGGTTTCTGGCGGACTCCACTGTCGGCGAGGGTTCTGGCAGACACCGCTCTGGGCGAGGGTTCCGGCGGACTCCACTCTGGGTGATTGTTCTGGTGGACTCTTCTCTCGGTGAGGATACCGGTGGACTCCTCTTTCAGTGAGGGTTCTGGCAGACTCATCTCTCGGCGAGGTTTCCGGTGGACTCCTCTTTCAGCGAGGATTCCGGCAGTCTCCTCTCTCGGCGAGTGTTCCGGCGGACTCCTCTCTCGGCGAGTGTTCCGGCGGACTCTTCTCTCGGTGAGTGTTCCGGAATTATCCTCTCTCAGCGAGGGTTCCGGCAGACTCCTCCTTCAGTGCAGGTTCCAGCGAACTCCTCTTTCCATGAGGGTTCCGGAAGACTACTTTCCGGGCCAGGGTTCCGGCAGACTCCTGTCTCAGCGAGATTTCTGGCAGACTCCTCTCACAGTGAGGGTTCAGGCAGACTCCTTTCTCGGCGAGGGTTCCGCCGGACTCCTGTCTCGGCGAGGGTTCGGGCGGACTCCTCTCTCAGCATGGGTTGCGGCAGACTCCTCTCTCAGCGAGGTTTCTGGCGGACTCAGCTGTCGGCGAGGGTTCCGGCAGACTCTTCTCTCAGCGATGTTTCTGCCAGACTCCACTCTCGGCGAGGGTTCTGGCAGACTAATCTCTCGGCAAGCATTCCGGCAGACTCCTGTCTCAGCGAGGTTTCTGGCGGACTCAGCTGTTGGCGAGGGTTCCGGCAGACTCTTCTCTCAGCGATGTTTCTGCCAGACTCCACTCTCGGCGAGGGTTCTGGCAGACTAATCTCTCAGCAAGTGTTCCGGCAGACTCCTGTCTCAGCGAGGTTTCTGGTGCACTCCTCTCTCGGCGAGGGTTCTGGCGGACTCCTCTCTTGACGAGGGTGCCTGCAGACTCCACTCTGGGCGAGGGTTCCGGCATTCTCCTGTTTCGGCGAGATTTCTGGCGGACTCCTCTCCGGGCCTGGGTTCTGGTGGACTCCTGTCTCGGTGAGATTTCCGGCAGACTCCTCTCTCGGCGGGGGTTCCAGTGGACTCCTTTCTCGGCGAAGGTTCTGCCGGACTCTTGTCTCGGCGAAGGTTTGGATGGAGTCCTCCCTCAGCGAGGGTTTTGGCGGATTCCTTTCTCGGCGAGGTTTCTTGCAGACTCCACTCTCGGCAAGGGTTCCTGCGGATTCCACACTCGGCGAGGTTTCTGGCGGTCTCCGCTCTCGGCGAGGGTTCTGGCAGTATCCTCTCTCGGCGAGGGTGCCTGCGGACTCCTCTCTGGGCTAGGGTTCCGGCGCACTCCTGTCTCGGCGAGATTTCCGGCAGACTCCTCTCTCAGCGAGGGTTCCAGTGGATTCCTTTCTCGGTGAAGGTTCCGCCGGACTCTTGTCTCAGCGAGGGTTCTGGCGGACTCCTCTCTCAGCGAGGTTTCCGGCGGACACCTCTCTTGGCTACGGTTCTGGCGGAGACCACTCTCGGTGAGGTTTCTGGTGGTCTCCACTCTTGGCGAGTGTTCTGGCAGACTCCTCTTGCAGCGACGGTCCCGGCGGACTCCACTGTTGGTGAGGGTTCCGGTGGACTCCGCTCTCGGCGAGGGTTCCGACGGGCTCTGCTCTCGGTGAAGTTTCCAGTGGAGTCCTCTCTCAGCGAAGGTTCCGGCAGATTCCTCTCTCACCAAGGATTCTGGCGTACTCCTTTCTCTGCAAGGGTTGCGGCGGACTCCTGTCTTGGCGGGATTTCCAGCAGTCTCCTCTCTCGGCGAGGTATCCGGCGGACTCTATTCTCGGTGAGGGTTCCGGCGGACTCCTTTCTCTGTGAGGGTTCTGGTGGACTCCTTTCTTGGCGAGGGTTCTGGCGGATTCCTCTCTCAGCAGGAGTTCTGGAGGACTCCACTCGGCGAGGTTTCTGGCAGACTCCTCTCTCAGCGAGATTTCCGGCAGACTCCTCTCTCAGCGCGGGTTCGCGTGGACTCCTTTCTTGGAGAAGGTTCTGCCGGTATCTTGTCTTGGCGAGGTTGCGGGCGGACTCTCAGCGAGGGTTTCGGCAGACTCCTCTCTCAGTGAGATTTCCGGTGGACATCTCTCTCAGCTACGGTTCCGGCAGACTCCACTCTCGGTGAGGTTTCTGGCGGTCTCCGCTCTCGGTGAGCATTCTGGCAGACATCTCTCACAGTACCGGTTCCGGCGGAGTCCACTCTCGGCGAGGGTTCCGGCGGACATCTCTCTCAGCGAGGGCTCCTGTGGACTCCACTCTTGGCGAGGGTTCCACCGGACTCCTGTCTCAGCAAGGGTTCTGGCAGACTCCGCTCTCGCCAAGGGTTCTGGCAGACTCCTCTCTTGGTGAAGGTTCTGTCAGACTCCTCTCACTTCGGGGGTTCCGGCAGACTCCTCTCTGGGTGAGGGTTCCGGCGGACTCCTCTCACGATGAGGGTTCTGGCGGACTCCTCTCCAGGCCAGGGTTCCAGTGGACTCCTCTCTCTGTGAGATTTCCGGCGTACTCCGTTCTCGGCAAAGGTTCTGGCAGAATCCTATCTCGGCAAGGTTGCCTGCGGACTCCTGTCTCAGCAAGAGTTCTGGCGGACCCCTCTCCAGACGAGGGTTCTGGTGGACTACTCTCTCACCGAGGTTTCCGGCAGACTCAGCTCTCTGCGAGGGTTCCGGCGGACTCCTGTCTCGGCGGGATTTCCAGCAGTCTCCTCTCTCAGCGAGGGTTCCAGTGGACTCCTTTCTCAGCGAAAGTTCCGTTGGACTCTTGTCTCGGCGAGGGTTTGGGCGGACTCCTCTCTCGGCTACGGTTCCGGCGGACTCCACTCTCGTTGAGGTTTCTGGCGGTCACCGCTCTCATCGAGGGTTCTGGATGACGCCTCTCGCGGCGCCTGTTCCGGCGGACTCCACTCTCGGCGAGGGTTCCGGCGGACACCTCTCTCGGCAAGGGTTCCCGTGGACTCCACTCTTGGCGAGGGTACCGGCGGACTCCACTCTCGGTGAGGGTTCCGGCAGACACCTCTCTCGGCAAGGGTTCCCGTGGACTCCACTCTCGGCGAGGGTTCCATCGGACTCCTCTCTCGGCGAGGTTTCCGGCGGACAGCTCTCTCAGCTATGAACTGGCGGACTCCACTCTCAGCGAGGTTTCTGGCGGTCTCTGCTCTCGGCGAGGGTTCTGGCAGACGTCTCTCACGGCACTGGTTCCGGCAGACTCCACTCTCGGCGAGGGTTCCAGTGGACACCTCTCTCTGCAAGGGTTCCTGTGGACTCTGCTCTTGGCGAGGGTTCTGAAGGGCTCCGCTATTGGTGAGGGTTCCGCCGGACTCCTGTCTTGGTGAGGGCTCTGGCGGACTCCTCTCTCAGCGAAGGTTCCGTCAGACACCTCTCTCTTTGGGGGTTCTGGCGGACTCCTCTCTCGATGAGGGTTTCGGCAGACTCCTATCTCAGCAAGGTTTCCAGTGGACTCCTTTCCCTGCGAGGGTTTGGGCGGACTCCTCTCTCGGCGAGGTTTCCGGCGGACTCCATTCTCGATGAGGGTTCCGGTGGACTCCTTTCTCGGCGAGGGTTCCGGCGGACTCCTTTCTTGGTGAGGGTTACGGCGGACTCCGCTCTCGGTGAGGGTCCCAGTGGACTCCACTCAGCGAGGTTTCTGGCGGACTTCTCTCTCGGCTATGGTTCAGGCAGACTCCTTGCTCGGCGAGTGTTCCACCGGACTTCTTTTTTGGCGAGGGTTCCAGCGGAATCCAATCTGGGCGAGGGTTCCGGTGGACTCCTCTCTTTGCGAGGGTTGCGGTGCACTCTTGTCTCGGCGAGAGTTCTGGTGGACTCCTCTTTCGGCGAGTATTCCGGCGGACTCCTCTCTCGGCGAGGGTTCCGGTGGACTCCTTTCTTTGTGAGGGTTGCGGCGCACTCTTGTCTCGGCGAGAGTTCTGGTGGACTCCTCTTTTGGCAAGTATTCTGGAGGTCTTCTCTCTCGGTGAGGGTTCCGGCGGACTCCTCTCTCGGTGTGTGTTCCGGCGTTATCCTCTCTCAGCAAGGGTTCTGGCGGACTCCTCTCTTGGTGCAGGTTCCAGTGGACTCTTCTCTCGATGAGGGTTCTGGCAGACTGCTCACCGGGCCAGGGTTCCTGTTGGATTCCTGTCTCGGCAAGATTTCCAGCAGAATCCTCTCACTGTGAGGGTTCAGGCAGACCCCTTTCTCGGCGAGGGTTCCGCCGGACCCCTGTCTCGGCAAGGGTTCGGGCGGACTCCTCTCTCAGCGAGGGTTCCGGCAGACTCATCTGTCAGCGAGGTTTCCGGCGGACTCAGCTCTCGGCGAAGGTTCCAGCAGTCTCCTCTCTCAGCAATGTTTCTGCCAGACTCCACACTCGGCATACGTTCTGTCAGACTAATCTCTCAGCAAGAGTTCCGGCAGACTCCTGTCTCGGTGAGTTTCTGGCGGACTCCTCTCTCAGAGAGGGTTCCGGCGGACTCCTCTCTTGGCGAGGGTTCCTGCGGACTCCACTCTGGGCATGGGTTGTGGCTTTCTCCTGTCTCGGTGAGAGTTCTGGTGGACTCCTCTGTCGGCGAGTGTTCCGGCAGACTCCACTCTCAGTGAGGGTTCCGGCAGACTCTTCAATCTGCGAGGTTTCCGGCGGACTCCACTCTCGGCATGCGTTCTGGCAGAATCCTCTCTCGGCAAGGGTTCCGGCAGACTCCTATCTCTGCGAGCTTTCCGGCGGACTCCACTCTTGGCAAGGGTTCTGGCAGAATCCTCTCTTGGCGAGGGTTCCAGTGGACTCCACTCTTGGCAAGGGTTCCGGCCGACTCCTCTCTCGGCAAGGGTTCTGGTGGACTCCTCTCTTGGTGAGGGTTATAACAGACTCCTCTCTTTGGCTACGGTTCCGGCGGACTCATCTCACAGCGAGGTTTTTGGTGGACTCCGTTCTTGGTGAGGTTTAGGGCAGACTCCTCTCTCAGCGAGGTTTCCGGTGGACTCTGCTCTCGGTGTAGTTTCCAGTGGACTCCACTCTCGGCGAGGGTTCCGGCAGACTCCTGTCTCAGCGAGGGTTCTGGCATTCTCTTCTCTCAGTGAGGTTTCCGGCAGACTCCTCTCTCCGTGCAGGTTCCGTCAGACTCCTGTCTTGATGAGGGTTCCGGCAGACTCCTCTCCGGGCCAGGGTTCCGGTGCAGACCTGTCTCGGCGTGGTTTCCAGCAGACTCCACTCTCGGCGAATGTTCCGGTGGAATCCTCTCTCAGCGAGGATTCCAGTGGACTCCTCTCTCGACAAGGTTTCCGGCAGACCCCTCTCTCAGTGAGGGTTCCGGCGGACTCCTCTCTGAGCACGGGCTCTGGTGGACTCCTCTCTCATCAAGGGTTCTGGCGTTATCCTCTCTCAGTGAGGTTTCTGGCAGACTCCTCCCTCGGTGCAGGTTACGGCAGACTCCTCTCTCAATGAGGGTTCTGGCGGACTCCTCTCCATGCCAGGGTTCCGGCGGTCTCCTCTCTCGGTGAGGATTTCTGATGGACTCCTCTCTCCGCATCGGTTCCAGCAGATTCCTCTCTCGCTGAGGGTTCCGGCGGACTCCATTCTTGATGAGGGTTCTGGCGGACTCCTCTCTCTGAGAGGTTTCCGGCAGACTCCTCTCTCGGCGAGGGTTCCGGCGGACTCCTCTCTCAGTGCGGGTTCTGGCCGACTCCTCTCAGCGAGGGTTCCGGCGGACTCCTTTCCCGGCGAGGGTTCCAGTGGACTCCTCACTTTGGCTACGGTTCCAGCGGACTCATCTCTCAGCGAGGTTTCCAGTGGACTCTGCTCTCGACATGGTTTCCACAGACTCCGCTCTCGGTGAAGGATACGGCAGTCTCCTGTCTCGGCGAGGGTTCCTACATTCTCCTCTCTCAGTGAGGTTTCCGGCAGACTCCTCTCTCAGTGCAGGTTCTGGCGGACTCCTCTCTTGATGCGGGTTCCAGCGGTTCCGGTGGAGAACTGTCTCGGCGATGTTTCTGGCGGACTCTTCTCTCCCCGAGGTTTCCGGCAAACTCCTCTCTAGGCGAGGGTTCCAGCAGACTCCTCTCTCGGCGAGGTTTCAGGCAGACTCCTCTCTTGGTGTGGATACCAGTGGACTCCTCTCTCGGCAAGGTTTCCGGAGGACTCCTCTCTAGGCTACGGTTCCGGCAGACTCCTGTCTCGGCGAGGTTTCCGGTGGACTCCTCTCTCGGCGAGGGTTCCAACGGTCTCCAGTCTCAGCGAGGGTTCCGATGGACTCCGCTCTCAGCGAGGGATCTGGTGCCCTCCTCCTTAGCCAGTGTACTTGCGGACTCCTCTCTGGATGAGGGTTCCGGTGCACTCCTGTCTCGGCGTGAGTTCTGGTGGACTCCTCTCTCAGTGAGGGTTCTGACGGACTCCTCTCTCTGCCAAGGTTCCGGCAGATTCCTCTCTCACCGAGGTTTCCGGCGGACTCTTGTCTCGGCAATGGTTCGGGCGGACTCCTCTCTCGATGAGGGTTCCGATGGACACCTCTCTTGGCGAGGGCTCCAGAGGACTACTCTCTCAGTGAGCATGCCTGTGGTCTCCTCTCTAGGCGAGGGTTCTGGAGCACTCTCGTCTTCGCGAGAGTTCTGGCGGACTGCTCTCTTGGCGAGGGCTCAGGCAGACTCCTTTCTCGGTGAGGTTTCCTACGGATTCCTGTCACGGCATGTGTTCCGGCGGACTCCTCTCTTAGCGAAGTTACCGGCGGACTACACCTTTGGGCGAGGGTTACGGCGGGCTCCTCTCCCGGCGAGGGTTCCAATGGACTCCACTCATCAACAACACACCCATCAACAACACACCCATCAACAACACACCCATCAAAAACCCACCAGCCAACAACATGACCGTCAACAACAGACAAGCCAACAACAAACCCATTAACAACACGCCAGTCAACAACACGCTCGTCAATAACACACCAGCCAACAACACACCCGTCAACAACACGCCCATCAACAACACACCAGCCAACAACACACCCGACAACAACACACTCGTCAACAACACAGCAGGCAACAACACACCCATCAACAACACACCCGTCAACAACACACCCGTCAACAACACACCCGTCAACAACAAGACCGTCAACAACACGCCCATCAACAACACACTAGTCAACAACACACCCATCAACAACACGCCCGTCAACAACACAACCGTCAACAACACACCCGTCAACAACACGTTCGTCAACAACACGGCTGTCAACAACACACCAGCGAAGAAGGCAACCGTCAACAACACACCTGTCAACGACACAAACGCCACAACACACCCATCAGGAACACAACTGTCAACAACACAAACACCACAACACACCCATAAGAACACAACCATCAACAACACAAACGCCACAACACACCCATCAACAACACGCCCGTCAACAACACAAACGCCACAACACACCCATCAAGAACACAACCGTCAACAACACAACAGCCAACAACACACATGTCAACAACACACCCGTCAACAACACACCCGTCAACAACACACCCGTCAACAATACACCAGCCAACAACACACCTGTCAACAACACACCCGTCAACAACATGCCCGTCAAGAACACAACTGTCAACAACACACCCGTCAACAACACACCCGTCAACAACACACCCGTCAACAACACGCCCGTCAACAACACAGCCGTCAACAACAGACCCGTCAACAACACACCAGCCAACAACACACTCGTCAACAACACACCAGCCAACAACACACAAGCCAACAACAAGCCCGTCAACAATACACCCGTCAACAACACACTCGTCAACAACACGCCCGTCAACAACACAGCCATCAACAAAACACCCGTCAACAACACGCCCGTCAACAACACAGCCATCAACAAAACACCCGTCAACAACACGCTCGTCAACAACACAGCTGTCAACAACACACCCGTCAACAACACGCCCGTCAACAACACCGCCATCAACAACACAGCCATCAACAACACGCCCGTCAACAACACACCTGTCAACAACACGCCTGTCAACAACGCACCCGTCAACAACACGCCCGTCAACAACACGCCCGTCAACAACACGCCCGTCAACAACACACCCATCAACAACACACCCGTCAACAACACACCCGTCAACAACACACCTGTCAACAATACACCCGTCAACAACACACCCATCAACAAAACACCCGTCAGCAACACTCCCGTCAACAACACACCCGTCAACAACACGTCCATCAACAACTCAACCGTCAACAACACACCAGTCAGCAATACGCCCGACAACAACTCAACCATCAACAACACACCCGTCAACAAAACGCTCGTCAACAACACACCTGTCAATAACACACCCGTCAACAACACACCCGTCAACAACACACCCGCCAACAACACGCCCGTCAACAACACAACTGTCAACAACACACCAGCCAACAACACACCCATCAACAACACACCAGCCAACAACACACCTGTCAACAACACACCTGTCAACAACACACCCGTCAACAACACAACTGGCAATAACATGGCAGCCAACAACACACCCGACAACAACACACCCGTCAACAACACACCCGTTAACAATACACCCGTCAAAAACACACCCGGCAACAACACACCCGGCAACAACAAACCCGTCAACAACACACCCGTCAAGAAAACACCTGTCATCAACACACCCGTCAACAACACGCCCGTCAACAACACAACCGTCAACAACACAACCGTCAACAACACACCAGCCAACAACACACCTGTCAACAACACACCTGTCAACAACACACCCATCAACAACACAACCGTCAACAACACGCCAGCCAACAACACACCCGTCAACAACACACCCGTCAACAACACACCCGTCAACAATACACGCGTCAAAAACAAACCCGGCAACAACAAACCCGGCAACAACAAACCCGTCATCAACACAGCCATCAACAACACACCCGTCAACAACACGCACGTTAACAACACAACCGTCAACAACACACCAGCCAACAACACACCTGTGAACAACACACCCGTCAACAACACAACCGTCAACAACACACCAGCAAACAACATGCCCGTCAACAACACACCCGTCAGCAACACTCCAGCAAACAACACACTCGTCAGCAACAAACCCGTGAACAACACAACCGTCTACAACACACCAGCCAACAACACACCCGTCAACAACACAACCGTCAACAACACACCCGTCTACAACACACCAGCCAACAACACACCCGTCAACAACACACCCGTCAACAACACACCCATCTACAACACACCAGCCAACAACACACTCGTCAACAGCACACCAGCCATCAACAAACCTGTCAACAACACACCCTTCAAAAACACAACTGTCAACAACACACACGTCATCAACACGCCTGTCAACAACACACCTGTCAACAACACACCCATCAACAACTCAACCGTCAACAACACGCCCGTCAACAACACACCCATCAATAAAATACTCGTCAACAACACACCCGTCAAAATCACACCCGTCAACAACACACCCGTCATCAACACACCAGTCAACAACACACACGTCATCAACACGCCTGTCAACAACACACCTGTCAACAACACACCCTTCAACAACAGACCCGTCAACAACACACCCGTCAATAAAAAACCCGTCAACAACACACCCGTCAAAATCACCCCCGTCAACAACACACCCGTCAACAACACGCCAGTCAACAACACACCCGTCATCAAGACGCCTCAACAACACACCCGTCAACAACACACCCGTCTACAACACAACAGCCGACAACACACCCGTCAATAACACAACAGCCAACAACACACTCGTCAACAACACACCAGCCAACAACACTCTCGTCAACAACACACCAGCCAACAACACACCAGCCAACAACACGCCTGTCAAGAACACAGCCATCAACAACACACCCGTCAACAACACATTTGTCAACGACACAACCATCAACAAAACACCCGTCAACAACACGCCCGTCAACAACACAGACGTCAACAACACACCCATCAACAACACGCCCGTCAACAACACAGCCGTCAACAACACACCAGCCAACAACACACAAGTTAACAACACGCCCGTCAACAAGACGCCCGTCAAAAACACACTCGTCAACAACACGCCCGTCAACAACACAGCCATCAACAAAACACCCGTCAACAACACGCCCGTCAACAACACAGCCATCAACAAAACACCAATCAACAACACGCCCGTCAACAACACGCCCGTCAACAGCGCAGCTGTCAACAACAAGCCCGTCAACAACACGCCCGTCAACAACACAGCCATCAACAACACGCCCGTCAACAACACGCCCGTCAACAATACCGCCGTCAACAACACAGCCATCAACAACACGCCCGTCAACAACACACCCGTCAACACCACGCCTGTCAACAACGCTCCCGTCAACAACACGCCCGTCAACAACATGCCCGTCAACAACACACCTGTCAACAACACACCCATCAACAACACACCTGTCAACAACACACCCGTCAACAGCACACCCGTCAACAACATGCCCGTCAACAACACACCTGTCAACAACACACCCGTCAACAACACACCCGTCAACAAAACACCCGTCAGCAACACTCCCGTCAACAACACACCGGTCAACAACACGTCCGTCAACAACTCAACCGTCAACAACACTCCAGTCAGCAATACGCCCGACAACAACTCAACCGTCAACAACACACCCGTCAACAACACACCTGTCAACAACACGCACATCAACAACACACCAGCCAACAACACACCCGTCAACAACACACCCGCCAACAACACGCCCGTCAAGAACACAACTGTCAACAACACACCTGCCAACAACACACCCGTCAACAACACACCCGTCAACAACACACCCGTCAACAACACACACATCAACAACACACCAGCCAACAACACTCCTGTCAACAACACACCCGTCAACAACACAACTGGCAACAAAACGCCAGCCAACAACACACCCGTCAACAACACACCTGTCAACAACACACCCGTCAACAATACACCCATCAAAAACACACCCGGCAACAACACACCCGGCAACAACAAACCCGTCAACAACACACCCGTCAACAAAACACCCATCATCAACACACCCGTCAACAACACGCCCGTCAAAAACACAACCGTCAACAACACAACCATCAACAACACACCAGCAAACAACATGCCCGTCAACAACACCCCCGTCAGCAACACTCCAACAAAGAACACACTCGTCAGCAACAAACAAGTCAACAACACACCCGTCTACAACACACCAGCCAACAACACACCTGTCAACAACACAACCGTCAACAACAGACCCGTCTACAACACACCAGCCAACAACACACCCGTCAACAACACACCCGTCAACAACACACCAGCCAACAACACACTCGTCAACAACACACCCTTCAAAAACACAACTGTCAACAACACACACATCATCAACACGCCTGTCAACAACACACCTGTCAACAACACACCCTTCAACAACAGACCCGTCAACAACACACCCGTCAATAAAAAACCCGTCAACAACACACCCGTCAAAATCACCCACGTCAACAACACACCTGTCATCAACACGCCAGTCAACAACACACCCGTCATCAATACGCCTCAACAACACACCCGTCAACAACACACCCGTCTACAACACAACAGCCGACAACACACCCGTCAACAACACAACAGCCAACAACACACTCGTCAACAACACACCAGCCAACAACACTCTCGTCAACAACACACCAGCCAACAACACACCAGCCAACAACACGCCTGTCAAGAACACAGCCATCAACAACACACCCGTCAACAACACATTTGTCAACGACACAACCATCAACAAAACACCCGTCAACAACACGCCCGTCAACAACACGCCCGTCAACAACACAGTCGTCAACAACACACCAGCCAATAACACACAAGTTAACAACACGCCCGTCAACAAGACGCCCGTCAAAAACACACTCGTCAACAACACGCCCGTCAACAACACAGCCATCAACAAAACACCCGTCAACAACACGCCCGTCAACAACACAGCCATCAACAAAACACCAATCAACAACACGCCCGTCAACAACACGCCCGTCAACAGCACATCTGTCAACAACAAGCCTGTCAACAACACGCCCGTCAACAACACAGCCATCAACAACACGCCCGTCAACAACACGCCCGTCAACAACACCGCCGTCAACAACACAGCCATCAACAACACGCCCGTCAACAACACACCCGTCAACACCACGCCTGTCAACAACGCTCCCGTCAACAACACACCCGTCAACAACACGCCCATCAACAACACACCTGTCAACAACACACCCGTCAACAACACACCTGTCAACAACACACCCGTCAACAGCACACCCGTCAACAACACGCCCGTCAACAACACACCTGTCAACAACACACCCGTCAACAACACACCCGTCAACAAAACACCCGTCAGCAACACTCCCGTCAACAACACACCGGTCAACAACACGTCCGTCAACAACTCAACCGTCAACAACACTCCAGTCAGCAATACGCCCGACAACAACTCAACCGTCAACAACACACCCGTCAACAACACACCTGTCAACAACACGCACATCAACAACACACGAGCCAACAACACACCCGTCAACAACACACCCGCCAACAACACGCCCGTCAAGAACACAACTGTCAACAACACACCTGCCAACAACACACCCGTCAACAACACACCCGTCAACAACACACCCGCAACAACACACACATCAACAACACACCAGCCAACAACACTCCTGTCAACAACACACCCGTCAACAACACAACTGGCAACAAAACGCCAGCCAACAACACACCCGTCAACAACACACCTGTCAACAACACACCCGTCAACAATACACCCATCAAAAACACACCCGGCAACAACACACCCGGCAACAACAAACCCGTCAACAACACACCCGTCAACAAAACACCCATCATCAACACACCCGTCAACAACACGCCCGTCAAAAACACAACCGTCAACAACACAACCATCAACAACACACCAGCAAACAACATGCCCGTCAACAACAGCCCCGTCAGCAACACTCCAACAAAGAACACACTCGTCAGCAACAAACAAGTCAACAACACACCCGTCTACAACACACCAGCCAACAACACACCTGTCAACAACACAACCGTCAACAACAGACCCGTCTACAACACACCAGCCAACAACACACCCGTCAACAACACAACCGTCAACAACACACCCATCTACAACACACCAGCCAACAACACACCTGTCAACAACACACCCGTCAACAACACACCAGCCAACAACACACTCGTCAACAACACACCCTTCAAAAACACAACTGTCAACAACACACACGTCATCAACACGCCTGTCAACAACACACCTGTCAACAACACACCCTTCAACAACAGACCCGTCAACAACACACCCGTCAATAAAAAACCCGTCAACAACACACCCGTCAAAATCACCCCCGTCAACAACACACCTGTCATCAACACGCCAGTCAACAACACACCCGTCATCAATACGCCTCAACAACATACCCGTCAACAACACACCCGTCTACAACACAACAGCCGACAACACACCCGTCAACAACACAACAGCCAACAACACACTCGTCAACAACACACCAGCCAACAACACTCTCGTCAACAACACACCAGCCAACAACACACCAGCCAACAACACGCCTGTCAAGAACACAGCCATCAACAACACACCCGTCAACAACACATTTGTCAACGACACAACCACCAACAAAACACCCGTCAACAACACGCCCGTCAACAACACGCCCGTCAACAACACAGTCGTCAACAACACACCCATCAACAACACGCCCGTCAACAACACAGCCGTCAACAACACACCAGCCAACAACACACAAGTTAACAACATGCCCGTCAACAAGACGCCCGTCAAAAACACACTCGTCAACAACACGCCCGTCAACAACACAGCCATCAACAAAACACCCGTCAACAACACGCCCGTCAACAACACAGCCATCAACAAAACACCAATCAACAACACGCCCGTCAACAACACGCCCGTCAACAGCACATCTGTCAACAACAAGCCCGTCAACAACACGCCCGTCAACAACACAGCCATCAACAACACGCCCGTCAACAACACGCCCGTCAACAACACAGCCATCAACAACACGCCCGTCAACAACACACCCGTCAACACCACGCCTGTCAACAACGCTCCCGTCAACAACACGCCCGTCAACAACACGCCCGTCAACAACACACCTGTCAACAACACACCCGTCAACAACACACCTGTCAACAACACACCCGTCAACAACACACCCGTCAACAACACGCTCGTCAACAACACACCTGTCAACAACACACCCGTCAACAACACACCCGTCAACAAAACACCCGTCAGCAACACTCCCGTCAACAACACACCGGTCAACAACACCTCCGTCAAAAACTCAATCGTCAAGAACACTCCAGTCAGCAATACGCCCGACAACAACTCAACCGTCAACAACACACCCGTCAACAACACACCTGTCAACAACACGCACATCAACAACACACCAGCCAACAACACACCCGTCAACAACACACCCGCCAACAACACGCCCGTCAAGAACACAACTGTCAACAACACACCTGCCAACAACACACCCGTCAACAACACACCCGTCAACAACACACCCGTCAACAACACACACATCAACAACACACCAGCCAACAACACTCCTGTCAACAACACACCCGTCAACAACACAACTGGCAACAAAACGCCAGCCAACAACACACCCATCAACAACACACCTGTCAACAACACACCCGTCAACAATACACCCATCAAAAACACACCCGGCAACAACACACCCGGCAACAACAAACCCGTCAACAACACGCCCGTCAACAAAACACCCATCATCAACACACCCGTCAACAACACGCCCGTCAAAAACACAACCGTCAACAACACAACCATCAACAACACACCAGCAAACAACATGCCCGTCAACAACACCCCCGTCAGCAACACTCCAACAAAGAACACACTCGCCAGCAACAAACAAGTCAACAACACACCCGTCTACAACACACCAGCCAACAACACACCTGTCAACAACACAACCGTCAACAACAGACCCGTCTACAACACACCAGCCAACAACACACCCGTCAACAACACAACCGTCAACAACACACCCGTCTACAACACACCAGCCAACAACACACCCGTCAACAACACACCCGTCAACAACACACCAGCCAACAACACACTCGTCAACAACACACCCTTCAAAAACACAACTGTCAACAACACACACGTCATCAACACGCCTGTCAACAACACACCTGTCAACAACACACCCTTCAACAACAGACCCGTCAATAACACACACGTCAATAAAACACTCGTCAACAACACACGCGTCAAAATCAAGCCCGTCAACAACACACCCGTCATCAACACGTCAGTCAACAACACACCTGTCAAAATCACGCCCGTCAACAACACACCCGTCATCAACACGCCAGTCAACAACACAACCGTCAACAACACACCCGTCACAACACGCCTGTCAACAACAAACCCGTGAACAACACACCCGTCAACAACACACCCTTCAAAAACACACCTGTCAACAACACACATGTCATCAACACGCCTGTCAACAACACACTCGTCAACAACACACCCTTGAACAACAGACCCGTCAACAACACACCCGTCAATAAAACACCGGTCAACAACACACCCGTCAAAATCACCCCCGTCAACAACATACCCGTCATCAACACGCCAGTCAACAACACACCCGTCATCAACACGCCTCAACAACACACCCGTCAACAACACACCTGTCAACAACACACCCATCAACAACACAGCCATCAACAAAACACCCGTCAACAACACGCCCGTCAACAACACAGCCATCAACAAAACACCCGTCAACAACACGCTCGTCAACAACACAGCTGTCAACAACACACCCGTCAACAACACACCCGTGAGCAACACTCCCGTCAACAACACAACCGTCAACAACACGCCCGTCAACAACACCGCCGTCAACAACACAGCCATCAACAACACGCCCGTCAACAACACACCCGTCAACAACACGCTTGTCAACAACGCACCCGTCAACAACACGCCCGTCAACAACACGCCCGTCAACAACACGCCCGTCAACAACACACCCGTCAACAACACACCCGTCAACAACACACCCATCAACAACACACCTGTCAACAATACACCCGTCAACAACACACCCATCAACAAAACACCCGTCAGCAACACTCCCGTCAACAACACACCCGTCAACAACACGTCCATCAACAACTCAACCGTCAACAACACACCAGTCAGCAATACGCCCGACAACAACTCAACCATCAACAACACACCCGTCAACAAAACGCTCGTCAACAACACACCTGTCAATAACAAACCCGTCAACAACACACCCGTCAACAACACCCCAGCCAACAACATGCCCGTCAACAACACAACTGTCAACAACACACCAGCCAACAACACACCCATCAACAACACACCAGCCAACAACACACCTGTCAACAACACACCTGTCAACAACACACCCGTCAACAACACAACTGGCAACAACATGCCAGCCAACAACACACCTGTCAACAACACACCCGTCAACAACACGCCCGTCAACAACACACCCGTCAACAACACGCCTGTCAACAACGCACCCGTCAACAACACGCCCGTCAACAACACGCCCGTCAACAACACGCCCGTCAACAACACACACGTCAACAACACACCGTCAACAACACACCCATCAACAACACACCTGTCAACAATACACCCGTCAACAACACACCCATCAACAAAACACCCGTCAGCAACACTCCCGTCAACAACACACCCGTCAACAACACGTCCATCAACAACTCAGCCGTCAACAACACACCAGTCAGCAAAATGCCCGACAACAACTCAACCATCAACAACACACCCGTCAACAAAACGCTCGTCAACAACACACCTGTCAATAACACACCCGTCAACAACACACCCGTCAACAACACACCCGCCAACAACACGCCCGTCAACAACACAACTGTCAACAACACACCAGCCAACAACACACCCATCAACAACACACCAGCCAACAACACACCTGTCAACAACACACCTGTCAACAACACACCCGTCAACAACACAACTGGCAACAACATGCCAGCCAACAACACACCTGTCAACAACACACCCGTTAACAATACACCCGTCAAAAACACAACCGGCAACAACACACCCGGCAACAACAAACCCGTCAACAACACACCCGTCAACAAAACACTTGTCATCAACACACCCGTCAACAACACGCCCGTCAACAACACAACCGTCAACAACACAACCGTCAACAACACACCAGCCAACAACACACCTGTCAACAACACACCTGTCAACAACACACCCATCAACAACACAACCGTCAACAACACGCCAGCCAACAACACACCTGTCAACAACACACCCGTCAACAACACACCCGTCAACAATACACCCGTCAAAAACAAACCCGGCAACAACACACCCGGCAACAACAAACCCGTCATCAACACACCCATCAACAACACACCCGTCAACAACACGCACGTCAACAACACAACCGTCAACAACACACCAACCAACAACACACCTGTCAACAACACACCCGTCAACAACACAACCGTCAACAACACACCAGCAAACAACATGCCCGTCAACAACACACCCGTCAGCAACACTCCAGCAAACAACACACTCGTCAGCAACAAACCCGTGAACAACACAACTGTCTACAACACACCAGCCAACAACACACCAGTCAACAACACAACCGTCAACAACACACCCGTCTACAACACACCAGCCAACAACACACCCGTCAACAACACACCCGTCAACAACACACCCATCTACAACACACCAGCCAACAACACACTTGTCAACAACACACCAGCCATCAACAAACCCGTCAACAACAAACCCTTCAAAAACACAACTGTCAGCAACACACACGTCATCAACACGCCTGTCAACAACACACCTGTCAACAACACACCCATCAACAACTCAACCGTCAACAACACGCCCGTCAACAACACACCCATCAATAAAATACTCGTCAACAACACACCCGTCAAAATCACACCCGTCAACAACTCACCCGTCATCAACACACCAGTCAACAACACACACGTCATCAACACGCCTGTCAACAACACACCTGTCGACAACACACCCTTCAACAACAGACCCGTCAACAACACACCCGTCAATAAAAAACCCGTCAACAACACACCCGTCAAAATCACCCCCGTCAACAACACACCCGTCATCAACACGCCAGTCAACAACACACCCGTCATCAAGACGCCTCAACAACACACCCGTCAACAACACACCCGTCTACAACACAACAGCCAACAACACACCCGTCAACAACACAACAGCCAACAACACACTAGTCAACAACACACCAGCCAACAACACTCTCGTCAACAACACACCAGCCAACAACACACCAGCCAACAACACGCCTGTCAAGAACACAGCCATCAACAACACACCCGTTAACAACACATTTGTCAACGACACAACCATCAACAAAACACCCGTCAACAACACGCCCGTGAACAACACGCCCGTCAACAACACAGTCGTCAACAACACGCCCGTCAACAACACGCCCGTCAACAACACAGCCGTCAACAACACACCAGCCAACAACACACAAGTTAACAACACGCCCGTCAACAGGACGCCCGTCAAAAACACACTCGTCAACAACACGCCCGTCAACAACACGCCCGTCAACAACACGCCCGTCAACAGCACAGCTGTCAACAACAAGCCCGTCAACAACACGCCCGTCAATAACACAATCATCAACAACACGCCCGTCAACAACACACCCGTCAACAACACCGCCGTCAACAACACAGCCATCAACAACATGCCCGTCAACAACACACCCGTCAACACCACGCCTGTCAACAACGCTCCCGTCAACAACACGCCCGTCAACAACACGCCCGTCAACAACACACCTGTCAACAACACACCCGTCAACAACACACCTGTCAACAACACACCCGTCAACAGCACACCCGTCAACAACACGCCCGTCAACAACACAGCTGTCAACAACACACCCGTCAACAACACACCCGTCAACAAAACACCCGTCAGCAACACTCCCGTCCACAACACACCCGTCAACAACTCGTCCGTCAACAACTCAACCGTCAACAACACTCCAGTCAGCAATACGCCCGACAACAACTCAACCGTCAACAACACACCCGTCAACAACAAACCTGTCAACAACACGCACATCAACAACACACCAGCCAACAACACACCCGTCAACAACACACCCGCCAACAACACGTTCGTCAAGAACACAACTGTCAACAACACACCTGCCAACAACACACCCGTCAACAACACACCCGTCAACAACACACCCGTCAACAACACACACATCAACAACACACCAGCAACAACACTCCTGTCAACAACACACCCGTCAACAACACAACTGGCAACAAAACGCCAGCCAACAACACACCCGTCAACAACACATCCGTCAACAACACACCCGTCAACAATACACCCATCAAAAACACACCCGGCAACAACACACCCGGCAACAACAAACCCGTCAACAACACACCCGTCAACAAAACACCCGTCATCAACACACCCGTCAACAACATGCCCCTCAACAACACAACCGTCAACAACACACCCATCAACAACACAACCGTCAACAACACGCCAGCCAACAACACACCTGTCAACAACACACCCGTCAACAACACACCCGTCAACAATACACCCGTCAAAAACAAACCTGGCAACAACACACCCGGCAACAACAAACCCGTCATCAACACATCCATCAACAACACACCCGTCAACAACACGCACGTCAACAACACAACCGTCAACAACACACCAGCCAACAACACACCTGTGAACAACACACCCGTCAACAACACAACCGTCAACAACACACCAGCAAACAACATGCCCGTCAACAACACACCCGTCAGCAACACTCCAGCAAACAACACACTCGTCAGCAACAAGCCCGTGAACAACACAACCGTCTACAACACACCAGCCAACAACACACCCGTCAACAACACAACCGTCAACAACACACCCGTCTACAACACACCAGCCAACAACACACCCGTCAACAACACACCCGTCAACAACACACCCATCTACAACACACCAGCCAACAACACACTCGTCAACAACACACCAGCCATCAACAAACCCGTCAACAACAAACCCTTCAAAAACACAACTGTCAGCAACACACACGTCATCAACACGCCTGTCATCAACACGCCTGTCAACAACACGCCCGTCAACAACACACCCATCAATAAAATACTCGTCAACAACACACCCGTCAAAATCACACCCGTCAACAACACACCCGTCATCAACACACCAGTCAACAACACACACGTCATCAACACGCCTGTCAACAACACACCTGTCGACAACACACCCTTCAACAACAGACCCGTCAACAACACACCCGTCAATAAAAAACCCGTCAACAACACACCCGTCAAAATCACCCCCGTCAACAACACACCCGTCATCAACACGCCAGTCAACAACACACCCGTCATCAAGACGCCTCAACAACACACCCGTCAACAACACACCCGTCTACAACACAACAGCCAACAACACACCCGTCAACAACACAACAGCCAACAACACACTAGTCAACAACACACCAGCCAACAACACTCTCGTCAACAACACACCAGCCAACAACACACCAGCCAACAACACGCCTGTCAAGAACACAGCCATCAACAACACACCCGTCAACAACACATTTGTCAACGACACAACCATCAGCAAAACACCCGTCAACAACACGCCCGTGAACAACACGCCCGTCAACAACACAGTCGTCAACAACACGCCCATCAACAACACGCCCGTCAACAACACAGCCGTCAACAACACACCAGCCAACAACACACAAGTTAACAACACGCCCGTCAACAAGACGCCCGTCAAAAACACACTCGTCAACAACACGCCCGTCAACAACACAGCCATCAACAAAACACCCGTCAACAAGACGCCCGTCAACAACACAGCCATCAACAAAACACCAATCAACAACACGCCCGTCAACAACACGCCCGTCAACAGCGCAGCTGTCAACAACAAGCCCGTCAACAACACGCCCGTCAATAACACAATCATCAACAACACGCCCGTCAACAACACACCCGACAACAACACCGCCGTCAACAACACAGATATCAACAACATGCCCATCAACAACACACCCGTCAACACCACGCCTGTCAACAACGCTCCCGTCAACAACACGCCCGTCAACAACACGCCCGTCAACAACACACCTGTCAACAACACACCCGTCAACAACACACCTGTCAACAACACACCCGTCAACAGCACACCCGTCAACAACACGCCCGTCAACAACACAGCTGTCAACAACACACCCGTCAACAACACACCCGTCAACAAAACACCCGTCAGCAACACTCCCGTCCACAACACACCCGTCAACAACTCGTCCGTCAACAACTCAACCGTCAACAACACTCCAGTCAGCAATACGCCCGACAACAACTCAACCGTCAACAACACACCCGTCAACAACACACCTGTCAACAACACGCACATCAACAACACACCAGCCAACAACACACCCGTCAACAACACACCCGCCAACAACACGTTCGTCAAGAACACAACTGTCAACAACACACCTGCCAACAACACACCCGTCAACAACACACCCGTCAACAACACACCCGTCAACAACACACACATCAACAACACAACAGCAACAACACTCCTGTCAACAACACACCCGTCAACAACACAACTGGCAACAAAACGCCAGCCAACAACACACCCGTCAACAACACATCCGTCAACAACACACCCGTCAACAATACACCCATCAAAAACACACCCGGCAACAACACACCCGGCAACAACAAACCCGTCAACAACACACCCGTCAACAAAACACCCGTCATCAACACACCCGTCAACAACACGCCCCTCAACAACACAACCGTCAACAACACAACCATCAACAACACACCAGCAAACAACATGCCCGTCAGCAACACCCCCGTCAGCAACAATCCAACAAAGAACACTCTCGTCAGCAACAAACAAGTCAACAACACACCTGACTACAACACACCAGCCAACAACACACCTGTCAACAACACAACCGTCAACAACAGACCCGTCTACAACACACCAGCCAACAACACACCCGTCAACAACACAACCGTCAACAACACACCCATCTACAACACACCAGCCAACAACACACCTGTCAACAACACACCCGTCAACAACACACCAGCCAACAACACACTCGTCAACAACACACCCTTCAAAAACACAACTGTCAACAACACACACGTCATCAACACGCCTGTCAACAACACACCTGTCAACAACACACCCTTCAACAACAGACCCGTCAATAACACACACGTCAATAAAACACTCATCAACAACACACCCGTCAAAATCACGCCCGTCAACAACACACCCGTCATCAACACGCCAGTCAACAACACACCCGTCAAAATCACGCCCGTCAACAACACACCCGTCATCAACACGCCAGTCAACAACACACCCGTCAACAACACACCCGTCACAACACGCCTGTCAACAACACACCCGTCAACAACACACCCGTCAACAACACACCCTTCAAAAACACACGTGTCAACAACACACACGTCATCAACACGCCCGTCAACAACACACTCGTCAACAACACACCCTTCAACAACAGACCCGTCAACAACACACCCGTCAATAAAACACCCGTCAACAACACACCCGTCAAAATCACCCCCGTCAACAACATACCCGTCATCAACACGCCAGTCAACAACACACCCGTCATCAACACGCCTCAACAACACACCCGTCAACAACACACCCGTCAACAACACACCCGTCTACAACACACCAGCCAAGAACACACCCGTCAACAACACAACAGCCAACAACACAGTCGTCAACAACACACCAGCCAACAACACATCAGCCATCAATACACCAGCCAACAACACGCCTGTCAAGATCACAGCCATCAACAAAACACCCGTCAACAACACGCCCGTCAACAACACAACCATCAACAAAACAACCATCAACTACATGCCCGTCAACAACACGCCCGTCAACAACACAGCCGTCACAACACACCCGTCAACAACACACCAGCCAACAACAGATTTGTCAACAACACACCAGCCAACAACGCACAAGCCAACAACACGCTCGTCAACTAGACACCTGTCAACAACACACTTGTCAACAACATGCCCGTCAACAACACAGCCATCAACAAAACACTCGTCAACAACACGCCCATCAACAACACAGCCATCAATGAAACACCCATCAACAACACGCCCGTCAAAATCACCCCCGTCAACAACATACCCGTCATCAACACGCCAGTCAACAACACACCCGTCATCAACACGCCTCAACAACACACCCGTCAACAACACACCTGTCAACAACACAGCCATCAACAAAACACCCGTCAACAACACGCTCGTCAACAACACAGCTGTCAACAACACACCCGTCAACAACACACCCGTGAGCAACACGCCCGTCAACAACACAACCGTCAACAACACAACCATCAACAACACACCAGCAAACAACATGCCCGTCAGCAACACCCCCGTCAGCAACAATCCAACAAAGAACACTCTCGTCAGCAACAAACAAGTCAACAACACACCTGACTACAACACACCAGCCAACAACACACCTGTCAACAACACAACCGTCAACAACACACCCATGTATAACACACCAGCCAACAACACACCCGTCAACAACACAACCGTCAACAACACACCCGTCTACAACACACCCGTCATCAACACAACCGTCAACAACACACCCGTCAACAACGCACCCAACTACAACACACCAGCCAACAACACACTCGTCAACAACACACCAGCCATCAACACACCCGTCAACAACACACCCTTCAAAAACACAACTGTCAACAACACACACTTCAACAACTCGCCCGTCAACAACACACCTGTCAACAACACACCCGTCAACAACACGCCAGTCAACAACACAGCCATCAACAAAACACCCGTCAACAACACGCCCGTCAGCAACACAGCCATCAACAAAACACCCATCAACAACACGCCCGTCAACAACATGCCCTTCAACAACACAGCTGTCAACAACATACCCGTCAGCAATACAGCCATCAACAAAACACCCATCAACAACACGCCCGTCAACAACATGCCCGTCAACAACACAGCTGTCAACAACAACCCGTCAACAACACAGCCGTCAACAACACAGCCATCAACAACACGCCCATCAACAACACGCCCGTCAACAACACCGCCGTCATCAACACAGACATCAACAACACGCCCGTCAACAACACGCCCGTCAACAACACGCCCGTCAACAACACAGCCATCAACAACACGCCCATCAACAACACGCCCGTCAACAACACGCCTGTCAACAACGCACCCGTCAACAACACGCCCGTCAACAACACGCCCGTCAACAACACGCCTGTCAACAACAAACCCGTCAACAACACACCCGTCAACAACACACCCGACAACAGCACACCCGTCAACAACACACCTGTCAACAACACACCCGTCAACAACACACCCATCAACAAAACACCCATCAGCAACACTCCCGTCAACAACACACCCGTCAACAACACGTCCGTCAACAACTCAACCGTCAACAACACACCAGTCAGCAATACGCCCGACAACAACTCAACTGTCAACAACATACCCGTCAACAAAACGCTCGTCAACAACACACCTGTCAATAACATGCCCGTCAACAACACACCCGTCAACAACACACCCGCCAACAACACGCCCGTCAACAACACAACTGTCAACAACACACCAGCCAACAACACACCCGTCAAAAACACACCCATCAACAAAACACCCGTCAACAACACACACGTCAACAACACACCAGCCAACAACACACCTGTCAACAACACACCTGTCAACAACACACCCGTCAACAACACAACCGTCAACAACACGCCAGCCAACAACACACCCGTCAACAACACACCCGTCAACAATACACCCGTCAAAAACACACCCGGCAACAACACACCCGGCAACAACAAACCCGTCAACAACACACCCGTCAAGAAAACAACCGTCATCAACACAACCGTCAACAACACACCAGCCAACAACACAGCTGTCAACAACACACCCGTCAACAACACAACCATCAACAACACACCAGCAATCAACATGCCCGTCAACAACACACCCATCAGCAACACTCCAGCAAACAACACACTCATCAGCAACAAACCCGTCAACAACACACCCGTCTACAAAACACCAGCCAACAACACACCCGTCAACAACACAACCGTCAACAACACACCCGTCAACAACACACCAGCCAACAACACAACCGTCAACAACACAACCGTCAACAACACACCCAACTACAACACACCAGCCAACAACACACTCGTCAACAGCACACCAGCCATCAACACACCCGTCAACAACACACCCTTCAAAAACACAACTGTCAACAACACACACGTCAACAACACGCCAGCCAACAACACACCTGTCAACAACACACTCGTCAACAACACGCCAGTCAACAACACAGCCATCAACAAAACACCTGTCAACAACACGCCCGTCAACAACACAGCCATCAACAAAACACCCATCAACAACACGCCCGTCAACAACACGCCCGTCAACAACACACCTGTCAACAACACACCTGTCAACAACACAACAGCCAACAACACACTCGTCAAAAACACACCAGCCAACAACACTCTCGTCAACAACACACCAGCCAACAACACACCAGCCAACAACACGCCTGTCAAGAACACACCCGTCAACAACACACTCGTCAACAACACGCCAGTCAACAACATAGCCATCAACAAAACACGCGTCAACAACACGCCCGTCAACAACACGCCCGTCAACAACACAGCTGTCAACAACACACCCGTCAACAACACACCCGTCAACAAATCGCCCGTCAACAATACGCCCGTCAACAACACAGCCATCAACAACACGTCCGTCAACAACACACCCGTCAACAACACGCCTGTCAACAACGCACCCGTCAACAACAAACCCGTCAACAACACTCCTGTCAACAACACGCCTGTCAACAATGCACCCGTCAACAACACACCCGTCAACAGCACACCCGTCAACAGCACACCCGTCAACAACACACCCGTCAACAACACACCTGTCAACAACACACCTGTCAACAAGACACCCGTCAACAAAACACCCATCAGCAACACTTCCGTCAACAACCCACCCGTCAACAACACACCCGTCAACAACTCAACCGTCAACAACACACCAGTCAGCAATACGCCCGACAACAACTCAACCGTCAACAACACAACCGTCAGCAACACACCCAGCTACAACACACCAGCCAACAACACACTCGTCAACAACACACCAGCCATCAACACACCCGTCAACAACACACCCTTCAAAAACACAACTGTCAACAACACACACGTCAACAACACGCCAGCCAACAACACACCTGTCAACAACACACCTGTCAACAACAAACCCGTCAAAAACACACCCGTCAACAACACGCCCGTCAAAAACACAACCGTCAACAACACAGCCATCAACAAAACACCCATCAACAACACGCCCGTCAACAACATGCCCATCAACAACACACCTGTCAACAACACACCTGTCAACAACACAACAGCCAACAACACACTCGTCAACAACACACCAGCCAACAACACTCTCGTCAACAACACACCAGAAAACAACACACCAGCCATCAACACGCCTGTCAAGAACACACCCGTCAACAACACACTCGTCAGCAACACGCCAGTCAACAACACAGCCATCAACAAAACACCCGTCAACAACACGCCCGTCAACAACACAGCCATCAACAAAACACCCATCAACAACACGCCGTCAACAACACGCCCGTCAACAACACAGCGGTCAACAACACACCCGTCAACAACACACCCGTCAACAACTCGCCCGTCAACAATACGCCCGTCAACAACACAGCCATCAACAACACGCCTGTCAACAACGCACCCGTCAACAACACGCCCGTCAACAACACGCCCGTCAACAACACGCCTGTCAACAATGCACCCGTCAACAACACACCCGTCAACAACACGCCCGTCAACAACACACCTGTCAACAACACACCCGTCAACAACACACCCGTCAACAACACACCCATCAACAGCACACCCGTAAACAGCACACCCGTCAACAACACACCTGTCAACAACTCGCCCGTCAACAATACGCCCGTCAACAACACAGCCATCAACAACACGCCCGTCAACAACTCACCCGTCAACAACACGCCTGTCAACAACGCACCCGTCAACAACACGCCCGTCAACAACACGCCCGTCAACAACACGCCTGTCAACAACGCACCCGTCAACAACACACCCGTCAACAACACGCCCGTCAACAACACACCCGTCAACAACACACCCGTCAAGAGCACACCCGTCAACAGCACACCCGTCAACAACACACCCGTCAACAAAACACCCATCAGCAACACTCCCGTCAACAACACACCCGTCAACAACACGTCCGTCAACAACTCAACCGTTAACAACACACCAGTCAGCAAAACGCCCGACAACAACTCAACCGTCAACAACACAACCGTCAACAACACACCCAACTACAACACACCAGCCAACAACACACTCGTCAACAACACACCAGCCATCAACACACCCGTCAACAACACACCCTTCAAAAACACAACTGTCAACAACACACACGTCAACAACACGACAGCCAACAACACACCTGTCAACAACACACCCGTCAACAACACGCCAGTCAACAACACAGCCGTCAACAAAACACCCGTCAACAACACACCCGTCAACAACACAGCCATCAACAAAACACCCATCAACAACACGCCCGTCAACAACACACCCGTCAACAACACACCTGTCAACAACACACCTGTCAACAACACAACAGCCAACAACACACTCTTCAAAAACACACCAGCCAACAACACTCTCGTCAACAACACACCAGCCAACAACACACCAGCCAATAACACGCCTGTCAAGAACACACCCGTCAACAACACACTCGTCAACAACACGCCAGTCAACAACACAGCCATCAACAAAACACCCGTCAACAACACGCCCGTCAACAACACAGCCATCAACAAAACACCCATCAACAACATGCCCGTCAACAACACGCCCGTCAACAACACAGCTGTCAACAACACACCCGTTAACAACACACCCGTCAACAACTCGCCCGTCAACAATATGCCCGTCAACAACACAGCCATCAACAACACGCCCGTCAACAACACGCCCGTCAACAACACACCCGTCAACAACACGCCTGTCAACAACGCACCCGTCAACAACACGCCCGTCAACAACACGCCCGTCAACAACACGCCTGTCAACAACGCACCCGTCAACAACACGCCCGTCAACAACACACCCGTCAACAACACAACTGTCAACAAAACAACCGTCAACAACACACCCGTCAACAACACACCCGTCAACAGCACACCCGTCAACAGCACACCCGTCAACAACACACCCGTCAACAACACACCTGTCAACAACACACCCATCAACAACACACCCATCAGCAAAACACCCATCAGCAACACTCCCGTCAACAACACACCCGTCAACAACACGTCCGTCAACAACTCTACCGTCAACAACATACCAGTCAGCAATACGCCCGACAACAACTCAACCGTCAACAACACACCCATCAACAAAACGCTCATCAACAACACACCTGTCAATAACATGCCCGTCAACAACACACCCGTCAACAACACACCCGCCAACAACGCACCCGTCAAAAACACACCCGTCAACAACACACCCGTCAACAACACACAAATCAACAACACACCAGCCAACAACACACCTGTCAACAACACACCTGTCAACAACAAACCCGTCAACAACACACCCGTCAACAACACGCACGTCAACAACACACCCGTCAACAACACAGCCATCAACAAAACACCCATCAACAACACGCCCGTCAACAACACGCCCGTCAACAACACACCTGTCAACAACACACCTGTCAACAACACAACAGCCAACAACACACTCGTCAACAACACACCAGCCAACAACACTCTCGTCAACAACACAACAGCCAACAACACACCAGCCAACAACACGCCTGTCAAGAACACACCCGTCAACAACACACTCGTCAACAACACGCCAGTCAACAACACAGCCATCAACAATACACCCGTCAACAACACGCCCATCAACAACACAGCCATCAACAAAATACCCATCAACAACACGCCCGTCAACAACATGCCCGTCAACAACACAGCTGTCAACAACAACCCGTCAACAACACAGCCGTCAACAACACGCCTGTCAACAACACGCCCGTCAACAACACAGCCATCAACAACACGCCCATCAACAACACGCCCGTCAACAACACCGCCGTCATCAACACAGACATCAACAACACGCCGTCAACAACACGCCCGTCAACAACACGCCCGTCAACAACACAGCCATCAACAACACGCCCATCAACAACACGCCCGTCAACAACACCGCCGTCATCAACACAGCCATCAACAACACGCCTGTCAACAACGCAACCGTCAACAACACGCCCATCAACAACACGCCCGTCAACAACACGCCTGTCAACAACGCACCCGTCAACAACACGCCCGTCAACAACACGCCCGTCAACAACACGCCTGTCAACAACAAACCCGTCAACAACACACCCGTCAACAACACACCCGACAACAGCACACCCGTCAACAACACACCTGTCAACAACACACCCGTCAACAACACACCCATCAACAAAACACCCATCAGCAACACTCCCGTCAACAACACACCCGTCAACAACACGTCCGTCAACAACTCAACCGTCAACAACACACCAGTCAGCAATACGCACGACAACAATACACCCGTCAAAAACACACCCGGCAACAACACACCCGGCAACAACAAACCCGTCAACAACACACCCGTCAACAAAACACCCGTCATCAACACAACCGTCAACAACACACCAGCCAACAACACAGCTGTCAACAACACACCCGTCAACAACACAACCATCAACAACACACCAGCAATCAACATGCCCGTCAACAACACACCCGTCAGCAACACTCCAGCAAACAACACACTCATCAGCAACAAACCCGTCAACAACACACCCGTCTACAAAACACCAGCCAACAACACACCCGTCAACAACACAACCGTCAACAACACACCCGTCAACAACACACCAGCCAACAACACAACCGTCAACAACACAACCGTCAACAACACACCCAACTTCAACACACCAGCCAACAACACACTCGTCAACAACACACCAGCCATCAACACACCCGTCAACAACACACCCTTCAAAAACACAACTGTCAACAACACACACATCAACAACACGCCAGCCAACAACACACCTGTCAACAACACACTCGTCAACAACACGCCAGTCAACAACACAGCCATCAACAAAACACCTGTCAACAACACGCCCGTCAACAACACAGCCATCAACAAAACACCCATCAACAACACGCCCGTCAACAACACGCCCGTCAACAACACACCTGTCAACAACACACCTGTCAACAACACAACAGCCAACAACACACTCGTCAAAAACACACCAGCCAACAACACTCTCGTCAACAACACACCAGCCAACAACACGCCTGTCAAGAACACACCCGTCAACAACACACTCGTCAACAACACGCCAGTCAACAACATAGCCATCAACAACACGCCCATCAACAACACGCCCGTCAACAACACCGCCGGCATCAACACAGACATCAACAACACGCCCGTCAACAACACGCCCGTCAACAACACGCCCGTCAACAACACAGCCATCAACAACACGCCCATCAACAACACGCCCGTCAACAACACCGCCGTCATCAACACAGCCATCAACAACACGCCTGTCAACAACGCAACCGTCAACAACACGCCCATCAACAACACGCCCGTCAACAACACGCCTGTCAACAACGCACCCGTCAACAACGCACCCGTCAACAACACGCCCGTCAACAACACGCCTGTCAACAACAAACCCGTCAACAACACACCCGTCAACAACACACCCGACAACAGCACACCCGTCAACAACACACCTGTCAACAACACACCCGTCAACAACACACCCATCAACAAAACACCCATCAGCAACACTCCCGTCAACAACACAGCCGTCAACAACACGTCCGTCAACAACTCAACCGTCAACAACACACCAGTCAGCAATACGCCCGACAACAACTCAACCGTCAACAACGTCAACAAAACGCTCGTCAACAACACACCTGTCAATAACATGCCCGTCAACAACACACCCGTCAACAACACACCCGCCAACAACACGCCCGTCAACAACACAACTGTCAACAACACACCAGCCAACAACACACCCGTCAAAAACACACCCAGCAACAAAACACCCGTCAACAACACACACGTCAACAACACACCAGCCAACAACACACCTGTCAACAACACACCTGTCAACAACACACCCGTCAACAACACAACCGTCAACAACACGCCAGCCAACAACACACCCGTCAACAACACACCCGTAAACAACACACCCGTCAACAATACACCCGTCAAAAACACACCCGGCAACAACACACCCGGCAACAACAAACCCGTCAACAACACACCCGGCAACAAAACACCCGTCATCAACACAACCGTCAACAACACACCAGCCAACAACACAGCTGTCAACAACACACCCGTCAACAACACAACCATCAACAACACACCAGCAATCAACATGCCCGTCAACAACACACCCGTCAGCAACACTCCAGCAAACAAGACACTCATCAGCAACAAACCCGTCAACAACACACCCGTCTACAAAACACCAGCCAACAACACACCCGTCAACAACACAACCGTCAACAACACACCCGTCAACAACACACCAGCCAACAACACAACCGTCAACAACACAACCGTCAACAACACACCCAACTACAACACACCAGCCAACAACACACCAGCCATCAACACACCCGTCAACAACACACCCTTCAAAAACACAACTGTCAACAACACACACGTCAACAACACGCCAGCCAACAACACACCTGTCAACAACACACTCGTCAACAACACGCCCGTCAACAACACGCCTGTCAACAATGCACCCGTCAACAACACACCCGTCAACAACACGCCCGTCAACAACACACCTGTCAACATCACACCCGTCAACAACACACCCGTCAACAACACACCCATCAACAGCACACCCGTAAACAGCACACCCGTCAACAATACACCTGTCAACAACTCGCCCGTCAACAATACGCCCGTCAACAACACAGCCATCAACAACACGCCCGTCAACAACACACCAGTCAACAACACGCCTGTCAACAACGCACCCGTCAACAACACGCCCGTCAACAACACGCCCGTCAACAACACGCCTGTCAACAACGCACCCGTCAACAACACACCCGTCAACAACACGCCCGTCAACAACACACCCGTCAACAACACACCCGTCAAGAGCACACCCGTCAACAGCACACCCGTCAACAACACACCCGTCAACAAAACACCCATCAGCAACACTCCCGTCAACAACACACCCGTCAACAACACGTCCGTCAACAACTCAACCGTTAACAACACACCAGTCAGCAAAACGCCCGACAACAACTCAACCGTCAACAACACAACCGTCAACAACACACCCAACTACAACACACCAGCCAACAACACACTCGTCAACAACACACCAGCCATCAACACACCCGTCAACAACACACCCTTCAAAAACACAACTGTCAACAACACACACGTCAACAACACGACAGCCAACAAAACACCTGTCAACAACACACCCGTCAACAACACGCCAGTCAAAAACACAGCCGTCAACAAAACACCCGTCAACAACACACCCGTCAACAACACAGCCATCAACAAAACACCCATCAACAACACGCCCGTCAACAACACACCCGTCAACAACACACCTGTCAACAACTCACCTGTCAACAACACAACAGCCAACAACACACTCTTCAAAAACACACCAGCCAACAACACTCTCGTCAACAACACACCAGCCAACAACACACCAGCCAACAACACGCCAGTCAACAACACAGCCATCAACAAAACACCCGTCAACAACACGCCCGTCAACAACACAGCCATCAACAAAACACCCATCAACAACACGCCCGTCAACAACACGCCCGTCAACAACACAGCTGTCAACAACACACCCGTCAACAACACACCCGTCAACAACTCGCCCGTCAACAATATGCCCGTCAACAACACAGCCATCAACAACACGCCCGTCAACAACACGCCCGTCAACAACACACCCGTCAACAACACGCCTGTCAACAACGCACCCGTCAACAACACGCCCGTCAACAACACGCCCGTCAACAACACGCCTGTCAACAACGCACCCGTCAACAACACGCCCGTCAACAACACACCCGTCAACAACACAACTGTCAACAAAACAACCGTCAACAACACACCCGTCAACAACACACCGGTCAACAGCACACCCGTCAACAGCACACCCGTCAACAACACACCCGTCAACAACACACCTGTCAACAACACACCCGTCAACAAGACACCCATCAGCAAAACACCCATCAGCAACACTCCCGTCAACAACACACCCGTCAACAACACGTCCGTCAACAACTCTACCGTCAACAACATACCAGTCAGCAATACGCCCGACAACAACTCAACCGTCAACAACACACCCATCAACAAAACGCTCATCAACAACACACCTGTCAATAACATGCCCGTCAACAACACACCCGTCAACAACACACCCGCCAACAACGCACCCGTCAACAACACAACTGTCAACAAGACACCAGCCAACAACTCACCCGTCAAAAACACACCCGTCAACAACACACCCGTCAACAACACACAAATCAACAACACACCAGCCAACAACACACCTGTCAACAACACACCTGTCAACAACAAACCCGTCAACAACACACCCGTCAACATCACGCACGTCAACAACACACCCGTCAACAACACAGCCATCAACAAAACACCCATCAACAACACGCCCGTCAACAACACGCCCGTCAACAACACACCTGTCAACAACACACCTGTCAACAACACAACAGCCAACAACACACTCGTCAACAACACACCAGCCAACAACACTCTCGTCAACAACACAACAGCCAACAACACACCAGCCAACAACACGCCTGTCAAGAACACACCCGTCAACAACACACTCGTCAACAACACGCCAGTCAACAACACAGCCATCAACAATACACCCGTCAACAACACGCCCATCAACAACACAGCCATCAACAAAACACCCATCAACAACACGCCCGTCAACAACATGCCCGTCAACAACACAGCTGTCAACAACAACCCGTCAACAACACAGCCATCAACAACACGCCCGTCAACAACACACCCGTCAACAACACGCCTGTCAACAACGCACCCGTCAACAACACACCCGTCAACAACACTCCCGTCAACAACACGCCTGTCAACAATGCACCCGTCAACAACACACCCGTCAACAACACGCCCGTCAACAACAAACCTGTCAACAACACTGCCGTCAACAACACACCTGTCAACATCACACCCGTCAACAACACACCCGTCAACAAAACACCCATCAGCAACACTTCCGTCAACAACCCACCCGTCAACAACACACCCGTCAACAACTCAACCGTCAACAACACACCAGTCAGCAATACGCCCGACAACAACTCAACCGTCAACAACACAACCGTCAGCAACACACCCAGCTACAACACACCAGCCAACAATACACTCGTCAACAACACACCAGCCATCAACACACCCGTCAACAACACACCCTTCAAAAACACAACTGTCAACAACACACACGTCAACAACACGCCAGCCAACAACACACCTCTCAACAACACACCTGTCAACAACAAACCCGTCAAAAACACACCCGTCAACAACACGCCCGTCAAAAACACAACCGTCAACAACACAGCCATCAACAAAACACCCATCAACAACACGCCCGTCAACAACATGCCCATCAACAGCACACCTGTCAACAACACACCTGTCAACAACACAACAGCCAACAACACACTCGTCAACAACAGACCAGCCAACAACACTCTCGTCAACAACACACCAGAAAACAACACACCAGCCATCAACACGCCTGTCAAGAACACACCCGTCAACAACACACTCGTCAGCAACACGCCAGTCAACAACACAGCCATCAACAAAACACCCGTCAACAACACGCCCGTCAACAACACAGCCATCAACAAAACACCCATCAACAACACGCCGTCAACAACACGCCCGTCAACAACACAGCGGTCAACAACACACCCGTCAACAACACACCCGTCAACAACTCGCCAGTCAACAATACGCCCGTCAACAACACAGCCATCAACAACACGCCTGTCAACAACGCACCCGTCAACAACACGCCCGTCAACAACACGCCCGTCAACAACACGCCTGTCAACAATGCACCCGTCAACAACACACCCGTCAACAACACGCCCGTCAACAGCACACCTGTCAACAACACACCCGTCAACAACACACCCGTCAACAACACACCCATCAACAGCACACCCGTAAACAGCACACCCGTCAACAACACACCTGTCAACAACTCGCCCGTCAACAATACGCCCATCAACAACACAGCCATCAACAACACGCCCGTCAACAACACACCCGTCAACAACACGCCTGTCAACAACGCACCCGTCAACAACACGCCCGTCAACCACACGCCCGTCAACAACACGCCTGTCAACAACGCACCCGTCAACAACACACCCGTCAACAACACGCCTGTCAACAATGCACCCGTCAACAACACACCCGTCAACAACACGCCCGTCAACAACACACCTGTCAACATCACACCCGTCAACAACACACCCGTCAACAACACACCCATCAACAGCACACCCGTAAACAGCACACCCGTCAACAATACACCTGTCAACAACTCGCCCGTCAACAATACGCCCGTCAACAACACAGCCATCAACAACACGCCCGTCAACAACACACCAGTCAACAACACGCCTGTCAACAACGCACCCGTCAACAACACGCCCGTCAACAACACGCCCGTCAACAACACGCCTGTCAACAACGCACCCGTCAACAACACACCCGTCAACAACACGCCCGTCAACAACACACCCGTCAACAACACACCCGTCAAGAGCACACCCGTCAACAGCACACCCGTCAACAACACACCCGTCAACAAAACACCCATCAGCAACACTCCCGTCAACAACACACCCGTCAACAACACGTCCGTCAACAACTCAACCGTTAACAACACACCAGTCAGCAAAACGCCCGACAACAACTCAACCGTCAACAACACAACCGTCAACAACACACCCAACTACAACACACCAGCCAACAACACACTCGTCAACAACACACCAGCCATCAACACACCCGTCAACAACACACCCTTCAAAAACACAACTGTCAACAACACACACGTCAACAACACGACAGCCAACAAAACACCTGTCAACAACACACCCGTCAACAACACGCCAGTCAAAAACACAGCCGTCAACAAAACACCCGTCAACAACACACCCGTCAACAACACAGCCATCAACAAAACACCCATCAACAACACGCCCGTCAACAACACACCCGTCAACAACACACCTGTCAACAACTCACCTGTCAACAACACAACAGCCAACAACACACTCTTCAAAAACACACCAGCCAACAACACTCTCGTCAACAACACACCAGCCAACAACACACCAGCCAACAACACGCCAGTCAACAACACAGCCATCAACAAAACACCCGTCAACAACACGCCCGTCAACAACACAGCCATCAACAAAACACCCATCAACAACACGCCCGTCAACAACACGCCCGTCAACAACACAGCTGTCAACAACACACCCGTCAACAACACACCCGTCAACAACTCGCCCGTCAACAATATGCCCGTCAACAACACAGCCATCAACAACACGCCCGT
Source organism: Isurus oxyrinchus (assembly GCA_026770705.1). Taxonomy (NCBI): domain Eukaryota; kingdom Metazoa; phylum Chordata; class Chondrichthyes; order Lamniformes; family Lamnidae; genus Isurus; species Isurus oxyrinchus. Next base: position 1,299,243 of record JANJGN010000030.1, on the reverse strand, counting down.
CAACAACACGCCCGTCAACAACACACCCGTCAACAACACGCCTGTCAACAACGCACCCGTCAACAACACGCCCGTCAACAACACGCCCGTCAACAACACGCCTGTCAACAACGCACCCGTCAACAACACGCCCGTCAACAACACACCCGTCAACAACACAACTGTCAACAAAACAACCGTCAACAACACACCCGTCAACAACACACCGGTCAACAGCACACCCGTCAACAGCACACCCGTCAACAACACACCCGTCAACAACACACCTGTCAACAACACACCCGTCAACAAGACACCCATCAGCAAAACACCCATCAGCAACACTCCCGTCAACAACACACCCGTCAACAACACGTCCGTCAACAACTCTACCGTCAACAACATACCAGTCAGCAATACGCCCGACAACAACTCAACCGTCAACAACACACCCATCAACAAAACGCTCATCAACAACACACCTGTCAATAACATGCCCGTCAACAACACACCCGTCAACAACACACCCGCCAACAACGCACCCGTCAACAACACAACTGTCAACAAGACACCAGCCAACAACTCACCCGTCAAAAACACACCCGTCAACAACACACCCGTCAACAACACACAAATCAACAACACACCAGCCAACAACACACCTGTCAACAACACACCTGTCAACAACAAACCCGTCAACAACACACCCGTCAACATCACGCACGTCAACAACACACCCGTCAACAACACAGCCATCAACAAAACACCCATCAACAACACGCCCGTCAACAACACGCCCGTCAACAACACACCTGTCAACAACACACCTGTCAACAACACAACAGCCAACAACACACTCGTCAACAACACACCAGCCAACAACACTCTCGTCAACAACACAACAGCCAACAACACACCAGCCAACAACACGCCTGTCAAGAACACACCCGTCAACAACACACTCGTCAACAACACGCCAGTCAACAACACAGCCATCAACAATACACCCGTCAACAACACGCCCATCAACAACACAGCCATCAACAAAACACCCATCAACAACACGCCCGTCAACAACATGCCCGTCAACAACACAGCTGTCAACAACAACCCGTCAACAACACAGCCATCAACAACACGCCCGTCAACAACACACCCGTCAACAACACGCCTGTCAACAACGCACCCGTCAACAACACACCCGTCAACAACACTCCCGTCAACAACACGCCTGTCAACAATGCACCCGTCAACAACACACCCGTCAACAACACGCCCGTCAACAACAAACCTGTCAACAACACTGCCGTCAACAACACACCTGTCAACATCACACCCGTCAACAACACACCCGTCAACAAAACACCCATCAGCAACACTTCCGTCAACAACCCACCCGTCAACAACACACCCGTCAACAACTCAACCGTCAACAACACACCAGTCAGCAATACGCCCGACAACAACTCAACCGTCAACAACACAACCGTCAGCAACACACCCAGCTACAACACACCAGCCAACAATACACTCGTCAACAACACACCAGCCATCAACACACCCGTCAACAACACACCCTTCAAAAACACAACTGTCAACAACACACACGTCAACAACACGCCAGCCAACAACACACCTCTCAACAACACACCTGTCAACAACAAACCCGTCAAAAACACACCCGTCAACAACACGCCCGTCAAAAACACAACCGTCAACAACACAGCCATCAACAAAACACCCATCAACAACACGCCCGTCAACAACATGCCCATCAACAGCACACCTGTCAACAACACACCTGTCAACAACACAACAGCCAACAACACACTCGTCAACAACAGACCAGCCAACAACACTCTCGTCAACAACACACCAGAAAACAACACACCAGCCATCAACACGCCTGTCAAGAACACACCCGTCAACAACACACTCGTCAGCAACACGCCAGTCAACAACACAGCCATCAACAAAACACCCGTCAACAACACGCCCGTCAACAACACAGCCATCAACAAAACACCCATCAACAACACGCCGTCAACAACACGCCCGTCAACAACACAGCGGTCAACAACACACCCGTCAACAACACACCCGTCAACAACTCGCCAGTCAACAATACGCCCGTCAACAACACAGCCATCAACAACACGCCTGTCAACAACGCACCCGTCAACAACACGCCCGTCAACAACACGCCCGTCAACAACACGCCTGTCAACAATGCACCCGTCAACAACACACCCGTCAACAACACGCCCGTCAACAGCACACCTGTCAACAACACACCCGTCAACAACACACCCGTCAACAACACACCCATCAACAGCACACCCGTAAACAGCACACCCGTCAACAACACACCTGTCAACAACTCGCCCGTCAACAATACGCCCATCAACAACACAGCCATCAACAACACGCCCGTCAACAACACACCCGTCAACAACACGCCTGTCAACAACGCACCCGTCAACAACACGCCCGTCAACCACACGCCCGTCAACAACACGCCTGTCAACAACGCACCCGTCAACAACACACCCGTCAACAACACGCCCGTCAACAACACACCCGTCAACAACACACCCGTCAAGAGCACACCCGTCAACAGCACACCCGTCAACAACACACCCATCAACAAAACACCCATCAGCAACACTCCCGTCAACAACACACCCGTCAACAACACGTCCGTCAACAACTCAACCGTTAACAACACACCAGTCAGCAAAACGCCCGACAACAACTCAACCGTCAACAACACAACCGTCAACAACACACCCAACTACAACACACCAGCCAACAACACACTCGTCAACAACACACCAGCCATCAACACACCCGTCAACAACACACCCTTCAAAAACACAACTGTCAACAACACACACGTCAACAACACGACAGCCAACAACACACCTGTCAACAACACACCCGTCAACAACACGCCAGTCAACAACACAGCCGTCAACAAAACACCCGTCAACAACACACCCGTCAACAACACAGCCATCAACAAAACACCCATCAACAACACGCCCGTCAACAACACACCCGTCAACAACACACCTGTCAACAACTCACCTGTCAACAACACAACAGCCAACAACACACTCTTCAAAAACACACCAGCCAACAACACTCTCGTCAACAACACACCAGCCAACAACACACCAGCCAACAACACGCCTGTGAAGAACACACCCGTCAACAACACACTCGTCAACAACACGCCAGTCAACAACACAGCCATCAACAAAACACCCGTCAACAACACGCCCGTCAACAAAACACCCATCAGCAACACTCCCGTCAACAACACACCCGTCAACAACACGTCCGTCAACAACTCAACCGTTAACAACACACCAGTCAGCAAAACGCCCGACAACAACTCAACCGTCAACAACACAACCGTCAACAACACACCCAACTACAACACACCAGCCAACAACACACTCGTCAACAACACACCAGCCATCAACACACCCGTCAACAACACACCCTTCAAAAACACAACTGTCAACAACACACACGTCAACAACACGACAGCCAACAACACACCTGTCAACAACACACCCGTCAACAACACGCCAGTCAACAACACAGCCGTCAACAAAACACCCGTCAACAACACACCCGTCAACAACACAGCCATCAACAAAACACCCATCAACAACACGCCCGTCAACAACACACCCGTCAACAACACACCTGTCAACAACACACCTGTCAACAACACAACAGCCAACAACACACTCTTCAAAAACACACCAGCCAACAACACTCTCGTCAACAACACACCAGCCAACAACACACCAGCCAACAACACGCCTGTCAAGAACACACCCGTCAACAACACACTCGTCAACAACACGCCAGTCAACAACACAGCCATCAACAAAACACCCGTCAACAACACGCCCGTCAACAACACAGCCATCAACAAAACACCCATCAACAACACGCCCGTCAACAACACGCCCGTCAACAACACAGCTGTCAACAACACACCCGTCAACAACACACCCGTCAACAACTCGCCCGTCAACAATATGCCCGTCAACAACACAGCCATCAACAACACGCCCGTCAACAACACGCCCGTCAACAACACACCCGTCAACAACACGCCTGTCAACAACGCACCCGTCAACAACACGCCCGTCAACAACACGCCCGTCAACAACACGCCTGTCAACAACGCACCCGTCAACAACACGCCCGTCAACAACACACCCGTCAACAACACAACTGTCAACAAAACAACCGTCAACAACACACCCGTCAACAACACACCCGTCAACAGCACACCCGTCAACAGCACACCCGTCAACAACACACCCGTCAACAACACACCTGTCAACAACACACCCGTCAACAAGACACCCATCAGCAAAACACCCATCAGCAACACTCCCGTCAACAACACACCCGTCAACAACACGTCCGTCAACAACTCTACCGTCAACAACATACCAGTCAGCAATACGCCCGACAACAACTCAACCATCAACAACACACCCATCAACAAAACGCTCATCAACAACACACCTGTCAATAACATGCCCGTCAACAACACACCCGTCAACAACACACCCGCCAACAACGCACCCGTCAACAACACAACTGTCAACAAGACACCAGCCAACAACTCACCCGTCAAAAACACACCCGTCAACAACACACCCGTCAACAACACACAAATCAACAACACACCAGCCAACAACACACCTGTCAACAACACACCTGTCAACAACAAACCCGTCAACAACACACCCGTCAACATCACGCACGTCAACAACACACCCGTCAACAACACAGCCATCAACAAAACACCCATCAACAACACGCCCGTCAACAACACGCCCGTCAACAACACACCTGTCAACAACACACCTGTCAACAACACAACAGCCAACAACACACTCGTCAACAACACACCAGCCAACAACACTCTCGTCAACAACACAACAGCCAACAACACACCAGCCAACAACACGCCTGTCAAGAACACACCCGTCAACAACACACTCGTCAACAACACGCCAGTCAACAACACAGCCATCAACAATACACCCGTCAACAACACGCCCATCAACAACACAGCCATCAACAAAACACCCATCAACAACACGCCCGTCAACAACATGCCCGTCAACAACACAGCTGTCAACAACAACCCGTCAACAACACAGCCGTCAACAACACGCCTGTCAACAACACGCCCGTCAACAACACAGCCATCAACAACACGCCCATCAACAACACGCCCGTCAACAACACCGCCGTCATCAACACAGACATCAACAACACGCCGTCAACAACACGCCCGTCAACAACACGCCCGTCAACAACACAGCCATCAACAACACGCCCATCAACAACACGCCCGTCAACAACACCGCCGTCATCAACACAGCCATCAACAACACGCCTGTCAACAACGCAACCGTCAACAACACGCCCATCAACAACACGCCCGTCAACAACACGCCTGTCAACAACGCACCCGTCAACAACACGCCCGTCAACAACACGCCCGTCAACAACACGCCTGTCAACAACAAACCCGTCAACAACACACCCGTCAACAACACACCCGACAACAGCACACCCGTCAACAACACACCTGTCAACAACACACCCGTCAACAACACACCCATCAACAAAACACCCATCAGCAACACTCCCGTCAACAACACACCCGTCAACAATACGTCCGTCAACAACTCAACCGTCAACAACACACCAGTCAGCAATACGCCCGACAACAATACACCCGTCAAAAACACACCCGGCAACAACACACCCGGCAACAACAAACCCGTCAACAACACACCCGTCAACAAAACACCCGTCATCAACACAACCGTCAACAACACACCAGCCAACAACACAGCTGTCAACAACACACCCGTCAACAACACAACCATCAACAACACACCAGCAATCAACATGCCCGTCAACAACACACCCGTCAGCAACACTCCAGCAAACAACACACTCATCAGCAACAAACCCGTCAACAACACACCCGTCTACAAAACACCAGCCAACAACACACCCGTCAACAACACAACCGTCAACAACACACCCGTCAACAACACACCAGCCAACAACACAACCGTCAACAACACAACCGTCAACAACACACCCAACTACAACACACCAGCCAACAACACACTCGTCAACAACACACCAGCCATCAACACACCCGTCAACAACACACCCTTCAAAAACACAACTGTCAACAACACACACGTCAACAACACGACAGCCAACAACACACCTGTCAACAACACACTCGTCAACAACACGCCAGTCAACAACACAGCCATCAACAAAACACCTGTCAACAACACGCCCGTCAACAACACAGCCATCAACAAAACACCCATCAACAACACGCCCGTCAACAACACGCCCGTCAACAACACACCTGTCAACAACACACCTGTCAACAACACAACAGCCAACAACACACTCGTCAAAAACACACCAGCCAACAACACTCTCGTCAACAACACACCAGCCAACAACACACCAGCCAACAACACGCCTGTCAAGAACACACGCGTCAACAACACACTCGTCAACAACACGCCAGTCAACAACATAGCCATCAACAACACGCCCATCAACAACACGCCCGTCAACAACACCGCCGGCATCAACACAGACATCAACAACACGCCCGTCAACAACACGCCCGTCAACAACACGCCCGTCAACAACACAGCCATCAACAACACGCCCATCAACAACACGCCCGTCAACAACACCGCCGTCATCAACACAGCCATCAACAACACGCCTGTCAACAACGCAACCGTCAACAACACGCCCATCAACAACACGCCCATCAACAACACGCCCGTCAACAACACCGCCGTCATCAACACAGCCATCAACAACACGCCTGTCAACAACGCAACCGTCAACAACACGCCCATCAACAACACAGCCATCAACAAAACACCCATCAACAACACGCCCGTCAACAACACGCCCGTCAACAACACACCTGTCAACAACACACCTGTCAACAACACAACAGCCAACAACACACTCGTCAACAACACACCAGCCAACAACACTCTCGTCAACAACACAACAGCCAACAACACACCAGCCAACAACACGCCTGTCAAGAACACACCCGTCAACAACACACTCGTCAACAACACGCCAGTCAACAACACAGCCATCAACAATACACCCGTCAACAACACGCCCATCAACAACACAGCCATCAACAAAATACCCATCAACAACACGCCCGTCAACAACATGCCCGTCAACAACACAGCTGTCAACAACAACCCGTCAACAACACAGCCGTCAACAACACGCCTGTCAACAACACGCCCGTCAACAACACAGCCATCAACAACACGCCCATCAACAACACGCCCGTCAACAACACCGCCGTCATCAACACAGACATCAACAACACGCCGTCAACAACACGCCCGTCAACAACACGCCCGTCAACAACACAGCCATCAACAACACGCCCATCAACAACACGCCCGTCAACAACACCGCCGTCATCAACACAGCCATCAACAACACGCCTGTCAACAACGCAACCGTCAACAACACGCCCATCAACAACACGCCCGTCAACAACACGCCTGTCAACAACGCACCCGTCAACAACACGCCCGTCAACAACACGCCCGTCAACAACACGCCTGTCAACAACAAACCCGTCAACAACACACCCGTCAACAACACACCCGACAACAGCACACCCGTCAACAACACACCTGTCAACAACACACCCGTCAACAACACACCCATCAACAAAACACCCATCAGCAACACTCCCGTCAACAACACACCCGTCAACAACACGTCCGTCAACAACTCAACCGTCAACAACACACCAGTCAGCAATACGCACGACAACAATACACCCGTCAAAAACACACCCGGCAACAACACACCCGGCAACAACAAACCCGTCAACAACACACCCGTCAACAAAACACCCGTCATCAACACAACCGTCAACAACACACCAGCCAACAACACAGCTGTCAACAACACACCCGTCAACAACACAACCATCAACAACACACCAGCAATCAACATGCCCGTCAACAACACACCCGTCAGCAACACTCCAGCAAACAACACACTCATCAGCAACAAACCCGTCAACAACACACCCGTCTACAAAACACCAGCCAACAACACACCCGTCAACAACACAACCGTCAACAACACACCCGTCAACAACACACCAGCCAACAACACAACCGTCAACAACACAACCGTCAACAACACACCCAACTTCAACACACCAGCCAACAACACACTCGTCAACAACACACCAGCCATCAACACACCCGTCAACAACACACCCTTCAAAAACACAACTGTCAACAACACACACGTCAACAACACGCCAGCCAACAACACACCTGTCAACAACACACTCGTCAACAACACGCCAGTCAACAACACAGCCATCAACAAAACACCTGTCAACAACACGCCCGTCAACAACACAGCCATCAACAAAACACCCATCAACAACACGCCCGTCAACAACACGCCCGTCAACAACACACCTGTCAACAACACACCTGTCAACAACACAACAGCCAACAACACACTCGTCAAAAACACACCAGCCAACAACACTCTCGTCAACAACACACCAGCCAACAACACGCCTGTCAAGAACACACCCGTCAACAACACACTCGTCAACAACACGCCAGTCAACAACATAGCCATCAACAACACGCCCATCAACAACACGCCCGTCAACAACACCGCCGGCATCAACACAGACATCAACAACACGCCCGTCAACAACACGCCCGTCAACAACACGCCCGTCAACAACACAGCCATCAACAACACGCCCATCAACAACACGCCCGTCAACAACACCGCCGTCATCAACACAGCCATCAACAACACGCCTGTCAACAACGCAACCGTCAACAACACGCCCATCAACAACACGCCCGTCAACAACACGCCTGTCAACAACGCACCCGTCAACAACGCACCCGTCAACAACACGCCCGTCAACAACACGCCTGTCAACAACAAACCCGTCAACAACACACCCGTCAACAACACACCCGACAACAGCACACCCGTCAACAACACACCTGTCAACAACACACCCGTCAACAACACACCCATCAACAAAACACCCATCAGCAACACTCCCGTCAACAACACAGCCGTCAACAACACGTCCGTCAACAACTCAACCGTCAACAACACACCAGTCAGCAATACGCCCGACAACAACTCAACCGTCAACAACGTCAACAAAACGCTCGTCAACAACACACCTGTCAATAACATGCCCGTCAACAACACACCCGTCAACAACACACCCGCCAACAACACGCCCGTCAACAACACAACTGTCAACAACACACCAGCCAACAACACACCCGTCAAAAACACACCCAGCAACAAAACACCCGTCAACAACACACACGTCAACAACACACCAGCCAACAACACACCTGTCAACAACACACCTGTCAACAACACACCCGTCAACAACACAACCGTCAACAACACGCCAGCCAACAACACACCCGTCAACAACACACCCGTAAACAACACACCCGTCAACAATACACCCGTCAAAAACACACCCGGCAACAACACACCCGGCAACAACAAACCCGTCAACAACACACCCGGCAACAAAACACCCGTCATCAACACAACCGTCAACAACACACCAGCCAACAACACAGCTGTCAACAACACACCCGTCAACAACACAACCATCAACAACACACCAGCAATCAACATGCCCGTCAACAACACACCCGTCAGCAACACTCCAGCAAACAAGACACTCATCAGCAACAAACCCGTCAACAACACACCCGTCTACAAAACACCAGCCAACAACACACCCGTCAACAACACAACCGTCAACAACACACCCGTCAACAACACACCAGCCAACAACACAACCGTCAACAACACAACCGTCAACAACACACCCAACTACAACACACCAGCCAACAACACACCAGCCATCAACACACCCGTCAACAACACACCCTTCAAAAACACAACTGTCAACAACACACACGTCAACAACACGCCAGCCAACAACACACCTGTCAACAACACACTCGTCAACAACACGCCCGTCAACAACACGCCTGTCAACAATGCACCCGTCAACAACACACCCGTCAACAACACGCCCGTCAACAACACACCTGTCAACATCACACCCGTCAACAACACACCCGTCAACAACACACCCATCAACAGCACACCCGTAAACAGCACACCCGTCAACAATACACCTGTCAACAACTCGCCCGTCAACAATACGCCCGTCAACAACACAGCCATCAACAACACGCCCGTCAACAACACACCAGTCAACAACACGCCTGTCAACAACGCACCCGTCAACAACACGCCCGTCAACAACACGCCCGTCAACAACACGCCTGTCAACAACGCACCCGTCAACAACACACCCGTCAACAACACGCCCGTCAACAACACACCCGTCAACAACACACCCGTCAAGAGCACACCCGTCAACAGCACACCCGTCAACAACACACCCGTCAACAAAACACCCATCAGCAACACTCCCGTCAACAACACACCCGTCAACAACACGTCCGTCAACAACTCAACCGTTAACAACACACCAGTCAGCAAAACGCCCGACAACAACTCAACCGTCAACAACACAACCGTCAACAACACACCCAACTACAACACACCAGCCAACAACACACTCGTCAACAACACACCAGCCATCAACACACCCGTCAACAACACACCCTTCAAAAACACAACTGTCAACAACACACACGTCAACAACACGACAGCCAACAAAACACCTGTCAACAACACACCCGTCAACAACACGCCAGTCAAAAACACAGCCGTCAACAAAACACCCGTCAACAACACACCCGTCAACAACACAGCCATCAACAAAACACCCATCAACAACACGCCCGTCAACAACACACCCGTCAACAACACACCTGTCAACAACTCACCTGTCAACAACACAACAGCCAACAACACACTCTTCAAAAACACACCAGCCAACAACACTCTCGTCAACAACACACCAGCCAACAACACACCAGCCAACAACACGCCAGTCAACAACACAGCCATCAACAAAACACCCGTCAACAACACGCCCGTCAACAACACAGCCATCAACAAAACACCCATCAACAACACGCCCGTCAACAACACGCCCGTCAACAACACAGCTGTCAACAACACACCCGTCAACAACACACCCGTCAACAACTCGCCCGTCAACAATATGCCCGTCAACAACACAGCCATCAACAACACGCCCGTCAACAACACGCCCGTCAACAACACACCCGTCAACAACACGCCTGTCAACAACGCACCCGTCAACAACACGCCCGTCAACAACACGCCCGTCAACAACACGCCTGTCAACAACGCACCCGTCAACAACACGCCCGTCAACAACACACCCGTCAACAACACAACTGTCAACAAAACAACCGTCAACAACACACCCGTCAACAACACACCGGTCAACAGCACACCCGTCAACAGCACACCCGTCAACAACACACCCGTCAACAACACACCTGTCAACAACACACCCGTCAACAAGACACCCATCAGCAAAACACCCATCAGCAACACTCCCGTCAACAACACACCCGTCAACAACACGTCCGTCAACAACTCTACCGTCAACAACATACCAGTCAGCAATACGCCCGACAACAACTCAACCGTCAACAACACACCCATCAACAAAACGCTCATCAACAACACACCTGTCAATAACATGCCCGTCAACAACACACCCGTCAACAACACACCCGCCAACAACGCACCCGTCAACAACACAACTGTCAACAAGACACCAGCCAACAACTCACCCGTCAAAAACACACCCGTCAACAACACACCCGTCAACAACACACAAATCAACAACACACCAGCCAACAACACACCTGTCAACAACACACCTGTCAACAACAAACCCGTCAACAACACACCCGTCAACATCACGCACGTCAACAACACACCCGTCAACAACACAGCCATCAACAAAACACCCATCAACAACACGCCCGTCAACAACACGCCCGTCAACAACACACCTGTCAACAACACACCTGTCAACAACACAACAGCCAACAACACACTCGTCAACAACACACCAGCCAACAACACTCTCGTCAACAACACAACAGCCAACAACACACCAGCCAACAACACGCCTGTCAAGAACACACCCGTCAACAACACACTCGTCAACAACACGCCAGTCAACAACACAGCCATCAACAATACACCCGTCAACAACACGCCCATCAACAACACAGCCATCAACAAAACACCCATCAACAACACGCCCGTCAACAACATGCCCGTCAACAACACAGCTGTCAACAACAACCCGTCAACAACACAGCCATCAACAACACGCCCGTCAACAACACACCCGTCAACAACACGCCTGTCAACAACGCACCCGTCAACAACACACCCGTCAACAACACTCCCGTCAACAACACGCCTGTCAACAATGCACCCGTCAACAACACACCCGTCAACAACACGCCCGTCAACAACAAACCTGTCAACAACACTGCCGTCAACAACACACCTGTCAACATCACACCCGTCAACAACACACCCGTCAACAAAACACCCATCAGCAACACTTCCGTCAACAACCCACCCGTCAACAACACACCCGTCAACAACTCAACCGTCAACAACACACCAGTCAGCAATACGCCCGACAACAACTCAACCGTCAACAACACAACCGTCAGCAACACACCCAGCTACAACACACCAGCCAACAATACACTCGTCAACAACACACCAGCCATCAACACACCCGTCAACAACACACCCTTCAAAAACACAACTGTCAACAACACACACGTCAACAACACGCCAGCCAACAACACACCTCTCAACAACACACCTGTCAACAACAAACCCGTCAAAAACACACCCGTCAACAACACGCCCGTCAAAAACACAACCGTCAACAACACAGCCATCAACAAAACACCCATCAACAACACGCCCGTCAACAACATGCCCATCAACAGCACACCTGTCAACAACACACCTGTCAACAACACAACAGCCAACAACACACTCGTCAACAACAGACCAGCCAACAACACTCTCGTCAACAACACACCAGAAAACAACACACCAGCCATCAACACGCCTGTCAAGAACACACCCGTCAACAACACACTCGTCAGCAACACGCCAGTCAACAACACAGCCATCAACAAAACACCCGTCAACAACACGCCCGTCAACAACACAGCCATCAACAAAACACCCATCAACAACACGCCGTCAACAACACGCCCGTCAACAACACAGCGGTCAACAACACACCCGTCAACAACACACCCGTCAACAACTCGCCAGTCAACAATACGCCCGTCAACAACACAGCCATCAACAACACGCCTGTCAACAACGCACCCGTCAACAACACGCCCGTCAACAACACGCCCGTCAACAACACGCCTGTCAACAATGCACCCGTCAACAACACACCCGTCAACAACACGCCCGTCAACAGCACACCTGTCAACAACACACCCGTCAACAACACACCCGTCAACAACACACCCATCAACAGCACACCCGTAAACAGCACACCCGTCAACAACACACCTGTCAACAACTCGCCCGTCAACAATACGCCCATCAACAACACAGCCATCAACAACACGCCCGTCAACAACACACCCGTCAACAACACGCCTGTCAACAACGCACCCGTCAACAACACGCCCGTCAACCACACGCCCGTCAACAACACGCCTGTCAACAACGCACCCGTCAACAACACACCCGTCAACAACACGCCTGTCAACAATGCACCCGTCAACAACACACCCGTCAACAACACGCCCGTCAACAACACACCTGTCAACATCACACCCGTCAACAACACACCCGTCAACAACACACCCATCAACAGCACACCCGTAAACAGCACACCCGTCAACAATACACCTGTCAACAACTCGCCCGTCAACAATACGCCCGTCAACAACACAGCCATCAACAACACGCCCGTCAACAACACACCAGTCAACAACACGCCTGTCAACAACGCACCCGTCAACAACACGCCCGTCAACAACACGCCCGTCAACAACACGCCTGTCAACAACGCACCCGTCAACAACACACCCGTCAACAACACGCCCGTCAACAACACACCCGTCAACAACACACCCGTCAAGAGCACACCCGTCAACAGCACACCCGTCAACAACACACCCGTCAACAAAACACCCATCAGCAACACTCCCGTCAACAACACACCCGTCAACAACACGTCCGTCAACAACTCAACCGTTAACAACACACCAGTCAGCAAAACGCCCGACAACAACTCAACCGTCAACAACACAACCGTCAACAACACACCCAACTACAACACACCAGCCAACAACACACTCGTCAACAACACACCAGCCATCAACACACCCGTCAACAACACACCCTTCAAAAACACAACTGTCAACAACACACACGTCAACAACACGACAGCCAACAAAACACCTGTCAACAACACACCCGTCAACAACACGCCAGTCAAAAACACAGCCGTCAACAAAACACCCGTCAACAACACACCCGTCAACAACACAGCCATCAACAAAACACCCATCAACAACACGCCCGTCAACAACACACCCGTCAACAACACACCTGTCAACAACTCACCTGTCAACAACACAACAGCCAACAACACACTCTTCAAAAACACACCAGCCAACAACACTCTCGTCAACAACACACCAGCCAACAACACACCAGCCAACAACACGCCAGTCAACAACACAGCCATCAACAAAACACCCGTCAACAACACGCCCGTCAACAACACAGCCATCAACAAAACACCCATCAACAACACGCCCGTCAACAACACGCCCGTCAACAACACAGCTGTCAACAACACACCCGTCAACAACACACCCGTCAACAACTCGCCCGTCAACAATATGCCCGTCAACAACACAGCCATCAACAACACGCCCGTCAACAACACGCCCGTCAACAACACACCCGTCAACAACACGCCTGTCAACAACGCACCCGTCAACAACACGCCCGTCAACAACACGCCCGTCAACAACACGCCTGTCAACAACGCACCCGTCAACAACACGCCCGTCAACAACACACCCGTCAACAACACAACTGTCAACAAAACAACCGTCAACAACACACCCGTCAACAACACACCGGTCAACAGCACACCCGTCAACAGCACACCCGTCAACAACACACCCGTCAACAACACACCTGTCAACAACACACCCGTCAACAAGACACCCATCAGCAAAACACCCATCAGCAACACTCCCGTCAACAACACACCCGTCAACAACACGTCCGTCAACAACTCTACCGTCAACAACATACCAGTCAGCAATACGCCCGACAACAACTCAACCGTCAACAACACACCCATCAACAAAACGCTCATCAACAACACACCTGTCAATAACATGCCCGTCAACAACACACCCGTCAACAACACACCCGCCAACAACGCACCCGTCAACAACACAACTGTCAACAAGACACCAGCCAACAACTCACCCGTCAAAAACACACCCGTCAACAACACACCCGTCAACAACACACAAATCAACAACACACCAGCCAACAACACACCTGTCAACAACACACCTGTCAACAACAAACCCGTCAACAACACACCCGTCAACATCACGCACGTCAACAACACACCCGTCAACAACACAGCCATCAACAAAACACCCATCAACAACACGCCCGTCAACAACACGCCCGTCAACAACACACCTGTCAACAACACACCTGTCAACAACACAACAGCCAACAACACACTCGTCAACAACACACCAGCCAACAACACTCTCGTCAACAACACAACAGCCAACAACACACCAGCCAACAACACGCCTGTCAAGAACACACCCGTCAACAACACACTCGTCAACAACACGCCAGTCAACAACACAGCCATCAACAATACACCCGTCAACAACACGCCCATCAACAACACAGCCATCAACAAAACACCCATCAACAACACGCCCGTCAACAACATGCCCGTCAACAACACAGCTGTCAACAACAACCCGTCAACAACACAGCCATCAACAACACGCCCGTCAACAACACACCCGTCAACAACACGCCTGTCAACAACGCACCCGTCAACAACACACCCGTCAACAACACTCCCGTCAACAACACGCCTGTCAACAATGCACCCGTCAACAACACACCCGTCAACAACACGCCCGTCAACAACAAACCTGTCAACAACACTGCCGTCAACAACACACCTGTCAACATCACACCCGTCAACAACACACCCGTCAACAAAACACCCATCAGCAACACTTCCGTCAACAACCCACCCGTCAACAACACACCCGTCAACAACTCAACCGTCAACAACACACCAGTCAGCAATACGCCCGACAACAACTCAACCGTCAACAACACAACCGTCAGCAACACACCCAGCTACAACACACCAGCCAACAATACACTCGTCAACAACACACCAGCCATCAACACACCCGTCAACAACACACCCTTCAAAAACACAACTGTCAACAACACACACGTCAACAACACGCCAGCCAACAACACACCTCTCAACAACACACCTGTCAACAACAAACCCGTCAAAAACACACCCGTCAACAACACGCCCGTCAAAAACACAACCGTCAACAACACAGCCATCAACAAAACACCCATCAACAACACGCCCGTCAACAACATGCCCATCAACAGCACACCTGTCAACAACACACCTGTCAACAACACAACAGCCAACAACACACTCGTCAACAACAGACCAGCCAACAACACTCTCGTCAACAACACACCAGAAAACAACACACCAGCCATCAACACGCCTGTCAAGAACACACCCGTCAACAACACACTCGTCAGCAACACGCCAGTCAACAACACAGCCATCAACAAAACACCCGTCAACAACACGCCCGTCAACAACACAGCCATCAACAAAACACCCATCAACAACACGCCGTCAACAACACGCCCGTCAACAACACAGCGGTCAACAACACACCCGTCAACAACACACCCGTCAACAACTCGCCAGTCAACAATACGCCCGTCAACAACACAGCCATCAACAACACGCCTGTCAACAACGCACCCGTCAACAACACGCCCGTCAACAACACGCCCGTCAACAACACGCCTGTCAACAATGCACCCGTCAACAACACACCCGTCAACAACACGCCCGTCAACAGCACACCTGTCAACAACACACCCGTCAACAACACACCCGTCAACAACACACCCATCAACAGCACACCCGTAAACAGCACACCCGTCAACAACACACCTGTCAACAACTCGCCCGTCAACAATACGCCCATCAACAACACAGCCATCAACAACACGCCCGTCAACAACACACCCGTCAACAACACGCCTGTCAACAACGCACCCGTCAACAACACGCCCGTCAACCACACGCCCGTCAACAACACGCCTGTCAACAACGCACCCGTCAACAACACACCCGTCAACAACACGCCCGTCAACAACACACCCGTCAACAACACACCCGTCAAGAGCACACCCGTCAACAGCACACCCGTCAACAACACACCCATCAACAAAACACCCATCAGCAACACTCCCGTCAACAACACACCCGTCAACAACACGTCCGTCAACAACTCAACCGTTAACAACACACCAGTCAGCAAAACGCCCGACAACAACTCAACCGTCAACAACACAACCGTCAACAACACACCCAACTACAACACACCAGCCAACAACACACTCGTCAACAACACACCAGCCATCAACACACCCGTCAACAACACACCCTTCAAAAACACAACTGTCAACAACACACACGTCAACAACACGACAGCCAACAACACACCTGTCAACAACACACCCGTCAACAACACGCCAGTCAACAACACAGCCGTCAACAAAACACCCGTCAACAACACACCCGTCAACAACACAGCCATCAACAAAACACCCATCAACAACACGCCCGTCAACAACACACCCGTCAACAACACACCTGTCAACAACTCACCTGTCAACAACACAACAGCCAACAACACACTCTTCAAAAACACACCAGCCAACAACACTCTCGTCAACAACACACCAGCCAACAACACACCAGCCAACAACACGCCTGTGAAGAACACACCCGTCAACAACACACTCGTCAACAACACGCCAGTCAACAACACAGCCATCAACAAAACACCCGTCAACAACACGCCCGTCAACAAAACACCCATCAGCAACACTCCCGTCAACAACACACCCGTCAACAACACGTCCGTCAACAACTCAACCGTTAACAACACACCAGTCAGCAAAACGCCCGACAACAACTCAACCGTCAACAACACAACCGTCAACAACACACCCAACTACAACACACCAGCCAACAACACACTCGTCAACAACACACCAGCCATCAACACACCCGTCAACAACACACCCTTCAAAAACACAACTGTCAACAACACACACGTCAACAACACGACAGCCAACAACACACCTGTCAACAACACACCCGTCAACAACACGCCAGTCAACAACACAGCCGTCAACAAAACACCCGTCAACAACACACCCGTCAACAACACAGCCATCAACAAAACACCCATCAACAACACGCCCGTCAACAACACACCCGTCAACAACACACCTGTCAACAACACACCTGTCAACAACACAACAGCCAACAACACACTCTTCAAAAACACACCAGCCAACAACACTCTCGTCAACAACACACCAGCCAACAACACACCAGCCAACAACACGCCTGTCAAGAACACACCCGTCAACAACACACTCGTCAACAACACGCCAGTCAACAACACAGCCATCAACAAAACACCCGTCAACAACACGCCCGTCAACAACACAGCCATCAACAAAACACCCATCAACAACACGCCCGTCAACAACACGCCCGTCAACAACACAGCTGTCAACAACACACCCGTCAACAACACACCCGTCAACAACTCGCCCGTCAACAATATGCCCGTCAACAACACAGCCATCAACAACACGCCCGTCAACAACACGCCCGTCAACAACACACCCGTCAACAACACGCCTGTCAACAACGCACCCGTCAACAACACGCCCGTCAACAACACGCCCGTCAACAACACGCCTGTCAACAACGCACCCGTCAACAACACGCCCGTCAACAACACACCCGTCAACAACACAACTGTCAACAAAACAACCGTCAACAACACACCCGTCAACAACACACCCGTCAACAGCACACCCGTCAACAGCACACCCGTCAACAACACACCCGTCAACAACACACCTGTCAACAACACACCCGTCAACAAGACACCCATCAGCAAAACACCCATCAGCAACACTCCCGTCAACAACACACCCGTCAACAACACGTCCGTCAACAACTCTACCGTCAACAACATACCAGTCAGCAATACGCCCGACAACAACTCAACCATCAACAACACACCCATCAACAAAACGCTCATCAACAACACACCTGTCAATAACATGCCCGTCAACAACACACCCGTCAACAACACACCCGCCAACAACGCACCCGTCAACAACACAACTGTCAACAAGACACCAGCCAACAACTCACCCGTCAAAAACACACCCGTCAACAACACACCCGTCAACAACACACAAATCAACAACACACCAGCCAACAACACACCTGTCAACAACACACCTGTCAACAACAAACCCGTCAACAACACACCCGTCAACATCACGCACGTCAACAACACACCCGTCAACAACACAGCCATCAACAAAACACCCATCAACAACACGCCCGTCAACAACACGCCCGTCAACAACACACCTGTCAACAACACACCTGTCAACAACACAACAGCCAACAACACACTCGTCAACAACACACCAGCCAACAACACTCTCGTCAACAACACAACAGCCAACAACACACCAGCCAACAACACGCCTGTCAAGAACACACCCGTCAACAACACACTCGTCAACAACACGCCAGTCAACAACACAGCCATCAACAATACACCCGTCAACAACACGCCCATCAACAACACAGCCATCAACAAAACACCCATCAACAACACGCCCGTCAACAACATGCCCGTCAACAACACAGCTGTCAACAACAACCCGTCAACAACACAGCCGTCAACAACACGCCTGTCAACAACACGCCCGTCAACAACACAGCCATCAACAACACGCCCATCAACAACACGCCCGTCAACAACACCGCCGTCATCAACACAGACATCAACAACACGCCGTCAACAACACGCCCGTCAACAACACGCCCGTCAACAACACAGCCATCAACAACACGCCCATCAACAACACGCCCGTCAACAACACCGCCGTCATCAACACAGCCATCAACAACACGCCTGTCAACAACGCAACCGTCAACAACACGCCCATCAACAACACGCCCGTCAACAACACGCCTGTCAACAACGCACCCGTCAACAACACGCCCGTCAACAACACGCCCGTCAACAACACGCCTGTCAACAACAAACCCGTCAACAACACACCCGTCAACAACACACCCGACAACAGCACACCCGTCAACAACACACCTGTCAACAACACACCCGTCAACAACACACCCATCAACAAAACACCCATCAGCAACACTCCCGTCAACAACACACCCGTCAACAATACGTCCGTCAACAACTCAACCGTCAACAACACACCAGTCAGCAATACGCCCGACAACAATACACCCGTCAAAAACACACCCGGCAACAACACACCCGGCAACAACAAACCCGTCAACAACACACCCGTCAACAAAACACCCGTCATCAACACAACCGTCAACAACACACCAGCCAACAACACAGCTGTCAACAACACACCCGTCAACAACACAACCATCAACAACACACCAGCAATCAACATGCCCGTCAACAACACACCCGTCAGCAACACTCCAGCAAACAACACACTCATCAGCAACAAACCCGTCAACAACACACCCGTCTACAAAACACCAGCCAACAACACACCCGTCAACAACACAACCGTCAACAACACACCCGTCAACAACACACCAGCCAACAACACAACCGTCAACAACACAACCGTCAACAACACACCCAACTACAACACACCAGCCAACAACACACTCGTCAACAACACACCAGCCATCAACACACCCGTCAACAACACACCCTTCAAAAACACAACTGTCAACAACACACACGTCAACAACACGACAGCCAACAACACACCTGTCAACAACACACTCGTCAACAACACGCCAGTCAACAACACAGCCATCAACAAAACACCTGTCAACAACACGCCCGTCAACAACACAGCCATCAACAAAACACCCATCAACAACACGCCCGTCAACAACACGCCCGTCAACAACACACCTGTCAACAACACACCTGTCAACAACACAACAGCCAACAACACACTCGTCAAAAACACACCAGCCAACAACACTCTCGTCAACAACACACCAGCCAACAACACACCAGCCAACAACACGCCTGTCAAGAACACACGCGTCAACAACACACTCGTCAACAACACGCCAGTCAACAACATAGCCATCAACAACACGCCCATCAACAACACGCCCGTCAACAACACCGCCGGCATCAACACAGACATCAACAACACGCCCGTCAACAACACGCCCGTCAACAACACGCCCGTCAACAACACAGCCATCAACAACACGCCCATCAACAACACGCCCGTCAACAACACCGCCGTCATCAACACAGCCATCAACAACACGCCTGTCAACAACGCAACCGTCAACAACACGCCCATCAACAACACGCCCGTCAACAACACGCCTGTCAACAACGCACCCGTCAACAACACGCCCGTCAACAACACGCCCGTCAACAACACGCCTGTCAACAACAAACCCGTCAACAACACACCCGTCAACAACACACCCGACAACAGCACACCCGTCAACAACACACCTGTCAACAACACACCCGTCAACAACACACCCATCAACAAAACACCCATCAGCAACACTCCCGTCAACAACACACCCGTCAACAACACGTCCGTCAACAACTCAACCGTCAACAACACACCAGTCAGCAATACGCCCGACAACAACTCAACCGTCAACAACGTCAACAAAACGCTCGTCAACAACACACCTGTCAATAACATGCCCGTCAACAACACACCCGTCAACAACACACCCGCCAACAACACGCCCGTCAACAACACAACTGTCAACAACACACCAGCCAACAACACACCCGTCAAAAACACACCCATCAACAAAACACCCGTCAACAACACACACGTCAACAACACACCAGCCAACAACACACCTGTCAACAACACACCTGTCAACAACACACCCGTCAACAACACAACCGTCAACAACACGCCAGCCAACAACACACCCGTCAACAACACACCTGTAAACAACACACCCGTCAACAATACACCCGTCAAAAACACACCCGGCAACAACACACCCGGCAACAACAAACCCGTCAACAACACACCCGGCAACAAAACACCCGTCATCAACACAACCGTCAACAACACACCAGCCAACAACACAGCTGTCAACAACACACCCGTCAACAACACAACCATCAACAACACACCAGCAATCAACATGCCCGTCAACAACACACCCGTCAGCAACACTCCAGCAAACAAGACACTCATCAGCAACAAACCCGTCAACAACACACCCGTCTACAAAACACCAGCCAACAACACACCCGTCAACAACACAACCGTCAACAACACACCCGTCAACAACACACCAGCCAACAACACAACCGTCAACAACACAACCGTCAACAACACACCCAACTACAACACACCAGCCAACAACACACCAGCCATCAACACACCCGTCAACAACACACCCTTCAAAAACACAACTGTCAACAACACACACGTCAACAACACGCCAGCCAACAACACACCTGTCAACAACACACTCGTCAACAACACGCCAGTCAACAACACAGCCCTCAACAAAACACCTGTCAACAACACGCCCGTCAACAACACAGCCATCAACAAAACATCCATCAACAACACGCCCGTCAACAACACGCCCGTCAACAACACACCTGTCAACAACACACCTGTCAACAACACAACAGCCAACAACACACTCGTCAAAAACACACCAGCCAACAACACTCTCGTCTACAACACACCAGCCAACAACACACCAGCCAACAACACGCCTGTCAAGAACACACCCGTCAACAACACACTCGTCAACAACACGCCAGTCAACAACATAGCCATCAACAAAACACGCGTCAACAACACGCCCGTCAACAACACAGCCATTAACAAAACACCCATCAACAACATGCCCGTCAACAACACGCCCGTCAACAACACAGCTGTCAACAACACACCCGTCAACAACACACCCGTCAACAAATCGCCCGTCAACAATACGCCCGTCAACAACACAGCCATCAACAACACGCCCGTCAACAACACACCCGTCAACAACACGCCTGTCAACAACGCACCCGTCAACAACACACCCGTCAACAACACTCCCGTCAACAACACGCCTGTCAACAATGCACCCGTCAACAACACACCCGTCAACAACACGCCCGTCAACAACAAACCTGTCAACAACACTGCCGTCAACAACACACCCGTCAACAACACACCCGTCAACAGCACACCCGTCAACAGCACACCCGTCAACAACACACCCATCAACAACACACCTGTCAACATCACACCCGTCAACAACACACCCGTCAACAAAACACCCATCAGCAACACTTCCGTCAACAACCCACCCGTCAACAACACACCCGTCAACAACTCAACCGTCAACAACACACCAGTCAGCAATACGCCCGACAACAACTCAACCGTCAACAACACAACCGTCAGCAACACACCCAGCTACAACACACCAGCCAACAATACACTCGTCAACAACACACCAGCCATCAACACACCCGTCAACAACACACCCTTCAAAAACACAACTGTCAACAACACACACGTCAACAACACGCCAGCCAACAACACACCTGTCAACAACACACCTGTCAACAACAAACCCGTCAAAAACACACCCGTCAACAACACGCCCGTCAAAAACACAACCGTCAACAACACAGCCATCAACAAAACACCCATCAACAACACGCCCGTCAACAACATGCCCATCAACAGCACACCTGTCAACAACACACCTGTCAACAACACACTCGTCAACAACAGACCAGCCAACAACACTCTCGTCAACAACACACCAGAAAACAACACACCAGCCATCAACACGCCTGTCAAGAACACACCCGTCAACAACACACTCGTCAGCAACACGCCAGTCAACAACACAGCCATCAACAAAACACCCGTCAACAACACGCCCGTCAACAACACAGCCATCAACAAAACACCCATCAACAACACGCCGTCAACAACACGCCCGTCAACAACACAGCGGTCAACAACACACCCGTCAACAACACACCCGTCAACAACTCGCCCGTCAACAATACGCCCGTCAACAACACAGCCATCAACAACACGCCTGTCAACAACGCACCCGTCAACAACACGCCCGTCAACAACACGCCCGTCAACAACACGCCTGTCAACAATGCACCCGTCAACAACACACCCGTCAACAACACGCCCGTCAACAGCACACCTGTCAACAACACACCCGTCAACAACACACCCGTCAACAACACACCCATCAACAGCACACCCGTAAACAGCACACCCGTCAACAACACACCTGTCAACAACTCGCCCGTCAACAATACGCCCATCAACAACACAGCCATCAACAACACGCCCGTCAACAACACACCCGTCAACAACACGCCTGTCAACAACGCACCCGTCAACAACACGCCCGTCAACCACACGCCCGTCAACAACACGCCTGTCAACAACGCACCCGTCAACAACACACCCGTCAACAACACGCCCGTCAACAACACACCCGTCAACAACACACCCGTCAAGAGCACACCCGTCAACAGCACACCCGTCAACAACACACCCGTCAACAAAACACCCATCAGCAACACTCCCGTCAACAACACACCCGTCAACAACACGTCCGTCAACAACTCAACCGTTAACAACACACCAGTCAGCAAAACGCCCGACAACAACTCAACCGTCAACAACACAACCGTCAACAACACACCCAACTACAACACACCAGCCAACAACACACTCGTCAACAACACACCAGCCATCAACACACCCGTCAACAACACACCCTTCAAAAACACAACTGTCAACAACACACACGTCAACAACACGACAGCCAACAACACACCTGTCAACAACACACCCGTCAACAACACGCCAGTCAACAACACAGCCGTCAACAAAACACCCGTCAACAACACACCCGTCAACAACACAGCCATCAACAAAACACCCATCAACAACACGCCCGTCAACAACACACCCGTCAACAACACACCTGTCAACAACTCACCTGTCAACAACACAACAGCCAACAACACACTCTTCAAAAACACACCAGCCAACAACACTCTCGTCAACAACACACCAGCCAACAACACACCAGCCAACAACACGCCTGTCAAGAACACACCCGTCAACAACACACTCGTCAACAACACGCCAGTCAACAACACAGCCATCAACAAAACACCCGTCAACAACACGCCCGTCAACAAAACACCCATCAGCAACACTCCCGTCAACAACACACCCGTCAACAACACGTCCGTCAACAACTCAACCGTTAACAACACACCAGTCAGCAAAACGCCCGACAACAACTCAACCGTCAACAACACAACCGTCAACAACACACCCAACTACAACACACCAGCCAACAACACACTCGTCAACAACACACCAGCCATCAACACACCCGTCAACAACACACCCTTCAAAAACACAACTGTCAACAACACACACGTCAACAACACGACAGCCAACAACACACCTGTCAACAACACACCCGTCAACAACACGCCAGTCAACAACACAGCCGTCAACAAAACACCCGTCAACAACACACCCGTCAACAACACAGCCATCAACAAAACACCCATCAACAACACGCCCGTCAACAACACACCCATCAACAACACGCCCGTCAACAACACACCCGTCAACAACACACCCGTCAACAACACGTCCGTCAACAACTCAACCGTTAACAACACACCAGTCAGCAAAACGCCCGACAACAACTCAACCGTCAACAACACAACCGTCAACAACACACCCAACTACAACACACCAGCCAACAACACACTCGTCAACAACACACCAGCCATCAACACACCCGTCAACAACACACCCTTCAAAAACACAACTGTCAACAACACACACGTCAACAACACGACAGCCAACAACACACCTGTCAACAACACACCCGTCAACAACACGCCAGTCAACAACACAGCCGTCAACAAAACACCCGTCAACAACACACCCGTCAACAACACAGCCATCAACAAAACACCCATCAACAACACGCCCGTCAACAACACACCCGTCAACAACACACCTGTCAACAACTCACCTGTCAACAACACAACAGCCAACACACACTCTTCAAAAACACACCAGCCAACAACACTCTCGTCAACAACACACCAGCCAACAACACACCAGCCAACAACACGCCTGTCAAGAACACACCCGTCAACAACACACTCGTCAACAACACGCCAGTCAACAACACAGCCATCAACAAAACACCCGTCAACAACACGCCCGTCAACAACACAGCCATCAACAAAACACCCATCAACAACACGCCCGTCAACAACACGCCCGTCAACAACACAGCTGTCAACAAAACACCCGTCAACAACACACCCGTCAACAACTCGCCCGTCAACAATATGCCCGTCAACAACACAGCCATCAACAACACGCCCGTCAACAACACGCCCGTCAACAACACACCCGTCAACAACACGCCTCTCAACAACACACCCGTCAACAACACGCCCGTCAACAACACGCCCGTCAACAACACGCCTGTCAACAACGCACCCGTCAACAACACGCCCGTCAACAACACACCCGTCAACAACACAACTGTCAACAAAACAACCGTCAACAACACACCCGTCAACAACACACCCGTCAACAGCACACCCGTCAACAGCACACCCGTCAACAACACACCCGTCAACAACACACCTGTCAACAACACACCCGTCAACAACACACCCATCAGCAAAACACCCATCAGCAACACTCCCGTCAACAACACACCCGTCAACAACACGTCCGTCAACAACTCTACCGTCAACAACATACCAGTCAGCAATACGCCCGACAACAACTCAACCGTCAACAACACACCCATCAACAAAACGCTCATCAACAACACACCTGTCAATAACATGCCCGTCAACAACACACCCGTCAACAACACACCCGCCAACAACGCGCCCGTCAACAACACAACTGTCAACAAGACACCAGCCAACAACTCACCCGTCAAAAACACACCCGTCAACAACACACCCGTCAACAACACACACATCAACAACACACCAGCCAACAACTCACCTGTCAACAACACAACAGCCAACAACACACTCGTCAAAAAGACACCAGCCAACAACACTCTCGTCAACAACACACCAGCCAACAACACACCAGCCAACAACACGCCTGTCAAGAACACACCCGTCAACAACACACTCGTCAACAACACGCCAGTCAACAACATAGCCATCAACAACACGCCCATCAACAACACGCCCGTCAACAACACCGCCGGCATCAACACAGACATCAACAACACGCCCGTCAACAACACGCCCGTCAACAACACGCCCGTCAACAACACAGCCATCAACAACACGCCCATCTACAACACGCCCGTCAACAACACCGCCGTCATCAACACAGCCATCAACACCACGCCTGTCAACAATGCAACCGTCAACAACACGCCCATCAACAACACGCCCGTCAACAACACGCCTGTCAACAACGCACCCGTCAACAACACGCCCGTCAACAACACGCCCGTCAACAACACGCCTGTCAACAACAAACCCGTCAACAACACACCCGTCAACAACACACCCGACAACAGCACACCCGTCAACAACACACCTGTCAACAACACACCCGTCAACAACACACCCATCAACAAAACACCCATCAGCAACACTCCCGTCAACAACACACCCGTCAACAACACGTCCGTCAACAACTCAACCGTCAACAACACACCAGTCAGCAATACGCCCGACAACAACTCAACCGTCAACAACGTCAACAAAACGCTCGTCAACAACACACCTGTCAATAACATGCCCGTCAACAACACACCCGTCAACAACACACCCGCCAACAACAAGACCGTCAACAACACAACTGTCAACAACACACCAGCCAACAACACACCCGTCAAAAACACACCCATCAACAAAACACCCGTCAACAACACACACGTCAACAACACACCAGCCAACAACACACCTGTCAACAACACACCTGTCAACAACACACCCGTCAACAACACAACCGTCAACAACACGCCAGCCAACAACACACCCGTCAACAACACACCCGTAAACAACACACCCGTCAACAATACACCCGTCAAAAACACACCCGGCAACAACACACCCGGCAACAACAAACCCGTCAACAACACACCCGGCAACAAAACACCCGTCATCAACAGAACCGTCAACAACACACCAGCCAACAACACAGCTGTCAACAACACACCCGTCAACAACACAACCATCAACAACACACCAGCAATCAACATGCCCGTCAACAACACACCCGTCAGCAACACTCCAGCAAACAAGACACTCATCAGCAACAAACCCGTCAACAACACACCCGTCTACAAAACACCAGCCAACAACACACCCGTCAACAACACAACCGTCAACAACACACCCGTCAACAACACACCAGCCAACAACACAACCGTCAACAACACAACCGTCAACAACACACCCAACTACAACACACCAGCCAACAACACACCAGCCATCAACACACCCGTCAACAACACACCCTTCAAAAACACAACTGTCAACAACACACACGTCAACAACACGCCAGCCAACAACACACCTGTCAACAACACACTCGTCAACAACACGCCCGTCAACAACACAGCCATCAACAAAACACCCATCAACAACACGCCCGTCAACAACACGCCCGTCAACAACACACCTGTCAACAACACACCTGTCAACAACACAACAGCCAACAACACACTCGTCAAAAACACACCAGCCAACAACACTCTCGTCAACAACACACCAGCCAACAACACACCAGCCAACAACACGCCTGTCAAGAACACACCCGTCAACAACACACTCGTCAACAACACGCCAGTCAACAACATAGCCATCAACAAAACACGCGTCAACAACACGCCCGTCAACAACACAGCCATTAACAAAACACCCATCAACAACATGCCCGTCAACAACACGCCCGTCAACAACACAGCTGTCAACAACACACCCGTCAACAACACACCCGTCAACAAATCGCCCGTCAACAATACGCCCGTCAACAACACAGCCATCAACAACACGCCCGTCAACAACACACCCGTCAACAACACGCCTGTCAACAACGCACCCGTCAACAACACACCCGTCAACAACACTCCCGTCAACAACACGCCTGTCAACAATGCACCCGTCAACAACACACCCGTCAACAACACGCCCGTCAACAACAAACCTGTCAACAACACTGCCGTCAACAACACACCCGTCAACAACACACCCGTCAACAGCACACCCGTCAACAGCACACCCGTCAACAACACACCCGTCAACAACACACCTGTCAACATCACACCCGTCAACAACACACCCGTCAACAAAACACCCATCAGCAACACTTCCGTCAACAACCCACCCGTCAACAACACACCCGTCAACAACTCAACCGTCAACAACACACCAGTCAGCAATACGCCCGACAACAACTCAACCGTCAACAACACAACCGTCAGCAACACACCCAGCTACAACACACCAGCCAACAATACACTCGTCAACAACACACCAGCCATCAACACACCCGTCAACAACACACCCTTCAAAAACACAACTGTCAACAACACACACGTCAACAACACGCCAGCCAACAACACACCTCTCAACAACACACCTGTCAACAACAAACCCGTCAAAAACACACCCGTCAACAACACGCCCGTCAAAAACACAACCGTCAACAACACAGCCATCAACAAAACACCCATCAACAACACGCCCGTCAACAACATGCCCATCAACAGCACACCTGTCAACAACACACCTGTCAACAACACAACAGCCAACAACACACTCGTCAACAACAGACCAGCCAACAACACTCTCGTCAACAACACACCAGAAAACAACACACCAGCCATCAACACGCCTGTCAAGAACACACCCGTCAACAACACACTCGTCAGCAACACGCCAGTCAACAACACAGCCATCAACAAAACACCCGTCAACAACACGCCCGTCAACAACACAGCCATCAACAAAACACCCATCAACAACACGCCGTCAACAACACGCCCGTCAACAACACAGCGGTCAACAACACACCCGTCAACAACACACCCGTCAACAACTCGCCCGTCAACAATACGCCCGTCAACAACACAGCCATCAACAACACGCCTGTCAACAACGCACCCGTCAACAACACGCCCGTCAACAACACGCCCGTCAACAACACGCCTGTCAACAATGCACCCGTCAACAACACACCCGTCAACAACACGCCCGTCAACAGCACACCTGTCAACAACACACCCGTCAACAACACACCCGTCAACAACACACCCATCAACAGCACACCCGTAAACAGCACACCCGTCAACAACACACCTGTCAACAACTCGCCCGTCAACAATACGCCCATCAACAACACAGCCATCAACAACACGCCCGTCAACAACACACCCGTCAACAACACGCCTGTCAACAACGCACCCGTCAACAACACGCCCGTCAACCACACGCCCGTCAACAACACGCCTGTCAACAACGCACCCGTCAACAACACACCCGTCAACAACACGCCCGTCAACAACACACCCGTCAACAACACACCCGTCAAGAGCACACCCGTCAACAGCACACCCGTCAACAACACACCCGTCAACAAAACACCCATCAGCAACACTCCCGTCAACAACACACCCGTCAACAACACGTCCGTCAACAACTCAACCGTTAACAACACACCAGTCAGCAAAACGCCCGACAACAACTCAACCGTCAACAACACAACCGTCAACAACACACCCAACTACAACACACCAGCCAACAACACACTCGTCAACAACACACCAGCCATCAACACACCCGTCAACAACACACTCTTCAAAAACACAACTGTCAACAACACACACGTCAACAACACGACAGCCAACAACACACCTGTCAACAACACACCCGTCAACAACACGCCAGTCAACAACACAGCCGTCAACAAAACACCCGTCAACAACACACCCGTCAACAACACAGCCATCAACAAAACACCCATCAACAACACGCCCGTCAACAACACACCCGTCAACAACACACCTGTCAACAACTCACCTGTCAACAACACAACAGCCAACAACACACTCTTCAAAAACACACCAGCCAACAACACTCTCGTCAACAACACACCAGCCAACAACACACCAGCCAACAACACGCCTGTCAAGAACACACCCGTCAACAACACACTCGTCAACAACACGCCAGTCAACAACACAGCCATCAACAAAACACCCGTCAACAACACGCCCGTCAACAAAACACCCATCAGCAACACTCCCGTCAACAACACACCCGTCAACAACACGTCCGTCAACAACTCAACCGTTAACAACACACCAGTCAGCAAAACGCCCGACAACAACTCAACCGTCAACAACACAACCGTCAACAACACACCCAACTACAACACACCAGCCAACAACACACTCGTCAACAACACACCAGCCATCAACACACCCGTCAACAACACACCCTTCAAAAACACAACTGTCAACAACACACACGTCAACAACACGACAGCCAACAACACACCTGTCAACAACACACCCGTCAACAACACGCCAGTCAACAACACAGCCGTCAACAAAACACCCGTCAACAACACACCCGTCAACAACACAGCCATCAACAAAACACCCATCAACAACACGCCCGTCAACAACACACCCGTCAACAACACACTTGTCAACAACTCACCTGTCAACAACACAACAGCCAACACACACTCTTCAAAAACACACCAGCCAACAACACTCTCGTCAACAACACACCAGCCAACAACACACCAGCCAACAACACGCCTGTCAAGAACACACCCGTCAACAACACACTCGTCAACAACACGCCAGTCAACAACACAGCCATCAACAAAACACCCGTCAACAACACGCCCGTCAACAACACAGCCATCAACAAAACACCCATCAACAACACGCCCGTCAACAACACGCCCGTCAACAACACAGCTGTCAACAAAACACCCGTCAACAACACACCCGTCAACAACTCGCCCGTCAACAATATGCCCGTCAACAACACAGCCATCAACAACACGCCCGTCAACAACACGCCCGTCAACAACACACCCGTCAACAACACGCCTCTCAACAACGCACCCGTCAACAACACGCCCGTCAACAACACGCCCGTCAACAACACGCCTGTCAACAACGCACCCGTCAACAACACGCCCGTCAACAACACACCCGTCAACAACACAACTGTCAACAAAACAACCGTCAACAACACACCCGTCAACAACACACCCGTCAACAGCACACCCGTCAACAGCACACCCGTCAACAACACACCCGTCAACAACACACCTGTCAACAACACACCCGTCAACAACACACCCATCAGCAAAACACCCATCAGCAACACTCCCGTCAACAACACACCCGTCAACAACACGTCCGTCAACAACTCTACCGTCAACAACATACCAGTCAGCAATACGCCCGACAACAACTCAACCGTCAACAACACACCCATCAACAAAACGCTCATCAACAACACACCTGTCAATAACATGCCCGTCAACAACACACCCGTCAACAACACACCCGCCAACAACGCGCCCGTCAACAACACAACTGTCAACAAGACACCAGCCAACAACTCACCCGTCAAAAACACACCCGTCAACAACACACCCGTCAACAACACACACATCAACAACACACCAGCC
Source organism: Isurus oxyrinchus (assembly GCA_026770705.1). Classification (NCBI taxonomy): domain Eukaryota; kingdom Metazoa; phylum Chordata; class Chondrichthyes; order Lamniformes; family Lamnidae; genus Isurus; species Isurus oxyrinchus. Next base: position 1,265,901 of record JANJGN010000030.1, on the reverse strand, counting down.
AACAACACACCTGTCAACAACACACCTGTCAACAACAAACCCGTCAACAACACACCCGTCAACAACACGCCCGTCAACAACACACCCGTCAACAACACAGCCATCAACAAAACACCCATCAACAACACGCCCGTCAACAACACGCCCGTCAACAACACACCTGTCAATAACACACCTGTCAACAACACAACAGCCAACAACACACTCGTCAACAACACACCAGCCAACAACACTCTCGTCAACAACACAACAGCCAACAACACACCAGCCAACAACACGCCTGTCAAGAACACACCCGTCAACAACACACTCGTCAACAACACGCAGTCAACAACACAGCCATCAACAATACACCCGTCAACAACACGCCCATCAACAACACAGCCATCAACAAAACACCCATCAACAACACGCCCGTCAACAACACGCCCGTCAACAACACAGCTGTCAACAACACACCCGTCAACAACACACCCGTCAACAACTCGCCCGTCAACAATACGCCCGTCAACAACACAGCCATCAACAACACACCCGTCAACAACACACCCGTGAACAACACGCCTGTCAACAACGCACCCGTCAACAACACGCCCGTCAACAACACGCCCGTCAACAACACGCCTGTCAACAACGCACCCGTCAACAACACACCCGGCAACAACACGCCCGTCAACAAAACACCTGTCAACAACACACCCGTCAACAGCACACCCGTAAACAGCACACCCGTCAACAACACACCCGTCAACAACACAGCTGTCAACAACACACCTGTCAACAACACACCCGTCAACAACACACCCGTCAACAACACACCCGTCAACAGCACACCCGTAAACAGCACACCCGTCAACAACACACCCGTCAACAACACAGCTGTCAACAACACACCCGTCAACAACACACCCGTCAACAACACACCCATCAACAACACACCCGTCAAAAACACACCCGTCAACAACACACCCGTCAACAGCACACCCGTAAACAGCACACCCGTCAACAACACACCCGTCAACAACTCGCCCGTCAACAATACGCCCGTCAACAACACAGCCATCAACAACACGCCCGTCAACAACACACCCGTCAACAACACGCCTGTCAACAGCACACCCATCAACAACACACCCGTCAACAACACACCTGTCAACAACACACCCGTCAACAACACACCCGTCAACAACTCGCCCGTCAACAATATGCCCGTCAACAACACAGCCATCAACAACACGCCCGTCAACAACACGCCCGTCAACAACACACCCGTCAACAACACGCCTCTCAACAACGCACCCGTCAACAACACGCCCGTCAACAACACGCACGTCAACAACACGCCTGTCAACAACGCACCCGTCAACAACACGCCCGTCAACAACACGCCCGTCAACAACACAACTGTCAACAAAACAACCGTCAACAACACACCCGTCAACAACACACCCGTCAACAGCACACCCGTCAACAGCACACCCGTCAACAACACACCCGTCAACAACACACCTGTCAACAACACACCCGTCAACAACACACCCATCAGCAAAACACCCATCAGCAACACTCCCGTCAACAACACACCCGTCAACAACACGTCCGTCAACAACTCTACCGTCAACAACATACCAGTCAGCAATACGCCCGACAACAACTCAACCGTCAACAACACACCCATCAACAAAACGCTCATCAACAACACACCTGTCAATAACATGCCCGTCAACAACACACCCGTCAACAACACACCCGCCAACAACGCGCCCGTCAACAACACAACTGTCAACAAGACACCAGCCAACAACTCACCCGTCAAAAACACACCCGTCAACAACACACCCGTCAACAACACACACATCAACAACACACCAGCCAACAACACACCTGTCAACAACACACCTGTCAACAACAAACCCGTCAACAACGCACCCGTCAACAACACGCCCGTCAACAACACACCCGTCAACAACACAGCCATCAACAAAACACCCATCAACAACACGCCCGTCAACAACACGCCCGTCAACAACACACCTGTCAATAACACACCTGTCAACAACACAACAGCCAACAACACACTCGTCAACAACACACCAGCCAACAACACTCTCGTCAACAACACAACAGCCAACAACACACCAGCCAACAACACGCCTGTCAAGAACACACCCGTCAACAACACACTCGTCAACAACACGCAGTCAACAACACAGCCATCAACAATACACCCGTCAACAACACGCCCATCAACAACACAGCCATCAACAAAAAACCCATCAACAACACGCCCGTCAACAACACGCCCGTCAACAACACAGCTGTCAACAACACACCTGTCAACAACACACCCGTCAACAACTCGCCCGTCAACAATACGCCCGTCAACAACACAGCCATCAACAACACACCCGTCAACAACACACCCGTGAACAACACGCCTGTCAACAACGCACCCGTCAACAACACGCCCGTCAACAACACGCCCGTCAACAACACGCCTGTCAACAACGCACCCGTCAACAACACACCAGTCAACAACACGCCCGTCAACAAAACACCTGTCAACAACACACCCGTCAACAGCACACCCGTAAACAGCACACCCGTCAACAACACACCCGTCAACAACACAGCTGTCAACAACACACCTGTCAACAACACACCCGTCAACAACACACCCGTCAACAACACACCCGTCAACAGCACACCCGTAAACAGCACACCCGTCAACAACACACCCGTCAACAACACAGCTGTCAACAACACACCCGTCAACAACACACCCGTCAACAACACACCCATCAACAACACACCCGTCAACAACACACCCGTCAACAACACACCCGTCAACAGCACACCCGTAAACAGCACACCCGTCAACAACACACCCGTCAACAACTCGCCCGTCAACAATACGCCCGTCAACAACACAGCCATCAACAACACGCCCGTCAACAACACACCCGTCAACAACACGCCTGTCAACAGCACACCCATCAACAACACACCCGTCAACAACACACCTGTCAACAACACACCCGTCAACAACACACCCATCAGCAAAACACCCATCAGCAACACTCCCGTCAACAACACACCCGTCAACAACACGTCCGTCAACAACTCTACCGTCAACAACATACCAGTCAGCAATACGCCCGACAACAACTCAACCGTCAACAACACACCCATCAACAAAACGCTCATCAACAACACACCTGTCAATAACATGCCCGTCAACAACACACCCGTCAACAACACACCCGCCAACAACGCGCCCGTCAACAACACAACTGTCAACAAGACACCAGCCAACAACTCACCCGTCAAAAACGCACCCGTCAACAACACACCCGTCAACAACACACACATCAACAACACACCAGCCAACAACACACCTGTCAACAACACACCTGTCAACAACAAACCCGTCAACAACACACCCGTCAACAACACGCCCGTCAACAACACACCCGTCAACAACACAGCCATCAACAAAACACCCATCAACAACACGCCCGTCAACAACACGCCCGTCAACAACACACCTGTCAATAACACAACTGTCAATAACACAACAGCCAACAACACTCTCGTCAACAACACACCAGCCAACAACACTCTCGTCAACAACACAACAGCCAACAACACACCAGCCAACAACACGCCTCTCAAGAACACACCCGTCAACAACACACTCGTCAACAACACGCCAGTCAACAACACAGCCATCAACAATACACCCGTCAACAACACGCCCATCAACAACACAGCCATCAACAAAACACCCATCAACAACACGCCCGTCAACAACACGCCCGTCAACAACACAGCTGTCAACAACACACCCATCAACAATACACCAGTCAACAACTCGCCCGTCAACAATACGCCCGTCAACAACACAGCCATCAACAACATGCCCATCAACAACACACCCGTGAACAACACGCCTGTCAACAACGCACCCGTCAACAACACGCCCGTCAACAACACGCCCGTCAACAACACGCCTGTCAACAACGCACCCGTCAACAACACACCCGTCAACAACACACCCGTCAACAAAACACCTGTCAACAACACACCCGTCAACAACACACCCGTCAACAACACACCCGTCAACAGCACACCCGTAAACAGCACACCCGTCAACAACACACCCGTCAACAACACAGCTGTCAACAACACACCTGTCAACAACACACCCGTCAACAACACACCCGTCAACAACACACCCGTCAACAGCACACCTGTAAACAGCACACCCGTCAACAACACACCCGTCAACAACACAGCTGTCAACAACACACCCGTCAACATCACACCCGTCAACAACACACAAATCAACAAAACGCTCATCAACAACACACCTGTCAATAACATGCCCGTCAACAACACGCCTGTCAACAACACACCAGCCAACAACACACCTGTCAACAACACACCTGTCAACAACAAACCCGTCAACAACACACCCGTCAACAACACGCCCGTCAACAACACACCCGTCAACAACACACCCGTCAACAACACACCAGCCAACAACACACTCGTCAACAACACACCAGCCAACAACACACAAGCCATCAACAAGCCCGTCAACAATACACCCGTCAACAATACTCTCGTCAACAACACGCCCGTCAACAACACAGCCATCAACAACACACCCGTCAACAACACACCCGTCAACAACACACCCGTCAACAGCACACCCATCAACAGCACACCCGTCAACAACACACCTGTCCACAACACACCCGTCAACAACACACCGGTCAACAAAACACCCGTCAGCAACACTCCCGTCAACAACACACCCGTCAACAACACGTCCGTCAACAACTCAACCGTCAACAACGCACCAGTCAGCAATACGCCCGACAACAACTCAACCATCAACAACACACCCATCAACAAAACGCTCGTCAACAACACACCTGTCAATAACATGCCCGTCAACAACACACCCGTCAACAACACACCCGCCAACAACACACCCATCAACAACACACCAGCCAACAACACACCTGTCAACAACACAACTGTCAACAACACACCCGTCAACAACACAACTGGCAACAACACGCCAGCCAACCACACACCCGTCCACAACACACCCGTCAACAACACACCCGTTAACAATACACCCGTCAAAAACACACCCGGCAACAACACACCCGGCAACAACAAACCCGTCAACAACACACCCGTCAACAAAACACCTGTCAACAACACACCCGTCAACAACACGCCCGTCAACAACACAACCGTCAACAACACAACCGTCAACAACACATCAGCCAACAACACACCTGTCAACAACACACCTGTCAACAACACACCCATCAACAACACAACCGTTAACAACACGCCAGCCTACAACACACCCGTCAACAACACACCCGTCAACAACACACCCGTCAACAATACACGCGTCAAAAACAAACCCGGCAACAACACACCCGGCAACAACAAACCCGTCAACAACACACCCATCAACAACACACCCGTCAACAACACGCACGTCAACAACACAACCGTCAACAACACACCAGCCAACAACACACCTGTCAACAACACACCCGTCAACAACACAACCGTCAACAACACACCAGCAAACAACATGCCCGTCAACAACACACACGTCAGCAACACTCCAGCAAACAACACACTCGTCAGCAACAAACCCGTGAACAACACAACCGTCTACAACACACCAGCCAACAACACACCCGTCAACAACACAACCGTCAACAACACACCCGTCTACAACACACCAGCCAACAACACACCCGTCAACAACACACCCGTCAACAGCACACCCGTCAACAACACACCCATCTACAACACATCATCCAACAACACACTCGTCAACAACACACCAGCCATCAACACACCCGTCAACAACACACCCTTCAAAAACACAACTGTCAACAACACACACGTCATCAACACGCCTGTCAACAACACACCTGTCAACAACACACCCATCAACAACTCAACCGTCAACAACACGCCCGTCAACAACACACCCATCAATAAAACACTCATCAACAACACACCCGTCAAAATCACGCCCGTCAACTACACACCCGTCATCAACACGCCAGTCAACAACACACCAGTCATCAACACGCCTGTCAACAACACACCCGTCAACAACACACCCGTCAACAACACACCCTTCAAAAACACACCTGTCAACAACACACACGTCATCAACACGCCTGTCAACAACACACCTGTCAACAACACACCCTTCAACAACAGACCCGTCAACAACACACCCGTCAATAAAAAACCCGTCAACAACACACCCGTCAAAATCACCCAACGTCAACAACACACCCGTCATCAACACGCCTCAACAACACACCCGTCAACAACACACCCGTCTACAACACAACAGCCAACAACACACCCGTCAACAACACAACAGCCAACAACACACTCGTCAACAACACACCAGCCAACAACACTCTTGTCAACAACACATCAGCCAACAACACACCAGCGAACAACACGCCTGTCAAGAACACAGCCATCAACAACACACCTGTCAACAACACGCCCGTCAACGAAACAACCATCAACAAAACACCCGTCAACTACACGCCTGTCAACAACAAGCCCGTGAACAACATAGCCGTCAACAACAAGCCCGTCAACAACACGCCCGTCAACAACACAGTCGTCAACAACACACCCGTCAACAACACACCAGCCAACAACACACAAGCCAACAAGACGCCCTTCAACAAGACGCCCGTCTACAACACACTCGTCAACAACAGGCCCGTCAACAACACACCCATCAGCAACACTCCCGTCAACAACACACCCGTCAACAAGACGTCCGTCAACAAATCAACCGTCAACAACACACCAGTCAGCAATACGCCCGACAACAACTCAACCGTCAACAACACACCCATCAAGAAAACGCTCATCAACAACACACCTGTCAATGACATGCCCGTCAACAACACGCCCGTCAACAACACACCAGCCAACAACACACCTGTCAACAACACACCTGTCAACAACAAACCCGTCAACAACACACCCGTCAACAACACGCCCGTCAACAACACACCCGTCAACAACACACCCGTCAACAACACACCAGCCAACAACACACTCGTCAACAACACACCAGCCAACAACACACAAGCCATCAACAAGCCCGTCAACAATACACCCGTCAACAATACTCTCGTCAACAACACGCCCGTCAACAACACAGCCATCAACAACACACCCGTCAACAACACACCCGTCAACAACACACCCGTCAACAGCACACCCATCAACAGCACACCCGTCAACAACACACCTGTCAACAACACACCCGTCAACAACACACCGGTCAACAAAACACCCGTCAGCAACACTCCCGTCAACAACACACCCGTCAACAACACGTCCGTCAACAACTCAACCGTCAACAACGCACCAGTCAGCAATACGCCCGACAACAACTCAACCATCAACAACACACCCATCAACAAAACGCTCGTCAACAACACACCTGTCAATAACATGCCCGTCAACAACACACCCGTCAACAACACACCCGCCAACAACACGCCCGTCAACAACACAACTGTCAACAACACACCAGCCAACAACACACCCATCAACAACACACCAGCCAACAACACACCTGTCAACAACACAACTGTCAACAACACACCCGTCAACAACACAACTGGCAACAACACGCCAGCCAACCACACACCCGTCCACAACACACCCGTCAACAACACACCCGTTAACAATACACCCGTCAAAAACACACCCGGCAACAACACACCCGGCAACAACAAACCCGTCAACAACACACCCGTCAACAAAACACCTGTCAACAACACACCCGTCAACAACACGCCCGTCAACAACACAACCGTCAACAACACAACCGTCAACAACACATCAGCCAACAACACACCTGTCAACAACACACCTGTCAACAACACACCCATCAACAACACAACCGTTAACAACACGCCAGCCTACAACACACCCGTCAACAACACACCCGTCAACAACACACCCGTCAACAATACACGCGTCAAAAACAAACCCGGCAACAACACACCCGGCAACAACAAACCCGTCAACAACACACCCATCAACAACACACCCGTCAACAACACGCACGTCAACAACACAACCGTCAACAACACACCAGCCAACAACACACCTGTCAACAACACACCCGTCAACAACACAACCGTCAACAACACACCAGCAAACAACATGCCCGTCAACAACACACACGTCAGCAACACTCCAGCAAACAACACACTCGTCAGCAACAAACCCGTGAACAACACAACCGTCTACAACACACCAGCCAACAACACACCCGTCAACAACACAACCGTCAACAACACACCCGTCTACAACACACCAGCCAACAACACACCCGTCAACAACACACCCGTCAACAGCACACCCGTCAACAACACACCCATCTACAACACATCATCCAACAACACACTCGTCAACAACACACCAGCCATCAACACACCCGTCAACAACACACCCTTCAAAAACACAACTGTCAACAACACACACGTCATCAACACGCCTGTCAACAACACACCTGTCAACAACACACCCATCAACAACTCAACCGTCAACAACACGCCCGTCAACAACACACCCATCAATAAAACACTCATCAACAACACACCCGTCAAAATCACGCCCGTCAACTACACACCCGTCATCAACACGCCAGTCAACAACACACCAGTCATCAACACGCCTGTCAACAACACACCCGTCAACAACACACCCGTCAACAACACACCCTTCAAAAACACACCTGTCAACAACACACACGTCATCAACACGCCTGTCAACAACACACCTGTCAACAACACACCCTTCAACAACAGACCCGTCAACAACACACCCGTCAATAAAAAACCCGTCAACAACACACCCGTCAAAATCACCCAACGTCAACAACACACCCGTCATCAACACGCCTCAACAACACACCCGTCAACAACACACCCGTCTACAACACAACAGCCAACAACACACCCGTCAACAACACAACAGCCAACAACACACTCGTCAACAACACACCAGCCAACAACACTCTTGTCAACAACACATCAGCCAACAACACACCAGCGAACAACACGCCTGTCAAGAACACAGCCATCAACAACACACCTGTCAACAACACGCCCGTCAACGAAACAACCATCAACAAAACACCCGTCAACTACACGCCTGTCAACAACAAGCTCGTGAACAACATAGCCGTCAACAACAAGCCCGTCAACAACACGCCCGTCAACAACACAGTCGTCAACAACACACCCGTCAACAACACACCAGCCAACAACACACAAGCCAACAAGACGCCCTTCAACAAGACGCCCGTCTACAACACACTCGTCAACAACAGGCCCGTCAACAACACAGCCATCAACAAAACACCCGTCAACAGCACGCCCGTCAACAACACAGCCATCAACAAAACACCAATCAACAATACGCCCGTCAACAACACGCCCGTCAACAACACAGCCATCAACAACACGCCCGTCAACAACACGCCCGTCAACAACACGCCCGTCAACAACACGCCGTCAACAACACGCCCGTCAACAACACAGCCATCAACAACACGCCCGTCAACAACACGCCCGTCAACAACACTGCCGTCAACAACACAGCCATCAACAACACGCCCGTCAACAACACACCCGTCAACACCACGCCTGTCAACAACACAGCCATCAACAACACGCCCGTCAACAACACGCCCGTCAACAACACCGCCGTCAACAACACAGCCATCAACAACACGCCCGTCAACAACACACCCGTCAACAACACACCCGTCAACAACACACAAGCCAACAACAAGCCCGTCAACAATACACCCGTTAACAACACTCTCGTCAACAACACGCCCGTCAACAACACAGCCATCAACAACTCAACCGTCAACTACGCACCAGTCAGCAATACACCCGACAACAGCTCAACCATCAACAACACACCCATCAACAAAACGCTCGTCAACAACACACCTGTCAATAACATGCCCGTCAACAACACACCCGTCAACAACACACGGGCCAACAACACGCCCGTCAACAACACAACTGTCAACAACACACCAGCCAACAACACACCCATCAACAACACACCAGCCAACAACACACCTGTCAACAACACAACTGTCAACAACACACCCGTCAACAACACAACTGGCAACAACACGCCAGCCAACCACACACCCGTCAACAACACACCCGTCAACAACACACCCGTTAACAAAACACCCGTCAAAAACACACCCGGCAAAAACACAGCCGGCAACAACAAACCTGTCAACAACACACCCGTCAACAAAACACCTGTCAACAACACACCCGTCAACAACACGCCCGTCAACAACACAACCGTCAACAACACAACCGTCAACAACACATCAGCCAACAACACACCTGTCAACAACACACCCATCAACAACACAACCGTTAACAACACGCCAGCCAACAACACACCCGTCAACAACACACCCGTCAACAAAACACCCATCAGCAACACTCCCGTCAACAACACACCCGTCAACAAGACATCCGTCAACAAATCAACCGTCAACAACACACCAGTCAGCAATACGCCCGACAACAACTCAACCGTCAACAACACACCCATCAACAAAACACCAATCAACAATACGCCCGTCAACAACACGCCCGTCAACAACACAGCCGTCAACAACACACCCGTCAACAACACGCCCGTCAACAACACGCCCGTCAACAACACGCCGTCAACAACACGCCCGTCAACAACACAGCCATCAACAACACGCCCGTCAACAACACGCCCGTCAACAACACCGCCGTCAACAACACAGCCATCAACAACACGCCCGTCAACAACACACCCGTCAACACCACGCCTGTCAACAACACAGCCATCAACAACACGCCCGTCAACAACACACCCGTCAACAACACACCCATCTACAACACACCAGCCAACAACACACCCGTCAACAACACAACCGTCAACAACACAGCCATCAACAACACGCCCGTCAACAACACGCCCGTCAACAACACTGCCGTCAACAACACAGCCATCAACAACACGCCCGTCAACAACACACCCGTCAACACCACGCCTGTCAACAACACAGCCATCAACAACACGCCCGTCAACAACACTCCCGTCAACAACACCGCCGTCAACAACACAGCCATCAACAACACGCCCGTCAACAACACACCCGTCAACAACACACAAGCCAACAACAAGCCCGTCAACAATACACCCGTTAACAACACTCTCGTCAACAACACGCCCGTCAACAACACAGCCATCAACAACTCAACCGTCAACTACGCACCAGTCAGCAATACACCCGACAACAGCTCAACCATCAACAACACACCCATCAACAAAACGCTCGTCAACAACACACCTGTCAATAACATGCCCGTCAACAACACACCCGTCAACAACACACGGGCCAACAACACGCCCGTCAACAACACAACTGTCAACAACACACCAGCCAACAACACACCCATCAACAACACACCAGCCAACAACACACCTGTCAACAACACAACTGTCAACAACACACCCGTCAACAACACAACTGGCAACAACACGCCAGCCAACCACACACCCGTCAACAACACACCCGTCAACAACACACCCGTTAACAAAACACCCGTCAAAAACACACCCGGCAAAAACACAGCCGGCAACAACAAACCTGTCAACAACACACCCGTCAACAAAACACCTGTCAACAACACACCCGTCAACAACACGCCCGTCAACAACACAACCGTCAACAACACAACCGTCAACAACACATCAGCCAACAACACACCTGTCAACAACACACCCATCAACAACACAACCGTTAACAACACGCCAGCCAACAACACACCCGTCAACAACACACCCGTCAACAAAACACCCATCAGCAACACTCCCGTCAACAACACACCCGTCAACAAGACATCCGTCAACAAATCAACCGTCAACAACACACCAGTCAGCAATACGCCCGACAACAACTCAACCGTCAACAACACACCCATCAACAAAACGCTCATCAACAACACACCTGTCAATGACATGCCCGTCAACAACACGCCCGTCAACAACACACCAGCCAACAACACACCTGTCAACAACACACCTGTCAACAACAAACCCGTCAACAACACACCCGTCAACAACACGCCCGTCAACAACACACCCGTCAACAACACACCCGTCAACAACACACCAGCCAACAACACACTCGTCAACAACACACCAGCCAACAACACACAAGCCATCAACAAGCCCGTCAACAATACACCCGTCAACAATACTCTCGTCAACAACACGCCCGTCAACAACACAGCCATCAACAACACACCCGTCAACAACACACCCGTCAACAACACACCCGTCAACAGCACACCCATCAACAGCACACCCGTCAACAACACACCTGTCAACAACACACCCGTCAACAACACACCGGTCAACAAAACACCCGTCAGCAACACTCCCGTCAACAACACACCCGTCAACAACACGTCCGTCAACAACTCAACCGTCAACAACACACCAGTCAGCAATACGCCCGACAACAACTCAACCATCAACAACACACCCATCAACAAAACGCTCGTCAACAACACACCTGTCAATAACATGCCCGTCAACAACACACCCGTCAACAACACAGCCGCCAACAACACGCCCGTCAACAACACAACTGTCAACAACACACCAGCCAACAACACACCCATCAACAACACACCAGCCAACAACACACCTGTCAACAACACAACTGTCAACAACACACCCGTCAACAACACAACTGGCAACAACACGCCAGCCAACCACACACCCGTCAACAACACACCCGTCAACAACACACCCGTTAACAATACACCCGTCAAAAACACACCCGGCAACAACACACCCGGCAACAACAAACCCGTCAACATCACACCCGTCAACAAAACACCTGTCAACAACACACCCGTCAACAACACGCCCGTCAACAACACAACCGTCAACAACACAACCGTCAACAACACGCCAGCCAACAACACACCCGTCAACAACACACCCGTCAACAACACACCCGTCAACAATACACCCGTCAAAAACAAACCCGGCAACAACACACCCGTCAACAACACGCACGTCAACAACACAACCGTCAACAACACACCAGCCAAAAACACACCTGTCAACAACACACCCGTCAACAACACAACCGTCAACAACACATCAGCAAACAACATGCCCGTCAACAACACACACGTCAGCAACACTCCAGCAAACAACACACTCGTCAGCAACAAACCCGTGAACAACACAACCGTCTACAACACACCAGCCAACAACACACCCGTCAACAACACAACCGTCAACAACACACCCGTCTACAACACACCAGCCAACAACACACCCGTCAACAACACACCCGTCAACAACACACCCATCTACAACACACCATCCAACAACACACTCGTCAACAACACACCAGCCATCAACACACCCGTCAACAACACACCCTTCAAAAACACAACTGTCAACAACACACACGTCATCAACACGCCTGTCAACAACACACCTGTCAACAACACACCCATCAACAACTCAACCGTCAACAACACGCCCGTCAACAACACACCCATCAATAAAACACTCGTCAACAACACACCCGTCAAAATCACGCCCGTCAACAACACACCCGTCATCAACACGCCAGTCAACAACACACCAGTCATCAACACGCCTGTCAACAACACACCCGTCAACAACACACCCGTCAACAACACACCCTTCAAAAACACACCTGTCAACAACACATACGTCATCAACACGCCTGTCAACAACACACCTGTCAACAACACACCCTTCAACAACAGACCCGTCAACAACACACCCATCAATAAAAAACCCGTCAACAACACATCCGTCAAAATCACCCCCGTCAACAACACACCCATCATCAACACGCCTCAACAACACACCCGTCAACAACACACCCGTCTACAACACAACAGCCAACAACACACCCGTCAACAACACAACAGCCAACAACACACTCGTCAACAACACACCAGCCAACAACACTCTCGTCAACAACACATCAGCCAACAACACACCAGCCAACAACACGCCTGTCAAGAACACAGCCATAACAACACACCCGTCAACAACACGCCCGTCAACGAAACAACCATCAACAAAAAACCCGTCAACAACACGCCCGTCAACAACACGCCCGTGAACAACACAGCCGTCAACAACAAGCCCGTCAACAACACGCCCGTCAACAACACAGCCGTCAACAACACACCCGTCAACAACACACCAGCCAACAACACACAAGCCAACAACACGCCCTTCAACAAGACGCCCGTCAACAACACACTTGTCAACAACAGGCCCGTCAACAACACAGCCGTCAACAAAACACCCGTCAACAACACGTCCGTCAACAACACAGCCATCAACAAAACACCAATCAACAAAACGCCCGTCAACAACACGCCCGTCAACAACACAGCCGTCAACAACACGCCCGTCAACAACACGCCCGTCAACAACACACCCATCAACAACACGCCGTCAACAACACGCCCGTCAACAACACAGCCATCAACAACACGCCCGTCAACAACACGCCCGTCAACAACACCGCCGTCAACAACACAGCCATCAACAACACGCCCGTCAACAACACACCCGTCAACACCACGCCTGTCAACAACACAGCCATCAACAACACGCCCGTCAACAACACACCCGTCAACAACACACCCATCTACAACACACCAGCCAACAACACACCCGTCAACAACACAACCGTCAACAACACACCCGTCTACAACACACCAGCCAACAACAAACCCGTCAACAACACACCCGTCTACAACACGCCAGCCAACAACACACCCGTCAACAACACAACCGTCAACAACACACCCGTCTACAACACACCAGCCAACAACACACCCGTCAATAACACACCCGTCAATAACACACCAGCCAACAACACACTCGTCAACAACACACCCTTCAAAAACACAACTGTCAACAACACACATGTCATCAACACTCCAGCAAACAACACACTCGTCAGCAACAAACCCGTGAACAACACAACCGTCTACAACACAGCAGCCAACAACACACCCGTCAACAACACAACCGTCAACAACACACGCGTCTACAACACACCAGCCAACAACACACCCGTCAACAACACACCCGTCAACAACACACCCATCTACAACACACCATCCAACAACATACTCGTCAACAACACACCAGCCATCAACACACCCGTCAACAACACACCCTTCAAAAACACAACTGTCAACAACTCAACCGTCAACAACACGCCCGTCAACAACACACCCATCAATAAAACACTCGTCAACAACACACCCGTCAAAATCACGCCCGTCAACAACACACCCGTCATCAACACGCCAGTCAACAACACACCAGTCATCAACACGCTTGTCAACAACACAACCGTCAACAACACACCCGTCAACAACACACCCTTCAAAAACACACCTGTCAACAACACACACGTCATCAACACGCCTGTCAACAACACACCTGTCAACAACACACCCTTCAACAACAGACCCGTCAACAACTAACCCATCAATAAAAAACCATCAACAACACGCCTGTCAACAACACACCTGTCAACAACACACCCTTCAACAATAGACCCGTCAACAACACACACGTCAATAAAACACTCGTCAACCACACACCCACCAAAATCATGCCCGTCAACAACACACCCGTCATCAACACGCCAGCCAACAACACACCCGTCAAAATCACGCCCGTCAACAACACACCCGTCATCAACACTCCAGTCAACAACACAACCGTCAACAACACACCCGTCAACAACACACCCTTCAAAAACACACCTGTCAACAACACACACGTCATCAACACGCCTTTCAACAACACACCCGTCAACAACACACCCTTCAACAACAGACCCGTCAACAACACACCCGTCAATAAAACACCCGTCAACAACACACCCGTCAAAATCACCCCCGTCAACAACATACCCGTCATCAACACGCCAGTCAACAACACACCCACCAACAACACGCCCATCAACAACACAACTCTCAACAACACACCAGCCAACAACACACCCATCAACAATACAACAGCCAACAACACACCTGTGAACAACACAACTGTCAACAACACACCCGTCAACAACACAACTGGCAACAACACGCCAGCCAACAACACACCCGTCAACAACACACCCGTCAACAACACACCCGTTAACAATACACCCGTCAAAAACACACCCGGCAACAACACACCCGGCAACAACAAACCCGTCAACAACACACCCATCAACAAAACACCTGTCAACAACACAACCGTCAGCAACACGCTCGTCAACAACACAACCGTCAACAACACAACCGTCAACAACACATCAGCCAACAACACACCTGTCAACAACACACCTGTCAACAACACACCCATCAACAACACAACCGTTAACAAAACGCCAGCCAACAACACACCCGTCAACAACACACCCGTCAACAACACACCCGTCAACAATACACCCATCAACAACTCAACCGTCAACAACACGCCAGTCAACAACACACCCATCAATAAAACACTCGTCAACAACACACCCGTCAAAATCATGCCCGTCAACAACACACCCGTCATCAACACGCCAGTCAACAACACACCAGTCATCAACACGCCTTTCAACAACACACCCGTCAACAACACACCCGTCAACAACACACCCTTCAAAAACACACCTGTCAACAACACACACGTCATCAACACGCCTGTCAACAACACACCTGTCAACAACACACCCTTCAACAACAGACCCGTCAACAACACACCCATCAATAAAAAACCCGTCAAAAACACACCCGTCAAAATCACCCCGTCAACAACACACCCATCATCAACACGCCTCAACAACACACCCGTCAACAACACACCCGTCTACAACACAACAGCCAACAACACACCCGTCAACAACACAACAGCCAACAACACACTCGTCAACAACACACCAGCCAACAACACTCTCGTCAACAACACATCAGCCATCAACACACCAGCCAACAACACGCCTGTCAAGATCACAGCCATCAACAAAACACCCGTCAACAACACGCCCGTCAACAACACAACCATCAACAAAACAACCATCAACTACATGCCCGTCAACAACACGCCCGTCAACAACACACCCGTCAACAATACACCCGTCAAAAACAAACCCGGCAACAACACACCCGGCAACAACAAACCCGTCACCAACACACCCATCAACAACACACCCGTCAACAACACGCACGTCAACAACACAACCGTCAACAACACACCAGCCAACAACACACCTGTCAACAACACACCCGTCAACAACACAACCGTCAACAAGACACCAGCAAACAACATGCTCGTCAACAACACCCCCGTCAGCAACACTCCAGCAAACAACACACTCGTCAGCAACAAACCCGTGAACAACACAACCGTCTACAACACAGCAGCCAACAACACACCCGTCAACAACACAACCGTCAACAACAAACGCGTCTACAACACACCAGCCAACAACACACCCGTCAACAACACACCCGTCAACAACACACCCATCTACAACACACCATCCAACAACATACTCGTCAACAACACACCAGCCATCAACACACCCGTCAACAACACACCCTTCAAAAACACAACTGTCAACAACTCAACCGTCAACAACACGCCCGTCAACAACACACCCATCAATAAAACACTCGTCAACAACACACCCGTCAAAATCACGCCCGTCAACAACACACGCGTCATCAACACGCCAGTCAACAACACACCAGTCATCAACACGCCTGTCAACAACACAACCGTCAACAACACACCCGTCAACAACACACCCTTCAAAAACACACCTGTCAACAACACACACGTCATCAACACGCCTGTCAACAACACACCTGTCAACAACACACCCTTCAACAACAGACCCGTCAACAACTAACCCATCAATAAAAAACCCGTCAACAACACACCCGTCAAAATCACCCCCATCAACAACACACCCATCATCAACACGCCTCAACAACACACCCATCAACAACACACCCGTCTACAACACAACAGCCAACAACACACCCGTCAACAACACAACAGCCAACGACACACTCGTCAACAACACACCAGCCAACAACACTCTCGTCAACAACACACCAGCCAACAACACACCAGCCAACAACACGCCTGTCAAGAACACAGCCATCAACAACACACCCGTCAACAACACACCCGTCAACGAAACAACCATCAACAAAAAACCCGTCAACAACACGCCCGTCAACAACACGCCCGTCAACAACACAGCCGTCAACAACAAGCCCGTCAACAACACGCCCGTCAACAACACAGCCGTCAACAACACACCCGTCAACAACACACCAGCCAACAACACACAAGCCAACAACACGCCCTTCAACAAGACGCCCGTCAACAACACACTCGTCAACAACAGGCCCGTCAACAACACAGCCATCAACAAAACACCCATCAACAACACGCCCGTCAACAACACAGCCATCAACAAAACACCAATCAACAATACGCCCGTCAACAACACGCCCGTCAACAACACAGCCATCAACAACACACCCGTCAACAACACACCCGTCAACAACACACCCGTCAACAGCACACCCATCAACAGCACACCCGTCAACAACACACCTGTCAACAACACACCCGTCAACAACACACCGGTGAACAAAACACCCGTCAGCAACACTCCCGTCAACAACACACCCGTCAACAACACGTCCGTCAACAACTCAACCGTCAACAACGCACCAGTCAGCAATACGCCCGACAACAACTCAACCATCAACAACACACCCATCAACAAAACGCTCGTCAACAACACACCTGTCAATAACATGCCCGTCAATAACACGCCCGTCAACAACACAACTGTCAACAACACACCAGCCAACAACACACCCATCAACAACACACCAGCCAACAACACACCTGTCAACAACACAACTGTCAACAACACACCCGTCAACAACACAACTGGCAACAACACGCCAGCCAACCACACACCCGTCCACAACACACCCGTCAACAACACACCCGTTAACAATACACCCGTCAAAAACACACCCGGCAACAACACACCCGGCAACAACAAACCCGTCAACATCACACCCGTCAACAAAACACCTGTCAACAACACACCCGTCAACAACACGCCCGTCAACAACACAACCGTCAACAACACAACCGTCAACAACACATCAGCCAACAACACACCTGTCAACAACACACCTGTCAACAACACACCCATCAACAACACAACCGTTAACAACACGCCAGCCTACAACACACCCGTCAACAACACACCCGTCAACAACACACCCGTCAACAATACACGCGTCAAAAACAAACCCGGCAACAACACACCCGGCAACAACAAACCCGTCAACAACACACCCATCAACAACACACCCGTCAACAACACGCACGTCAACAACACAACCGTCAACAACACACCAGCCAACAACACACCTGTCAACAACACACCCGTCAACAACACAACCGTCAACAACACACCAGCAAACAACATGCCCGTCAACAACACACACGTCAGCAACACTCCAGCAAACAACACACTCGTCAGCAACAAACCCGTGAACAACACAACCGCCTACAACACACCAGCCAACAACACACCCGTCAACAACACCGCCGTCAACAACACACCCGTCTACAACACACCAGCCAACAACACACCCGTCAACAACACACCCGTCAACAGCACACCCGTCAACAACACACCCATCTACAACACATCATCCAACAACACACTCGTCAACAACACACCAGCCATCAACACACCCGTCAACAACACACCCTTCAAAAACACAACTGTCAACAACACACACGTCATCAACACGCCTGTCAACAACACACCTGTCAACAACACACCCATCAACAACTCAACCGTCAACAACACGCCCGTCAACAACACACCCATCAATAAAACACTCATCAACAACACACCCGTCAAAATCACGCCCGTCAACTACACACCCGTCATCAACACGCCAGTCAACAACACACCAGTCATCAACACGCCTGTCAACAACACACCCGTCAACAACACACCCGTCAACAACACACCCTTCAAAAACACACCTGTCAACAACACACACGTCATCAACACGCCTGTCAACAACACACCTGTCAACAACACACCCTTCAACAACAGACCCGTCAACAACACACCCGTCAATAAAAAACCCGTCAACAACACACCCGTCAAAATCACCCAACGTCAACAACACACCCGTCATCAACACGCCTCAACAACACACCCGTCAACAACACACCCGTCTACAACACAACAGCCAACAACACACCCGTCAACAACACAACAGCCAACAACACACTCGTCAACAACACACCAGCCAACAACACTCTTGTCAACAACACATCAGCCAACAACACACCAGCGAACAACACGCCTGTCAAGAACACAGCCATCAACAACACACCCGTCAACAACACGCCCGTCAACGAAACAACCATCAACAAAACACCCGTCAACTACACGCCTGTCAACAACAAGCCCGTGAACAACATAGCCGTCAACAACAAGCCCGTCAACAACACGCCCGTCAACAACACAGTCGTCAACAACACACCCGTCAACAACACACCAGCCAACAACACACAAGCCAACAAGACGCCCTTCAACAAGACGCCCGTCTACAACACACTCGTCAACAACAGGCCCGTCAACAACACAGCCATCAACAAAACACCCGTCAACAACACGCCCGTCAACAACACAGCCATCAACAAAACACCAATCAACAATACGCCCGTCAACAACACGCCCGTCAACAACACAGCCATCAACAACACGCCCGTCAACAACACGCCCGTCAACAACACGCCCGTCAACAACACGCCGTCAACAACACGCCCGTCAACAACACAGCCATCAACAACACGCCCGTCAACAACACGCCCGTCAACAACACTGCCGTCAACAACACAGCCATCAACAACACGCCCGTCAACAACACACCCGTCAACACCACGCCTGTCAACAACACAGCCATCAACAACACGCCCGTCAACAACACGCCCGTCAACAACACCGCCGTCAACAACACAGCCATCAACAACACGCCCGTCAACAACACACCCGTCAACAACACACAAGCCAACAACAAGCCCGTCAACAATACACCCGTTAACAACACTCTCGTCAACAACACGCCCGTCAACAACACAGCCATCAACAACTCAACCGTCAACTACGCACCAGTCAGCAATACACCCGACAACAGCTCAACCATCAACAACACACCCATCAACAAAACGCTCGTCAACAACACACCTGTCAATAACATGCCCGTCAACAACACACCCGTCAACAACACACGGGCCAACAACACGCCCGTCAACAACACAACTGTCAACAACACACCAGCCAACAACACACCCATCAACAACACACCAGCCAACAACACACCTGTCAACAACACAACTGTCAACAACACACCCGTCAACAACACAACTGGCAACAACACGCCAGCCAACCACACACCCGTCAACAACACACCCGTCAACAACACACCCGTTAACAAAACACCCGTCAAAAACACACCCGGCAAAAACACAGCCGGCAACAACAAACCTGTCAACAACACACCCGTCAACAAAACACCTGTCAACAACACACCCGTCAACAACACTCCCGTCAACAACACAACCGTCAACAACACAACCGTCAACAACACATCAGCCAACAACACACCTGTCAACAACACACCCATCAACAACACAACCGTTAACAACACGCCAGCCAACAACACACCCGTCAACAACACACCCGTCAACAAAACACCCATCAGCAACACTCCCGTCAACAACACACCCGTCAACAAGACATCCGTCAACAAATCAACCGTCAACAACACACCAGTCAGCAATACGCCCGACAACAACTCAACCGTCAACAACACACCCATCAACAAAACGCTCATCAACAACACACCTGTCAATGACATGCCCGTCAACAACACGCCCGTCAACAACACACCAGCCAACAACACACCTGTCAACAACACACCTGTCAACAACAAACCCGTCAACAACACACCCGTCAACAACACGCCCGTCAACAACACACCCGTCAACAACACACCCGTCAACAACACACCAGCCAACAACACACTCGTCAACAACACACCAGCCAACAACACACAAGCCATCAACAAGCCCGTCAACAATACACCCGTCAACAATACTCTCGTCAACAACACGCCCGTCAACAACACAGCCATCAACAACACACCCGTCAACAACACACCCGTCAACAACACACCCGTCAACAGCACACCCATCAACAGCACACCCGTCAACAACACACCTGTCAACAACACACCCGTCAACAACACACCGGTCAACAAAACACCCGTCAACAACACACCCGTCAACAACACAGCCGCCAACAACACGCCCGTCAACAACACAACTGTCAACAACACACCAGCCAACAACACACCCATCAACAACACACCAGCCAACAACACACCTGTCAACAACACAACTGTCAACAACACACCCGTCAACAACACAACTGGCAACAACACGCCAGCCAACCACACACCCGTCAACAACACACCCGTCAACAACACACCCGTTAACAATACACCCGTCAAAAACACACCCGGCAACAACACACCCGGCAACAACAAACCCGTCAACATCACACCCGTCAACAAAACACCTGTCAACAACACACCCGTCAACAACACGCCCGTCAACAACACAACCGTCAACAACACAACCGTCAACAACACGCCAGCCAACAACACACCCGTCAACAACACACCCGTCAACAACACACCCGTCAACAATACACCCGTCAAAAACAAACCCGGCAACAACACACCCGTCAACAACACGCACGTCAACAACACAACCGTCAACAACACACCAGCCAAAAACACACCTGTCAACAACACACCCGTCAACAACACAACCGTCAACAACACATCAGCAAACAACATGCCCGTCAACAACACACACGTCAGCAACACTCCAGCAAACAACACACTCGTCAGCAACAAACCCGTGAACAACACAACCGTCTACAACACACCAGCCAACAACACACCCGTCAACAACACAACCGTCAACAACACACCCGTCTACAACACACCAGCCAACAACACACCCGTCAACAACACACCCGTCAACAACACACCCATCTACAACACACCATCCAACAACACACTCGTCAACAACACACCAGCCATCAACACACCCGTCAACAACACACCCTTCAAAAACACAACTGTCAACAACACACACGTCATCAACACGCCTGTCAACAACACACCTGTCAACAACACACCCATCAACAACTCAACCATCAACAACACGCCCGTCAACAACACACCCATCAATAAAACACTCGTCAACAACACACCCGTCAAAATCACGCCCGTCAACAACACACCCGTCATCAACACGCCAGTCAACAACACACCAGTCATCAACACGCCTGTCAACAACACACCCGTCAACAACACACCCGTCAACAACACACCCTTCAAAAACACACCTGTCAACAACACATACGTCATCAACACGCCTGTCAACAACACACCTGTCAACAACACACCCTTCAACAACAGACCCGTCAACAACACACCCATCAATAAAAAACCCGTCAACAACACATCCGTCAAAATCACCCCCGTCAACAACACACCCATCATCAACACGCCTCAACAACACACCCGTCAACAACACACCCGTCTACAACACAACAGCCAACAACACACCCGTCAACAACACAACAGCCAACAACACACTCGTCAACAACACACCAGCCAACAACACTCTCGTCAACAACACATCAGCCAACAACACACCAGCCAACAACACGCCTGTCAAGAACACAGCCATAACAACACACCCGTCAACAACACGCCCGTCAACGAAACAACCATCAACAAAAAACCCGTCAACAACACGCCCGTCAACAACACGCCCGTGAACAACACAGCCGTCAACAACAAGCCCGTCAACAACACGCCCGTCAACAACACAGCCGTCAACAACACACCCGTCAACAACACACCAGCCAACAACACACAAGCCAACAACACGCCCTTCAACAAGACGCCCGTCAACAACACACTTGTCAACAACAGGCCCGTCAACAACACAGCCGTCAACAAAACACCCGTCAACAACACGCCCGTCAACAACACAGCCATCAACAAAACACCAATCAACAATACGCCCGTCAACAACACGCCCGTCAACAACACAGCCGTCAACAACACGCCCGTCAACAACACGCCCGTCAACAACACGCCCGTCAACAACACGCCGTCAACAACACGCCCGTCAACAACACAGCCATCAACAACACGCCCGTCAACAACACGCCCGTCAACAACACCGCCGTCAACAACACAGCCATCAACAACACGCCCGTCAACAACACACCCGTCAACATCACGCCTGTCAACAACACAGCCATCAACAACACGCCCGTCAACAACACACCCGTCAACAACACACCCATCTACAACACACCAGCCAACAACACACCCGTCAACAACACGCCCGTCAACAACACAGCCATCAACAACACGCCCGTCAACAACACGCCCGTCAACAACACTGCCGTCAACAACACAGCCATCAACAACACGCCCGTCAACAACACACCCGTCAACACCACGCCTGTCAACAACACAGCCATCAACAACACGCCCGTCAACAACACGCCCGTCAACAACACCGCCGTCAACAACACAGCCATCAACAACACGCCCGTCAACAACACACCCGTCAACAACACACAAGCCAACAACAAGCCCGTCAACAATACACCCGTTAACAACACTCTCGTCAACAACACGCCCGTCAACAACACAGCCATCAACAACTCAACCGTCAACTACGCACCAGTCAGCAATACACCCGACAACAGCTCAACCATCAACAACACACCCATCAACAAAACGCTCGTCAACAACACACCTGTCAATAACATGCCCGTCAACAACACACCCGTCAACAACACACGGGCCAACAACACGCCCGTCAACAACACAACTGTCAACAACACACCAGCCAACAACACACCCATCAACAACACACCAGCCAACAACACACCTGTCAACAACACAACTGTCAACAACACACCCGTCAACAACACAACTGGCAACAACACGCCAGCCAACCACACACCCGTCAACAACACACCCGTCAACAACACACCCGTTAACAAAACACCCGTCAAAAACACACCCGGCAAAAACACAGCCGGCAACAACAAACCTGTCAACAACACACCCGTCAACAAAACACCTGTCAACAACACACCCGTCAACAACACGCCCGTCAACAACACAACCGTCAACAACACAACCGTCAACAACACATCAGCCAACAACACACCTGTCAACAACACACCCATCAACAACACAACCGTTAACAACACGCCAGCCAACAACACACCCGTCAACAACACGCCCGTCAACAACACAGCCATCAACAACACACCCGTCAACAACACACCCGTCAACAACACACCCGTCAACAGCACACCCATCAACAGCACACCCGTCAACAACACACCTGTCAACAACACACCCGTCAACAACACACCGGTCAACAAAACACCCGTCAGCAACACTCCCGTCAACAACACACCCGTCAACAACACGTCCGTCAACAACTCAACCGTCAACAACACACCAGTCAGCAATACGCCCGACAACAACTCAACCATCAACAACACACCCATCAACAAAACGCTCGTCAACAACACACCTGTCAATAACATGCCCGTCAACAACACACCCGTCAACAACACAGCCGCCAACAACACGCCCGTCAACAACACAACTGTCAACAACACACCAGCCAACAACACACCCATCAACAACACACCAGCCAACAACACACCTGTCAACAACACAACTGTCAACAACACACCCGTCAACAACACAACTGGCAACAACACGCCAGCCAACCACACACCCGTCAACAACACACCCGTCAACAACACACCCGTTAACAATACACCCGTCAAAAACACACCCGGCAACAACACACCCGGCAACAACAAACCCGTCAACATCACACCCGTCAACAAAACACCTGTCAACAACACACCCGTCAACAACACGCCCGTCAACAACACAACCGTCAACAACACAACCGTCAACAACACGCCAGCCAACAACACACCCGTCAACAACACACCCGTCAACAACACACCCGTCAGCAATACACCCGTCAAAAACAAACCCGGCAACAACACACCCGTCAACAACACGCACGTCAACAACACAACCGTCAACAACACACCAGCCAAAAACACACCTGTCAACAACACACCCGTCAACAACACAACCGTCAACAACACATCAGCAAACAACATGCCCGTCAACAACACACACGTCAGCAACACTCCAGCAAACAACACACTCGTCAGCAACAAACCCGTGAACAACACAACCGTCTACAACACACCAGCCAACAACACACCCGTCAACAACACAACCGTCAACAACACACCCGTCTACAACACACCAGCCAACAACACACCCGTCAACAACACACCCGTCAACAACACACCCATCTACAACACACCATCCAACAACACACTCGTCAACAACACACCAGCCATCAACACACCCGTCAACAACACACCCTTCAAAAACACAACTGTCAACAACACACACGTCATCAACACGCCTGTCAACAACACACCTGTCAACAACACACCCATCAACAACTCAACCGTCAACAACACGCCCGTCAACAACACACCCATCAATAAAACACTCGTCAACAACACACCCGTCAAAATCACGCCCGTCAACAACACACCCGTCATCAACACGCCAGTCAACAACACACCAGTCATCAACACGCCTGTCAACAACACACCCGTCAACAACACACCTGTCAACAACACACCCTTCAAAAACACACCTGTCAACAACACATACGTCATCAACACGCCTGTCAACAACACACCTGTCAACAACACACCCTTCAACAACAGACCCGTCAACAACACACCCATCAATAAAAAACCCGTCAACAACACATCCGTCAAAATCACCCCCGTCAACAACACACCCATCATCAACACGCCTCAACAACACACCCGTCAACAACACACCCGTCTACAACACAACAGCCAACAACACACCCGTCAACAACACAACAGCCAACAACACACTCGTCAACAACACACCAGCCAACAACACTCTCGTCAACAACACATCAGCCAACAACACACCAGCCAACAACACGCCTGTCAAGAACACAGCCATAACAACACACCCGTCAACAACACGCCCGTCAACGAAACAACCATCAACAAAAAACCCGTCAACAACACGCCCGTCAACAACACGCCCGTGAACAACACAGCCGTCAACAACAAGCCCGTCAACAACACGCCCGTCAACAACACAGCCGTCAACAACACACCCGTCAACAACACACCAGCCAACAACACACAAGCCAACAACACGCCATTCAACAAGACGCCCGTCAACAACACACTTGTCAACAACAGGCCCGTCAACAACACAGCCGTCAACAAAACACCCGTCAACAACACGCCCGTCAACAACACAGCCATCAACAAAACACCAATCAACAATACGCCCGTCAACAACACGCCCGTCAACAACACAGCCGTCAACAACACACCCGTCAACAACACGCCCGTCAACAACACGCCCGTCAACAACACGCCGTCAACAACACGCCCGTCAACAACACAGCCATCAACAACACGCCCGTCAACAACACGCCCGTCAACAACACCGCCGTCAACAACACAGCCATCAACAACACGCCCGTCAACAACACACCCGTCAACACCACGCCTGTCAACAACACAGCCATCAACAACACGCCCGTCAACAACACACCCGTCAACAACACACCCATCTACAACACACCAGCCAACAACACACCCGTCAACAACACAACCGTCAACAACACAGCCATCAACAACACGCCCGTCAACAACACGCCCGTCAACAACACTGCCGTCAACAACACAGCCATCAACAACACGCCCGTCAACAACACACCCGTCAACACCACGCCTGTCAACAACACAGCCATCAACAACACGCCCGTCAACAACACGCCCGTCAACAACACCGCCGTCAACAACACAGCCATCAACAACACGCCCGTCAACAACACACCCGTCAACAACACACAAGCCAACAACAAGCCCGTCAACAATACACCCGTTAACAACACTCTCGTCAACAACACGCCCGTCAACAACACAGCCATCAACAACTCAACCGTCAACTACGCACCAGTCAGCAATACACCCGACAACAGCTCAACCATCAACAACACACCCATCAACAAAACGCTCGTCAACAACACACCTGTCAATAACATGCCCGTCAACAACACACCCGTCAACAACACACGGGCCAACAACACGCCCGTCAACAACACAACTGTCAACAACACACCAGCCAACAACACACCCATCAACAACACACCAGCCAACAACACACCTGTCAACAACACAACTGTCAACAACACACCCGTCAACAACACAACTGGCAACAACACGCCAGCCAACCACACACCCGTCAACAACACACCCGTCAACAACACACCCGTTAACAAAACACCCGTCAAAAACACACCCGGCAAAAACACAGCCGGCAACAACAAACCTGTCAACAACACACCCGTCAACAAAACACCTGTCAACAACACACCCGTCAACAACACGCCCGTCAACAACACAACCGTCAACAACACAACCGTCAACAACACATCAGCCAACAACACACCTGTCAACAACACACCCATCAACAACACAACCGTTAACAACACGCCAGCCAACAACACACCCGTCAACAACACACCCGTCAACAAAACACCCATCAGCAACACTCCCGTCAACAACACACCCGTCAACAAGACATCCGTCAACAAATCAACCGTCAACAACACACCAGTCAGCAATACGCCCGACAACAACTCAACCGTCAACAACACACCCATCAACAAAACGCTCATCAACAACACACCTGTCAATGACATGCCCGTCAACAACACGCCCGTCAACAACACACCAGCCAACAACACACCTGTCAACAACACACCTGTCAACAACAAACCCGTCAACAACACACCCGTCAACAACACGCCCGTCAACAACACACCCGTCAACAACACACCCGTCAACAACACACCAGCCAACAACACACTCGTCAACAACACACCAGCCAACAACACACAAGCCATCAACAAGCCCGTCAACAATACACCCGTCAACAATACTCTCGTCAACAACACGCCCGTCAACAACACAGCCATCAACAACACACCCGTCAACAACACACCCGTCAACAACACACCCGTCAACAGCACACCCATCAACAGCACACCCGTCAACAACACACCTGTCAACAACACACCCGTCAACAACACACCGGTCAACAAAACACCCGTCAGCAACACTCCCGTCAACAACACACCCGTCAACAACACGTCCGTCAACAACTCAACCGTCAACAACACACCAGTCAGCAATACGCCCGACAACAACTCAACCATCAACAACACACCCATCAACAAAACGCTCGTCAACAACACACCTGTCAATAACATGCCCGTCAACAACACACCCGTCAACAACACAGCCGCCAACAACACGCCCGTCAACAACACAACTGTCAACAACACACCAGCCAACAACACACCCATCAACAACACACCAGCCAACAACACACCTGTCAACAACACAACTGTCAACAACACACCCGTCAACAACACAACTGGCAACAACACGCCAGCCAACCACACACCCGTCAACAACACACCCGTCAACAACACACCCGTTAACAATACACCCGTCAAAAACACACCCGGCAACAACACACCCGGCAACAACAAACCCGTCAACATCACACCCGTCAACAAAACACCTGTCAACAACACACCCGTCAACAACACGCCCGTCAACAACACAACCGTCAACAACACAACCGTCAACAACACGCCAGCCAACAACACACCCGTCAACAACACACCCGTCAACAACACACCCGTCAACAATACACCCGTCAAAAACAAACCCGGCAACAACACACCCGTCAACAACACGCACGTCAACAACACAACCGTCAACAACACACCAGCCAAAAACACACCTGTCAACAACACACCCGTCAACAACACAACCGTCAACAACACATCAGCAAACAACATGCCCGTCAACAACACACACGTCAGCAACACTCCAGCAAACAACACACTCGTCAGCAACAAACCCGTGAACAACACAACCGTCTACAACACACCAGCCAACAACACACCCGTCAACAACACAACCGTCAACAACACACCCGTCTACAACACACCAGCCAACAACACACCCGTCAACAACACACCCGTCAACAACACACCCATCTACAACACACCATCCAACAACACACTCGTCAACAACACACCAGCCATCAACACACCCGTCAACAACACACCCTTCAAAAACACAACTGTCAACAACACACACGTCATCAACACGCCTGTCAACAACACACCTGTCAACAACACACCCATCAACAACTCAACCGTCAACAACACGCCCGTCAACAACACACCCATCAATAAAACACTCGTCAACAACACACCCGTCAAAATCACGCCCGTCAACAACACACCCGTCATCAACACGCCAGTCAACAACACACCAGTCATCAACACGCCTGTCAACAACACACCCGTCAACAACACACCCGTCAACAACACACCCTTCAAAAACACACCTGTCAACAACACATACGTCATCAACACGCCTGTCAACAACACACCTGTCAACAACACACCCTTCAACAACAGACCCTTCAACAACACACCCATCAATAAAAAACCCGTCAACAACACATCCGTCAAAATCACCCCCGTCAACAACACACCCATCATCAACACGCCTCAACAACACACCCGTCAACAACACACCCGTCTACAACACAACAGCCAACAACACACCCGTCAACAACACAACAGCCAACAACACACTCGTCAACAACACACCAGCCAACAACACTCTCGTCAACAACACATCAGCCAACAACACACCAGCCAACAACATGCCTGTCAAGAACACAGCCATAACAACACACCCGTCAACAACACGCCCGTCAACGAAACAACCATCAACAAAAAACCCGTCAACAACACGCCCGTGAACAACACAGCCGTCAACAACAAGCCCGTCAACAACACGCCCGTCAACAACACAGCCGTCAACAACACACCCGTCAACAACACACCAGCCAACAACACACAGGCCAACAACACGCCCTTCAACAAGACGCCCGTCAACAACACACTTGTCAACAACAGGCCCGTCAACAACACAGCCGTCAACAAAACACCCGTCAACAACACGCCCGTCAACAACACAGCCATCAACAAAACACCAATCAACAATACGCCCGTCAACAACACGCCCGTCAACAACACAGCCGTCAACAACACGCCCGTCAACAACACGCCCGTCAACAACACGCCCGTCAACAACACGCCGTCAACAACACGCCCGTCAACAACACAGCCATCAACAACACGCCCGTCAACAACACGCCCGTCAACAACACACCCGTCAACAACACAGCCATCAACAACACGCCCGTCAACAACACACCCGTCAACACCACGCCTGTCAACAACACAGCCATCAACAACACGCCCGTCAACAACACACCCATCAACAACACACCCATCTACAACACACCAGCCAACAACACACCCGTCAACAACACAACCGTCAACAACACACCCGTCTACAACACACCAGCCAACAACAAACCCGTCAACAACACACCCGTCTACAACACGCCAGCCAACAACACACCCGTCAACAACACAACCGTCAACAACACACCCGTCTACAACACACCAGCCAACAACACACCCGTCAACAACACACCCGTCAATAACACACCAGCCAACAACACACTCGTCAACAACACACCCTTCAAAAACACAACTGTCAACAACACACATGTCATCAACACGCCTGTCAACAACACACCTGTCAACAACACACCCTTCAACAATAGACCCGTCAACAACACACACGTCAATAAAACACTCGTCAACCACACACCCACCAAAATCATGCCCGTCAACAACACACCCGTCATCAACACGCCAGCCAACAACAAACCCGTCAAAATCACGCCCGTCAACAACACACCCGTCATCAACACGCCAGTCAACAACACAACCGTCAACAACACACCCGTCAACAACACACCCTTCAAAAACACACCTGTCAACAACACACACGTCATCAACACGCCTTTCAACAACACACCCGTCAACAACACACCCTTCAACAACAGACCCGTCAACAACACACCCGTCAATAAAACACCCGTCAACAACACACCCGTCAAAATCACCCCCGTCAACAACATACCCGTCATCAACACGCCAGTCAACAACACACCCACCAACAACACGCCCATCAACAACACAACTCTCAACAACACACCAGCCAACAACACACCCATCAACAATACAACAGCCAACAACACACCTGTGAACAACACAACTGTCAACAACACACCCGTCAACAACACAACTGGCAACAACACGCCAGCCAACAACACACCCGTCAACAACACACCCGTCAACAACACACCCGTTAACAATACACCCGTCAAAAACACACCCGGCAACAACACACCCGGCAACAACAAACCCGTCAACAACACACCCATCAACAAAACACCTGTCAACAACACACCCGTCAACAACACGCCCGTCAACAACACAACCGTCAACAACACAACCGTCAACAACACATCAGCCAACAACACACCTGTCAACAACACACCTGTCAACAACACACCCATCAACAACACAACCGTTAACAAAACGCCAGCCAACAACACACCCGTGAACAACACACCCGTCAACAACACACCCGTCAACAATACACCCATCAACAACTCAACCGTCAACAACACGCCAGTCAACAACACACCCATCAATAAAACACTCGTCAACAACACACCCGTCAAAATCATGCCCGTCAACAACACACCCGTCATCAACACGCCAGTCAACAACACACCAGTCATCAACACGCCTTTCAACAACACACCCGTCAACAACACACCCGTCAACAACACACCCTTCAAAAACACACCTGTCAACAACACACACGTCATCAACACGCCTGTCAACAACACACCTGTCAACAACACACCCTTCAACAACAGACCCGTCAACAACACACCCATCAATAAAAAACCCGTCAAAAACACACCCGTCAAAATCACCCCGTCAACAACACACCCATCATCAACACGCCTCAACAACACACCCGTCAACAACACACCCGTCTACAACACAACAGCCAACAACACACCCGTCAACAACACAACAGCCAACAACACACTCGTCAACAACACACCAGCCAACAACACTCTCGTCAACAACACATCAGCCATCAACACACCAGCCAACAACACGCCTGTCAAGATCACAGCCATCAACAAAACACCCGTCAACAACACGCCCGTCAACAACACAACCATCAACAAAACAACCATCAACTACATGCCCGTCAACAACACGCCCGTCAACAACACACCCGTCAACAATACACCCGTCAAAAACAAACCCGGCAACAACACACCCGGCAACAACAAACCCGTCATCAACACACCCATCAACAACACACCCGTCAACAACACGCACGTCAACAACACAACCGTCAACAACACACCAGCCAACAACACACCTGTCAACAACACACCCGTCAACAACACAACCGTCAACAAGACACCAGCAAACAACATGCCCGTCAACAACACCCCCGTCAGCAACACTCCAGCAAACAACACACTCGTCAGCAACAAACCCGTGAACAACACAACCGTCTACAACACACCAGCCAACAACACACCCGTCAACAACACAACCGTCAACAACACACCCGTCTACAACACACCAGCCAACAACACACCCGTCAACAACACACCCGTCAACAACACACCCATCTACAACACACCATCCAACAACATACTCGTCAACAACACACCAGCCATCAACACACCCGTCAACAACACACCCTTCAAAAACACAACTGTCAACAACTCAACCGTCAACAACACGCCCGTCAACAACACACCCATCAATAAAACACTCGTCAACAACACACCCGTCAAAATCACGCCCGTCAACAACACACCCGTCATCAACACGCCAGTCAACAACACACCAGTCATCAACACGCCTGTCAACAACACAACCGTCAACAACACACCCGTCAACAACACACCCTTCAAAAACACACCTGTCAACAACACACACGTCATCAACACGCCTGTCAACAACACACCTGTCAACAACACACCCTTCAACAACAGACCCGTCAACAACTAACCCATCAATAAAAAACCCGTCAACAACACACCCGTCAAAATCACCCCCGTCAACAACACACCCATCATCAACACGCCTCAACAACACACCCGTCAACAACACACCCGTCTACAACACAACAGCCAACAACACACCCGTCAACAACACAACAGCCAACGACACACTCGTCAACAACACACCAGCCAACAACACTCTCGTCAACAACACACCAGCCAACAACACACCAGCCAACAACACGCCTGTCAAGAACACAGCCATCAACAACACACCCGTCAACAACACACCCGTCAACGAAACAACCATCAACAAAAAACCCGTCAACAACACGCCCGTCAACAACACGCCCGTCAACAACACAGCCGTCAACAACAAGCCCGTCAACAACACGCCCGTCAACAACACAGCCGTCAACAACACACCCGTCAACAACACACCAGCCAACAACACACAAGCCAACAACACGCCCTTCAACAAGACGCCCGTCAACAACACACTCGTCAACAACAGGCCCGTCAACAACACAGCCATCAACAAAACACCCATCAACAACACGCCCGTCAACAACACAGCCATCAACAAAACACCAATCAACAATACGCCCGTCAACAACACGCCCGTCAACAACACAGCCGTCAACAACACGCCCGTCAACAACACAGCCATCAACAACACGCCCGTCAACAACACGCCCGTCAACAACACCGCCGTCAACAACACAGCCATCAACAAGACGCCCGTCAACAACACACCAGTCAACAGCACTCCTGTCAACAACGCTCCCGTCAACAACACGACCGTCAACAACACGCCCGTCAACAACACACCTGTCAACAACACACCCGTCAACAACACACCTGTCAACAACACACCCGTCAACAGCACACCCGTCAACAACACACCCGTCAACAACACAGCTGTCAACAACACACCCGTCAACAACACACCCGTTAACAAAACACGCGTCACCAACACTCCCGTCAACAACACACCTGTCAACAACACGTCCGTCAACAACTCAACCGTCAACAACACACCAGTCAGCAATACGCCCGACAACAACTCAACCATCAACAACACACCCGTCAACAAAACGCTCGTCAACAACACACCTGTCAATAACATGCCCGTCAACAACACACCCGTCAACAACACACCCGCCAACAAAACGCCGGTCAAGAACACAACTGTCAACAACACAACAGCCAACAACACACCCATCAACAACACATCCGTCAACAACACACCCGTCAACAACACACACATCAACAACACACCAGCCAACAACACACCTGTCAACAACACTCCCGTCAACAACACAACTGGCAACAACACACTCGTCAGCAACAAACCCGTCAACAACACACCCATCTACAACACACCAGCCAACAACACACCCGTCAACAACACAACCGTCAACAACACACCTGTCTACAACACACCAGCCAACAACAAACCCGTCAACAACACACCCGTCTACAACACACCAGCCAACAACACACCCGTCAACAACACAACCGTCAACAACACACCCGTCTACAACACACCAGCCAACAACACACCCGTCAACAACACACCCGTCAATAACACACCAGCCAACAACACACTCGTCAACAACACACCCTTCAAAAACACAACTGTCAACAACACACACGTCATCAACACGCCTGTCAACAACACACCTGTCAACAACACACCCTTCAACAATAGACCCGTCAACAACACACACGTCAATAAAACACTCGTCAACCACACACCCGTCAAAATCAGGCCCGTCAACAACACACCCGTCATCAACACGCCAGCCAACAACACACCCGTCAAAATCACGCCCGTCAACAACACACCCGTCATCAACACGCCAGTCAACAACACAACCGTCAACAACACACCCGTCAACAACACACCCTTCAAAAACACACCTGTCAACAACACACACATCATCAACACGCCTTTCAACAACACACCCGTCAACAACACACCCTTCAACAACAGACCCGTCAACAACACACCCGTCAATAAAACACCCGTCAACAACACACCCGTCAAAATCACCCCCGTCAACAACACACTCGTCATCAACACGCCTCAACAACACACCCGTCAACAACACACCCGTCTACAACACAACAGCCAACAACACACCCGTCAACAACACAACAGCCAACAACACACTCGTCAACAACACACCAGCCAACAACACTCTCGTCAACAACACATCAGCCAACAACACACCAGCCAACAACACGCCTGTCAAGAACACAGCCATCAACAACACACCCGTCAACAACACGCCCGTCAACGAAACAACCATCAACAAAAACCCCGTCAACAACACGCCCGTCAACAACACGCCCGTGAACAACACAGCCGTCAACAACAAGCCCGTCAACAACACGCCCGTCAACAACACAGCCGTCAACAACACACCCGTCAACAACACACCAGCCAACAACACACAAGCCAACAACACGCCCTTCAACAAGACGCCCGTCAACAACACACTTGTCAACAACAGGCCCGTCAACAACACAGCCATCAACAAAACACCCGTCAACAACACGCCCGTCAACAACACAGCCATCAACAAAACACCAATCAACAATACGCCCGTCAACAACACGCCCGTCAACAACACAGCCGTCAACAACACGCCCGTCAACAACACGCCCGTCAACAACACGCCCGTCAACAACACGCCGTCAACAACACGCCCGTCAACAACACAGCCATCAGCAACACGCCCGTCAACAACACGCCCGTCAACAACACCGCCGTCAACAACACAGCCATCAACAACACGCCCGTCAACAACACGCCCGTCAACAACACCGCCGTCAACAACACAGCCATCAACAACACGCCCGTCAACAACACACCCGTCAACACCACGCCTGTCAACAATGCTCCCGTCAACAACACGCCCGTCAACAACACGCCCGTCAACAACACACCTGTCAACAACACACCCGTCAACAACACACCTGTCAACAACACACCCGTCAACAGCACACCCGTCAACAACACACCCGTCAACAACACAGCTGTCAACAACACACCCGTCAACAACACACCCGTTAACAAAACACGCGTCAGCAACACTCCCGTCAACAACACACCTGTCAACAACACACCAGCCAACAACACACAAGCCAACAACACGCCCTTCAACAAGACGCCCGTCAACAACACACTCGTCAACAACAGGCCCGTCAACAACACAGCCGTCAACAAAACACCTGTCAACAACACGCCCGTCAACAACACAGCCATCAACAAAACACCAATCAACAACACGCCCGTCAACAACACGCCCGTCAACAACACAGCCGTCAACAACACGCCTGTCAACAACACGCCCATCAACAACACGCCCGTCAACAACACGCCGTCAACAACACGCCCGTCAACAACACCGCCGTCAACAACACAGCCATCAACAACACGCCCGTCAACAACACACCCGTCAACACCACGCCTGTCAACAACACAGCCATCAACAACACGCCCGTCAACAACACGCCCGTCAACAACACGCCCGTCAACAACACGCCCGTCAACAACACACCTGTCAACAACACACCCGTCAACAACACACCTGTCAACAACACACCCGTCAACAGCACACCCGTCAACAACACACCCGTCAACAACACAGCTGTCAACAACACACCCGTCAACAACACACCCATTAACAAAACACGCGTCAGCAATACTCCCGTCAACAACACACCTGTCAACAACACGTCCGTCAACAACTCAACTGTCAACAACACACCAGTCAGCAATAAGCCCGACAACAACTCAACCATCAACAACACACCCGTCAACAAAACGCTCGTCAACAACACACCTGTCAATAACATGCCCATCAACAACACACCCGTCAACAACACACCCGCCAACAACACGCCCGTCAAGAACACAACTGTCAACAACACAACAGCCAACAACACACCCGTCAACAACACACCCGTCAACAAAAAACACATCAACAACACACCAGCCAACAACACACCTGTCAACAACACACCCGTCAACAACACAACTGACAACAACACGCCAGCCAACAACACACCCGTCAACACCACGCCTGTCAACAACACAGCCATCAACAACACGCCCGTCAACAACACGCCCGTCAACAACACGCCCGTCAACAACACGCCCGTCAACAACACACCTGTCAACAACACACCCGTCAACAACACACCTGTCAACAACACACCCGTCAACAGCACACCCGTCAACAACACACCCGTCAACAACACAGCTGTCAACAACACACCCGTCAACAACACACCCATTAACAAAACACGCGTCAGCAATACTCCCGTCAACAACACACCTGTCAACAACACGTCCGTCAACAACTCAACTGTCAACAACACACCAGTCAGCAATACGCCCGACAACAACTCAACCATCAACAACACACCCGTCAACAAAACGCTCGTCAACAACACACCTGTCAATAACATGCCCATCAACAACACACCCGTCAACAACACACCCGCCAACAACACGCCCGTCAAGAACACAACTGTCAACAACACAACAGCCAACAACACACCCGTCAACAACACACCCGTCAACAACACACACATCAACAACACACCAGCCAACAACACACCTGTCAACAACACACCCGTCAACAACACAACTGACAACAACACGCCAGCCAACAACACACCCGTCAACAACACACCCGTCAACAACACACCCGTCAACAATACACATGTCAAAAACACACCCGGCAACAACACACCCGGCAACAACAAACCCGTCAACAACACACCCGTCAACAAAACACACGTCATCAACACACCCGTCAACAACACGCCCGTCAACAACACAACCGTCAACAACACACCAGCAAACAACATGCCCGTCAACAACACCCCCGTCAGCAACACTCCAACAAACAACACACTCGTCAGCAACAAACCCGTCAACAACACACCCATCTACAACACACCAGCCAACAACACACCCGTCAACAACACAACCGTCAACAACACACCCGTCTACAACACACCAGCCAACAACAAACCCGTCAACAACACACCCGTCTACAACACACCAGCCAACAACACACCCGTCAACAACACAACCGTCAACAACACACCCGTCTACAACACACCAGCCAACAACACACCCGTCAACAACACACCCGTCAATAACACACCAGCCAACAACACACTCGTCAACAACAAACCCTTCAAAAACACAACTGTCAACAACACACACCTCATCAACATGCCTGTCAACAACACACCTGTCAACAACACACCCTTCAACAACAGACCCGTCAACAACACACACGTCAATAAAACACTCGTCAACCACACACCCGTCAAAATCACGCCCGTCAACAACACACCCGTCATCAACACGCCAGTCAACAACACACCCGTCAAAATCACGCCTGTCAACAACACACCCGTCATCAACACGCCAGTCAACAACACACCCGTCAACTACACACTCGTCATCAACACGCCTGTCAACAACACAACCGTCAACAACACACCCGTCAACAACACACCCTTCAAAAACACACCAGTCAACAACACACACGTCATCAACACGCCTTTCAACAACACACCCGTCAACAACACACCCTTCAACAACAGACCCGTCAACAACACACCCGTCAATAAAACACCCGTCAACAACACACCCGTCAAAATCACCCCCGTCAACAACATACCCGTCATCAACACGCCAGTCAACAACACACCCTTCATCAACACGCCTCAACAACACACCCGTCAAAAACACACCCATCAACAACACACCCGTCTACAACACAACAGCCAACAACACACCCGTCAACAACACAACAGCCAACAACACACTCATCAACAACACACCAGCCAACAACACTCTCGTCAACAACAAACCAGCCAACAACACACCAGCCAACAACACGCCTGTCAAGATCACAGACATCAACAACACACCCGTCAACAACACGCCCGTCAACGAAACAACCATCAACAAAACACCCGTCAACAACACGCCCGTCAACAACACGCCCGTGAACAACACAGCCGTCAACAACAAGCCCGTCAACAACACGCCCGTCAACAACACAGCCGTCAACAACACACCCGTCAACAACACACCAGACAACAACACACAAGCCAACAACACGCCCTTCAACAAGACGCCCGTCAACAACACACTCGTCAACAACAGGCCCGTCAACAACACAGCCATCAACAAAACACCCGTCAACAACACGCCCGTCAACAACACAGCCATCAACAACACGCCCGTCAACAACACGCCCGTCAACAACACGCCCGTCAACAACACGCCATCAACAACACGCCCGTCAACAACACAGCCATCAACAACACGCCCGTCAACAACACACCCGTCAACAACACACAAGCCAACAACAAGCCTGTCAACAATACACCCGTTAACAACACTCCCGTCAACAACACGCCCGTCAACAACACAGCCATCAACAACACACCCGTCAACAACACACCCGTCAACAACACACCCGTCAACAGCACACCCGTCAACAACACACCTGTCAACAACACACCCGTCAACAACACACCCGTCAACAACACACCCGTCAACAGCACACCCGTCAACAACACACCCGTCAACAACACGCCCTTCAACAAGACGCCCGTCAACAACACACTCGTCAACAACAGGCCCGTCAACAACACAGCCGTCAACAAAACACCTGTCAACAACACGCCCGTCAACAACACAGCCATCAACAAAACACCAATCAACAACACGCCCGTCAACAACACGCCCGTCAACAACACAGCCGTCAACAACACGCCTGTCAACAACACGCCCATCAACAACACGCCCGTCAACAACACGCCGTCAACAACACGCCCGTCAACAACACCGCCGTCAACAACACAGCCATCAACAACACGCCCGTCAACAACACACCCGTCAACACCACGCCTGTCAACAACACAGCCATCAACAACACGCCCGTCAACAACACGCCCGTCAACAACACGCCCGTCAACAACACGCCCGTCAACAACACACCTGTCAACAACACACCCGTCAACAACACACCTGTCAACAACACACCCGTCAACAGCACACCCGTCAACAACACACCCGTCAACAACACAGCTGTCAACAACACACCCGTCAACAACACACCCATTAACAAAACACGCGTCAGCAATACTCCCGTCAACAACACACCTGTCAACAACACGTCCGTCAACAACTCAACTGTCAACAACACACCAGTCAGCAATAAGCCCGACAACAACTCAACCATCAACAACACACCCGTCAACAAAACGCTCGTCAACAACACACCTGTCAATAACATGCCCATCAACAACACACCCGTCAACAACACACCCGCCAACAACACGCCCGTCAAGAACACAACTGTCAACAACACAACAGCCAACAACACACCCGTCAACAACACACCCGTCAACAACACACACATCAACAACACACCAGCCAACAACACACCTGTCAACAACACACCCGTCAACAACACAACTGACAACAACACGCCAGCCAACAACACACCCGTCAACACCACGCCTGTCAACAACACAGCCATCAACAACACGCCCGTCAACAACACGCCCGTCAACAACACGCCCGTCAACAACACGCCCGTCAACAACACACCTGTCAACAACACACCCGTCAACAACACACCTGTCAACAACACACCCGTCAACAGCACACCCGTCAACAACACACCCGTCAACAACACAGCTGTCAACAACACACCCGTCAACAACACACCCATTAACAAAACACGCGTCAGCAATACTCCCGTCAACAACACACCTGTCAACAACACGTCCGTCAACAACTCAACTGTCAACAACACACCAGTCAGCAATACGCCCGACAACAACTCAACCATCAACAACACACCCGTCAACAAAACGCTCGTCAACAACACACCTGTCAATAACATGCCCATCAACAACACACCCGTCAACAACACACCCGCCAACAACACGCCCGTCAAGAACACAACTGTCAACAACACAACAGCCAACAACACACCCGTCAACAACACACCCGTCAACAACACACACATCAACAACACACCAGCCAACAACACACCTGTCAACAACACACCCGTCAACAACACAACTGACAACAACACGCCAGCCAACAACACACCCGTCAACAACACACCCGTCAACAACACACCCGTCAACAATACACCTGTCAAAAACACACCCGGCAACAACACACCCGGCAACAACAAACCCGTCAACAACACACCCGTCAACAAAACACACGTCATCAACACACCCGTCAACAACACGCCCGTCAACAACACAACCGTCAACAACACACCAGCAAACAACATGCCCGTCAACAACACCCCCGTCAGCAACACTCCAACAAACAACACACTCGTCAGCAACAAACCCGTCAACAACACACCCATCTACAACACACCAGCCAACAACACACCCGTCAACAACACAACCGTCAACAACACACCCGTCTACAACACACCAGCCAACAACAAACCCGTCAACAACACACCCGTCTACAACACACCAGCCAACAACACACCCGTCAACAACACAACCGTCAACAACACACCCGTCTACAACACACCAGCCAACAACACACCCGTCAACAACACACCCGTCAATAACACACCAGCCAACAACACACTCGTCAACAACAAACCCTTCAAAAACACAACTGTCAACAACACACACCTCATCAACACGCCTGTCAACAACACACCTGTCAACAACACACCCTTCAACAACAGACCCGTCAACAACACACACGTCAATAAAACACTCGTCAACCACACACCCGTCAAAATCACGCCCGTCAACAACACACCCGTCATCAACACGCCAGTCAACAACACACCCGTCAAAATCACGCCTGTCAACAACACACCCGTCATCAACACGCCAGTCAACAACACACCCGTCAACTACACACTCGTCATCAACACGCCTGTCAACAACACAACCGTCAACAACACACCCGTCAACAACACACCCTTCAAAAACACACCAGTCAACAACACACACGTCATCAACACGCCTTTCAACAACACACCCGTCAACAACACACCCTTCAACAACAGACCCGTCAACAACACACCCGTCAATAAAACACCCGTCAACAACACACCCGTCAAAATCACCCCCGTCAACAACATACCCGTCATCAACACGCCAGTCAACAACACACCCTTCATCAACACGCCTCAACAACACACCCGTCAAAAACACACCCATCAACAACACACCCGTCTACAACACAACAGCCAACAACACACCCGTCAACAGCACAACAGCCAACAACACACTCATCAACAACACACCAGCCAACAACACTCTCGTCAACAACACACCAGCCAACAACACACCAGCCAACAACACGCCTGTCAAGATCACAGACATCAACAACACAC
Source organism: Isurus oxyrinchus (assembly GCA_026770705.1). Classification (NCBI taxonomy): domain Eukaryota; kingdom Metazoa; phylum Chordata; class Chondrichthyes; order Lamniformes; family Lamnidae; genus Isurus; species Isurus oxyrinchus. Next base: position 1,221,836 of record JANJGN010000030.1, on the reverse strand, counting down.
CCGTCAACAACACGCCCGTCAACGAAACAACCATCAACAAAACACCCGTCAACAACACGCCCGTCAACAACACGCCCGTGAACAACACAGCCGTCAACAACAAGCCCGTCAACAACACGCCCGTCAACAACACAGCCGTCAACAACACACCCGTCAACAACACACCAGACAACAACACACAAGCCAACAACACGCCCTTCAACAAGACGCCCGTCAACAACACACTCGTCAACAACAGGCCCGTCAACAACACAGCCATCAACAAAACACCCGTCAACAACACGCCCGTCAACAACACAGCCATCAACAACACGCCCGTCAACAACACGCCCGTCAACAACACGCCCGTCAACAACACGCCATCAACAACACGCCCGTCAACAACACAGCCATCAACAACACGCCCGTCAACAACACACCCGTCAACAACACACAAGCCAACAACAAGCCTGTCAACAATACACCCGTTAACAACACTCCCGTCAACAACACGCCCGTCAACAACACAGCCATCAACAACACACCCGTCAACAACACACCCGTCAACAACACACCCGTCAACAGCACACCCGTCAACAACACACCCGTCAACAACACACCCGTCAACAACACACCCGTCAACAACACACCCGTCAACAGCACACCCGTCAACAACACACCCGTCAACAACACAGCTGTCAACAACACACCCGTCAACAACACACCCGTTAACAAAACACGTGTCAGCAACACTCCCGTCAACAACACACCTGTCAACAACACGTCCGTCAACAACTCAACTGTCAACAACACACCAGTCAGCAATACGCCCGACAACAACTCAACCATCAACATCACACCCGTCAACAAAACACTCGTCAACAACACACCTGTCAATAACATGCCCGTCAACAACACACCCGTCAACAACACACCCGCCAACAACACGCCCGTCAAGAACACAACTGTCAACAACACAACAGCCAACAACACACCCGTCAACAACACACCCGTCAACAACGCACCCATCAACAACACACACATCAACAACACACCAGCCAACAACACACCTGTCAACAACACACCCGTCAACAACACAACTGACAACAACACGCCAGCCAACAACACACCCGTCAACAACACACCCGTCAACAACACACCCGTCAACAATACACCTGTCAAAAACACACCCGGCAACAACACACCCGGCAACAACAAACCCGTCAACAACACAGCCGTCAACAAAACACACGTCATCAACACACCCGTCAACAACACGCCCGTCAACAACACAACCGTCAACAACACACCAGCAAACAACATGGCCGTCAACAACACCCCCGTCAGCAACACTCCAACAAACAACACACTCGTCAGCAACAAACCCGTCAACAACACACCCATCTACAACACACCAGCCAACAACACACCCGTCAACAACACAACCGTCAACAACACACCCGTCTACAACACACCAGCCAACAACAAACCCGTCAACAACACACCCGTCTACAACACACCAGCCAACAACACACCCATCAACAACACAACCGTCAACAACACACCCGTCTACAACACACCAGCCAACAACACACCCGTCAACAACACACCCGTCAATAACACACCAGCCAACAACACACTCGTCAACAACACACCCTTCAAAAACACAACTGTCAACAACACACACGTCATCAACACGCCTGTCAACAACACACCTGTCAACAACACACCCTTCAACAACAGACCCGTCAACAACACACACGTCAATAAAACACTCGTCAACCACACACCCGTCAAAATCACGCCCGTCAACAACACACCCGTCATCAACACGCCAGTCAACAACACACCCGTCAAAATCACGCCTGTCAACAACACACCCGTCATCAACACGCCAGTCAACAACACACCCGTCAACTACACACTCGTCATCAACACGCCTGTCAACAACACAAGCGTCAACAACACACCCTTCAACAACACACCCTTCAAAAACACACCTGTCAACAACACACACGTCATCAACACGCCTTTCAACAACACACCCGTCAACAACACACCCTTCAACAACAGACCCGTCAACAACACACCCGTCAATAAAACACCCGTCAACAACACACCCGTCAAAATCACCCCCGTCAACAACATACCCGTCATCAACACGCCAGTCAACAACACACCCATCAACAACACACCCGTCTACAACACAACAGCCAACAACACACCCGTCAACAACACAACAGCCAACAACACACTCGTCAACAACACACCAGCCAACAACACTCTCGTCAACAACACACCAGCCAACAACACGCCAGCCAACAACACGCCTGTCAAGATCACAGCCATCAACAACACACCCGTCAACAACACGCCCGTCAACGAAACAACCATCAACAAAACACCCGTCAACAACACGCCCGTCAACAACACGCCCGTGAACAACACAGCCGTCAACAACAAGCCCGTCAACAACACGCACGTCAACAACACAGCCGTCAACAACACACCCGTCAACAACACACCAGCCAACAACACACAAGCCAACAACACGCCCATCAACAAGACGCCCGTCAACAACACACTCGTCAACAACAGGCCCGTCAACAACACAGCCATCAACAAAACACCCGTCAACAACACGCCCGTCAACAACACAGCCATCAACAACACGCCCGTCAACAACACGCCCGTCAACAACACGCCATCGACAACACGCCCGTCAACAACACAGCCATCAACAACACGCCCGTCAACAACACACCCGTCAACAACACACAAGCCAGCAACAAGCCTGTCAACAATACACCCGTTAACAACACTCTCGTCAACAACACGCCCGTCAACAACACAGCCATCAACAACACACCCGTCAACAACACACGCGTCAACAACACACCCGTCAACAGCACACCCGTCAACAACACACCCGTCAACAACACACCTGTCAACAACACACCTGTCAACAACACACCCCTCAACAAAACACCCGTCAGCAACACTCCCGTCAACAACACACCCGTCAACAACACGTCCGTCAACAACTCAACCGTCAACAACACACCAGTCAGCAATACGCCCGACAACAACTCAACCATCAACAACACACCCATCAACAAAACGCTCGTCAACAACAGACCTGTCAATAACATGCCCGTCAACAACACACCCGTCAACAACACACCCACCAACAACACGACCATCAACAACACAACTCTCAACAACACACCAGCCAACAACACACCCATCAACAATACAACAGCCAACAACACATCTGTCAACAACACAACTGTCAACAACACACCCGTCAACAACACAACTGGCAACAACACGCCAGCCAACAACACACCCGTCAACAACACACCCATCAACAAAACACCTGTCAACAACACACCCGTCAACAACACGCCCGTCAACAACACAACCGTCAACAACACAACCGTCAACAACACATCAGCCAACAACACACCTGTCAAAAACACACCTGTCAACAACACACCCATCAACAACACAACCGTTAACAAAACGCCAGCCAACAACACACCCGTCAACAACACACCCGTCAACAACACACCCGTCAACAATACACCCATCAACAACTCAACCGTCAACAACACGCCCGTCAACAACACACCCATCAATAAAACACTCGTCAACAACACACCCGTCAAAATCATGCCCGTCAACAACACACCCGTCATCAACACGCCAGTCAACAACACACCAGTCATCAACACGCCTGTCAACAACACACCCGTCAACAACACACCCGTCAACAACACACCCTTCAAAAACACACCTGTCAACAACACACACGTCATCAACACGCCTGTCAACAACACACCTGTCAACAACACACCCTTCAACAACAGACCCGTCAACAACACACCCATCAATAAAAAACCCGTCAACAACACACCCGTCAAAATCACCCCCGTCAACAACACACCCGTCATCAACACGCCTCAACAACACACCCGTCAACAACACACCCGTCTACAACACAACAGCCAACAACACACCCGTCAACAACACAACAGCCAACAACACACTCATCAACAACACACCAGCCAACAACACTCTCGTCAACAACACATCAGCCAACAACACACCAGCCAACAACATGCCTGTCAAGAAGACAGCCATCAACAACACACCCGTCAACAACACGCCCGTCAACGAAACAACCATCAACAAAAAACCCGGCAACAACACGCCCGTCAACAACACGCCCGTGAACAACACAGCCGTCAACAACAAGCCCGTCAACAACACGCCCGTCAACAACACAGCCGTCAACAACACACCCGTCAACAACACACCAGCCAACAACACACAAGCCAACAACACGCCCTTCAACAAGACGCCCGTCAACAACACACTCGTCAACAACAGGCCCGTCAACAACACAGCCGTCAACAAAACACCCGTCAACAACACGCCCGTCAACAACACAGCCATCAACAAAACACCAATCAACAATACGCCCGTCAACAACACGCCCGTCAACAACACAGCCGTCAACAACACGCCCGTCAACAACACGCCCGTCAACAACACGCCCGTCAACAACACGCCGTCAACAACACGCCCGTCAACAACACAGCCATCAACAACACGCCCGTCAACAACACGCCCGTCAACAACACCGCCGTCAACAACACAGCCATCAACAACACGCCCGTCAACAACACACCCGTCAACACCACGCCTGTCAACAACACAGCCATCAACAACACGCCCGTCAACAACACGCCCGTCAACAACACCGCCGTCAACAACACAGCCATCAACAACACGCCCGTTAACAACACACCCGTCAACACCACGCCTGTCAACAATGCTCCCGTCAACAACACGCCCGTCAACAACACAGCCATCAACAACACGCCCGTCAACAACACGCCCGTCAACAACACGCCCGTCAACAACACGCCGTCAACAACACGCCCGTCAACAACACAGCCATCAACAACACGCCCGTCAACAACACACCCGTCAACAACACACAAGCCAACAACAAGCCTGTCAACAATACACCCGTTAACAGCACTCTCGTCAACAACACGCCCGTCAACAACACAGCCATCAACAACACACCCGTCAACAAGACACCCGTCAACAACACACCCGTCAACAGCACACCCGTCAACAACACACCCGTCAACAACACACCTGTCAACAACACACCTGTCAACAACACACCCATCAACAAAACACCCGTCAGCAACACTCCCGTCAACAACACACCCGGCAACAACACGTCCGTCAACAACTCAACCGTCAACAACACACCAGTCAGCAATACGCCCGACAACAACTCAACCATCAACAACACACCTGTCAACAAAACGCTCGTCAACAACACACCTGTCAATAACATGCCCGTCAACAACACACCCGTCAACAACACACCCACCAACAACACGCCCATCAACAACACAACTCTCAACAACACACCAGCCAACAACACACCCATCAACAATACAACAGCCAACAACACACCTGTCAACAACACAACTGTCAACAACACACCCGTCAACAACACAACTGGCAACAACACGCCAGCCAACAACACACCCGTCAACAACACACCCGTCAACAACACACCCGTTAACAATACACCCGTCAAAAACACACCCGGCAACAACACACCCGGCAACAACAAACGCGTCAACAACACACCCATCAACAAAACACCTGTCAACAACACACCCGTCAACAACACGCCCGTCAACAACACAACCGTCAACAACACAACCGTCAACAACACATCAGCCAACAACACACCTGTCAACAACACACCTGTCAACAACACACCCATCAACAACACAACCGTTAACAAAACGCCAGCCAACAACACACCCGTCAACAACAAATCCGTCAACAACACACCCGTCAACAATACACCCATCAACAACTCAACCGTCAACAACACGCCAGTCAACAACACACCCATCAATAAAACACTCGTCAACAACACACCCGTCAAAATCATGCCCGTCAACAACACACCCGTCATCAACACACCCGTCAACAACACACCTGTCAACAACACACCCGTCAACAGCACACCCGTCAACAACACACCCGTCAACAACACAGCTGTCAAAAACACACCCGTCAACAACACACCCGTTAACAAAACACGCGTCAGCAACACTCCCGTCAACAACACACCTGTCAACAACACGTCCGTCAACAACTCAACCGTCAACAACACACCAGTCAGCAATACGCCCGACAACAACTCAACCATCAACAACACACACCCGTCAACAAAACGCTCGTCAACAACACACCTGTCAATAACATGCCCGTCAACAACACACCCGTCAACAACACACCCGCCAACAACACGCCCGTCAAGAACACAACTGTCAACAACACAACAGCCAACAACACACCCGTCAACAAAACACCCGTCAACAACACACCCGTCAACAACACACACATCAACAACACACCAGCCAACAACACACCTGTCAACAACACACCCGTCAACAACACAACTGGCAACAACACGCCAGCCAACAACACACCCGTCAACAACACACCCGTCAACAACACACCCGTCAACAATACACCTGTCAAAAACACACCCGGCAACAACACACCCGGCAACAACAAACCCGTCAACAACACACCCGTCAACAAAACACACGTCATCAACACACCCGTCAACAACACGCCCGTCAACAACACAACCGTCAACAACACACCAGCAAACAACATGCCCGTCAACAACACCCCCGTCAGCAACACTCCAACAAACAACACACTCGTCAGCAACAAACCCGTCAACAACACACCCATCTACAACACACCAGCCAACAACACACCCGTCAACAACACAACCGTCAACAACACACCCGTCTACAACACACCAGCCAACAACAAACCCGTCAACAACACACCCGTCTACAACACACCAGCCAACAACACACCCGTCAACAACACAACCGTCAACAACACACCCGTCTACAACACACCAGCCAACAACACACCCGTCAACAACACACCCGTCAATAACACACCAGCCAACAACACACACGTCATCAACACGCCTGTCAACAACACACCTGTCAACAACACACCCTTCAACAACAGACCCGTCAACAACACACACGTCAATAAAACACTCGTCAACCACACACCCGTCAAAATCACGCCCGTCAAAAACACACCCGTCATCAACACGCCAGTCAACAACACACCCGTCAAAATCACGCCCGTCAACAACACACCCGTCATCAACACGCCAGTCAACAACACACCCGTCAACTACACACTCGTCATCAACACGCCTGTCAACAACACAAGCGTCAACAACACACCCTTCAACAACACACCCTTCAAAAACACACCTGTCAACAACACACACGTCATCAACACGCCTTTCAACAACACACCCGTCAACAACACACCCTTCAACAACAGACCCGTCAACAACACACCCGTCAATAAAACACCCGTCAACAACGCACCCGTCAAAATCACCCCCGTCAACAACATACCCGTCATCAACACGCCAGTCAACAACACACCCGTCATCAACACGCCTCAACAACACACCCATCAAAAACACACCCATCAACAACACACCCGTCTACAACACAACAGCCAACAACACACCCGTCAACAACACAACAGCCAACAACACACTCGTCAACAACACGCCAGCCAACAACACTCTCGTCAACAACAAACCAGCCAACAACACACCAGCCAACAACACGCCTGTCAAGATCACAGCCATCAACAACACACCCGTCAACAACACGCCCGTCAATGAAACAACCATCAACAAAACACCCGTCAACAACACGCCCGTCAACAACACGCCCGTGAACAACACAGCCGTCAACAACAAGCCCGTCAACAACACGCCCGTCAACAACACAGCCGTCAACAACACACCCGTCAACAACACACGAGCCAACAACACACAAGCCAACAACACACCCTTCAACAAGACACCCGTCAACAACACACTCGTCAACAACAGGCCCGTCAACAACACCGCCTTCAACAAAACACCCGTCAACAACACGCCCGTCAACAACACAGCCATCAACAACACGCCCGTCAACAACACGCCCGTCAACAACACGCCCGTCAACAACACGCCATCAACAACACACCCGTCAACAGCACACCCGTCAACAACACACCCGTCAACAACACACCTGTCAACAACACACCTGTCAACAACACACCCATCAACAAAACACCCGTCAGCAACACTCCCGTCAACAACACACCCGTCAACAACACGTCCGTCAACAACTCAACCGTCAACAACACACCAGTCAGCAATACGCCCGACAACAACTCAACCATCAACAACACACCCATCAACAAAACGCTCGTCAACAACAGACCTGTCAATAACATGCCCGTCAACAACACACCCGTCAACAACACACCCACCAACAACACGACCATCAACAACACAACTGTCAACAACACACCAGCCAACAACACACCCATCAACAATACAACAGCCAACAACACATCTGTCAACAACACAACTGTCAACAACACACCCGTCAACAACACAACTGGCAACAACACGCCAGCCAACAACACACCCGTCAACAACACACCCATCAACAAAACACCTGTCAACAACACACCCGTCAACAACACGCCCGTCAACAACACAACCGTCAACAACACAACCGTCAACAACACATCAGCCAACAACACACCTGTCAAAAACACACCTGTCAACAACACACCCATCAACAACACAACCGTTAACAAAACGCCAGCCAACAACACACCCGTCAACAACACACCCGTCAACAACACACCCGTCAACAATACACCCATCAACAACTCAACCGTCAACAACACGCCCGTCAACAACACACCCATCAATAAAACACTCGTCAACAACACACCCGTCAAAATCATGCCCGTCAACAACACACCTGTCATCAACACGCCAGTCAACAACACACCAGTCATCAACACGCCTGTCAACAACACACCCGTCAACAACACACCCGTCAACAACACACCCTTCAAAAACACACCTGTCAACAACACACACGTCATCAACACGCCTGTCAACAACACACCTGTCAACAACACACCCTTCAACAACAGACCCGTCAACAACACACCCATCAATAAAAAACCCGTCAACAACACACCCGTCAAAATCACCCCCGTCAACAACACACCCGTCATCAACACGCCTCAACAACACACCCGTCAACAACACACCCGTCTACAACACAACAGCCAACAACACACCCGTCAACAACACAACAGCCAACAACACACTCATCAACAACACACCAGCCAACAACACTCTCGTCAACAACACATCAGCCAACAACACACCAGCCAACAACACGCCTGTCAAGAAGACAGCCATCAACAACACACCCGTCAACAACACGCCCGTCAACGAAACAACCATCAACAAAAAACCCGTCAACAACACGCCCGTCAACAACACGCCCGTGAACAACACAGCCGTCAACAACAAGCCCGTCAACAACACGCCCGTCAACAACACAGCCGTCAACAACACACCCGTCAACAACACACCAGCCAACAACACACAAGCCAACAACACGCCCTTCAACAAAACGCTCGTCAACAACACACCTGTCAATAACATGCCCGTCAACAACACACCCGTCAACAACACACCCGCCAACAACATGCCCGTCAAGAACACAACTGTCAACAACACAACAGCCAACAACACACCCGTCAACAAAACACCCGTCAACAACACACCCGTCAACAACACACACATCAACAACACACCAGCCAACAACACACCTGTCAACAACACACCCGTCAACAACACAACTGGCAACAACACGCCCGCCAACAACACACCCGTCAACAACACACCCGTCAACAACACACCCGTCAACAATACACATGTCAAAAACACACCTGGCAACAACACACCCGGCAACAACAAACCCGTCAACAACACACCCGTCAACAAAACACACGTCATCAACACACCCGTCAACAACACGCCCGTCAACAACACAACCGTCAACAACACACCAGCAAACAACATGCCCGTCAACAACACCCCCGTCAGCAACACTCCAACAAACAACACACTCGTCAGCAACAAACCCGTCAACAACACACCCATCTACAACACACCAGCAACAACACACCCGTCAACAACACAACCGTCAACAACACACCCGTCTACAACACACCAGCCAACAACAAACCCGTCAACAACACACCCGTCTACAACACACCAGCCAACAACACACCCGTCAACAACACAACCGTCAACAACACACCCGTCTACAACACACCAGCCAACAACACACCCGTCAACAACACACCCGTCAATAACACACCAGCCAACAACACACACGTCATCAACACGCCTGTCAACAACACACCTGTCAACAACACACCCTTCAACAACAGACCCGTCAACAACACACACGTCAATAAAACACTCGTCAACCACACACCCGTCAAAATCACGCCCGTCAAAAACACACCCGTCATCAACACGCCAGTCAACAACACACCCGTCAAAATCACGCCCGTCAACAACACACCCGTCATCAACACGCCAGTCAACAACACACCCGTCAACTACACACTCGTCATCAACACGCCTGTCAACAACACAAGCGTCAACAACACACCCTTCAACAACACACCCTTCAAAAACACACCTGTCAACAACACACACGTCATCAACACGCCTTTCAACAACACACCCGTCAACAACACACCCTTCAACAACAGACCCGTCAACAACACACCCGTCAATAAAACACCCGTCAACAACGCACCCGTCAAAATCACCCCCGTCAACAACATACCCGTCATCAACACGCCAGTCAACAACACACCCGTCATCAACACGCCTCAACAACACACCCATCAAAAACACACCCATCAACAACACACCCGTCTACAACACAACAGCCAACAACACACCCGTCAACAACACAACAGCCAACAACACACTCGTCAACAACACGCCAGCCAACAACACTCTCGTCAACAACAAACCAGCCAACAACACACCAGCCAACAACACGCCTGTCAAGATCACAGCCATCAACAACACACCCGTCAACAACACGCCCGTCAATGAAACAACCATCAACAAAACACCCGTCAACAACACGCCCGTCAACAACACGCCCGTGAACAACACAGCCGTCAACAACAAGCCCGTCAACAACACGCCCGTCAACAACACAGCCGTCAACAACACACCCGTCAACAACACACGAGCCAACAACACACAAGCCAACAACACGCCCTTCAACAAGACACCCGTCAACAACACACTCGTCAACAACAGGCCCGTCAACAACACCGCCTTCAACAAAACACCCGTCAACAACACGCCCGTCAACAACACAGCCATCAACAACACGCCCGTCAACAACACGCCCGTCAACAACACGCCCGTCAACAACACGCCGTCAACAACACGCCCGTCAACAACACAGCCATCAACAACACGCCCGTCAACAACACACCCGTCAACAACACACAAGCCAACAACAAGCCTGTCAACAATACACCCGTTAACAACACTCTCGTCAACAACACGCCCGTCAACAACACAGCCTTCAACAACACACCCGTCAACAACACACCCGTCAACAACACACCCGTCAACAGCACACCCGTCAACAACACACCCGTCAACAACACACCTGTCAACAACACACCTGTCAACAACACACCCATCAACAAAACACCCGTCAGCAACACTCCCGTCAACAACACACCCGTCAACAACACGTCCGTCAACAACTCAACCATCAACAACACACCAGTCAGCAATATGCCCGACAACAACTCAACCATCAACAACACACCCATCAACAAAACGCTCGTCAACAACACACCTGTCAATAACATGCCCGTCAACAACACACCCGTCAACAACACACCCGCCAACAACACGCCCGTCAACAACACAACTCTCAACAACACACCAGCCAACAACACACCCATCAAGAATACAACAGCCAACAACACACCTGTCAACAACACAACTGTCAACAACACACCCGTCAACAACACAACTGGCAACAACACGCCAGCTAACAACACACCCGTCAACAACACACCCGTTAACAACACACCCGTTAACAATACACCCGTCAAAAACACACCCGTCAACAACACACCCGGCAACAACAAACCCGTCAACAACACACCCGTCAACAAAACACCTGTCAACAACACACCCGTCAACAACACGCCCGTCAACAACACAACCGTCAACAACACAACCGTCAACAACACATCAGCCAACAACACACCTGTCAACAACACACCTGTCAACAACACACCCATCAACAACACAACCGTTAACAACACGCCAGCCAACAACACACCCGTCAACAACACACCCGTCAACAACACACCCGTCAACAATACACCCGTCAAAAACAAACCCGGCAACAACACACCCGGCAACAACAAACCCGTCAACAACACGCACGTCAACAACACAACCGTCAACAACACACCAGCCAACAACACACCTGTCAACAACACACCCGTCAACAACACAACCGTCAACAAGACACCAGCAAACAACATGCCCGTCAACAACACCCCCGTCAGCAACACTCCAGCAAACAACACACTCGTCAGCAACAAACCCGTGAACAACACAACCGTCTACAACACACCAGCCAACAACACACCCGTCAACAACACAACCTTCAACAACACACCCGTCTACAACACACCAGCCAACAACACACCCGTCAACAACACACCCGTCAACAACACACCCATCTACAACACACCATCCAACAACACACTCGTCAACAACACACCAGCCATCAACACACCCGTCAACAACACACCCTTCAAAAACACAACTGTCAACAACTCAACCATCAACAACACGCCCGTCAACAACACACCCATCAATAAAACACTCGTCAACAACACACCCGTCAAAATCACGCCCGTCAACAACACACCCGTCATCAACACGCCAGTCAACAACACACCAGTCATCAACACGCCTGTCAACAACACACTCGTCAACAACACACCCGTCAACAACACACCCTTCAAAAACACACCTGTCAACAACACACACGTCATCAACACGCCTGTCAACAACATACCTGTCAACAATACACCCTTCAACAACAGACCCGTCAACAACACACCCATCAATAAAAAACCCGTCAACAACACACCCGTCAAAATCACCCCCGTCAACAACACACCCATCATCAACACGCCTCAACAACACACCCATCAACAACACACCTGTCTACAAAACAACAGCCAACAACACACCCGTCAACAACACAACAGCCAACAACACACTCGTCAACAACACACCAGCCAACAACACTCTCGTCAACAACACACCAGCCAACAACACACCAGCCAACAACACGCCTGTCAAGAACACAGCCATCAACAACACACCCGTCAACAACACACCCGTCAACGAAACAACCATCAACAAAAAACCCGTCAACAACACACCCGTCAACAACACGCCCGTGAACAACACAGCCGTCAACAACAAGCCCGTCAACAACACGCCCGTCAACAACACAGCCGTCAACAACACACCCGTCAACAACACACCAGCCAACAACACACAAGCCAACAACACGCCCTTCAACAAGACGCCCGTCAACAACACACTCGTCAACAACAGGCCCGTCAACAATACAGCCATCAACAAAACACCCATCAACAACACGCCCGTCAACAACACAGCCATCAACAAAACACCAATCAACAATATGCCCGTCAACAACACGCCCGTCAACAACACAGCCGTCAACAACACGCCCGTCAACAACACAGCCATCAACAACACGCCCGTCAACAACACGCCCGTCAACAACACCGCCGTCAACAACACAGCCATCAACAAGACGCCCGTCAACAACACACCCATCAACAGCACTCCTGTCAACAACGCTCCCGTCAACAACACGCCCGTCAACAACACGCCCGTCAACAACACACCTGTCAACAACACACCCGTCAACAACACACCTGTCAACAACACACCCGTCAACAGCACACCCGTCAACAACACACCCGTTAACAAAACACGCGTCAGCAACACTCCCGTCAACAACACACCTGTCAGCAACACGTCCGTCAACAACTCAACCGTCAACAACACACCAGTCAGCAATACGCCCGACAACAACTCAACCATCAACAACACACCCGTCAACAAAACGCTCGTCAACAACACACCTGTCAATAACATGCCCGTCAACAACACACCCGTCAACAACACACCCGCCAACAACACGCCCGTCAAGAAAACAACTGTCAACAACACAACAGCGAACAACACACCCGTCAACAACACATCCGTCAACAACACAACCGTCAACAACACACACATCAACAACACACCAGCCAACAACACACCTGTCAACAACACACCCGTCAACAACACAACTGGCAACAACACACTTGTCAGCAACAAACCCGTCAACAACACACCCACCTACAACACACCAGCCAACAACACACCCGTCAACAACACAACCGTCAACAACACACCCGTCTACAACACACCAGCCAACACAAACCCGTCAACAACATGCCCGTCTACAACACACCAGCGAACAACACACCCGTCAACAACACAACCGTCAACAACACACCCGTCTACAACACACCAGCCAACAACACACCCGTCAACAACACACCCGTCAACAACACACCAGCCAACAACACACTCGTCAACAACACACCCTTCAAAAACACAACTGTCAACAACACACACGTCATCAACACGCCTGTCAACAACACACCTGTCAACAACACACCCTTCAACAACAGACCCGTCAACAACACACACGTCAATAAAACACCCGTCAACAACACACCCACCAACAACACGCCCATCAACAACACAACTCTCAACAACACACCAGCCAACAACACACCCATCTGTTGATGCAACAGATACAACAGCCAACAACACATCTGTCAACAACACAACTGTCAACAACACACCCGTCAACAACACAACTGGCAACAACACGCCAGCCAACAACACACCCGTCAACAACACACCCATCAACAAAACACCTGTCAACAACACGCCCGTCAACAACACGCCCGTCAACAACACAACCGTCAACAACACAACCGTCAACAACACATCAGCCAACAACACACCTGTCAAAAACACACCTGTCAACAACACACCCATCAACAACACAACCGTTAACAAAACGCCAGCCAACAACACACCCGTCAACAACACACCCGTCAACAACACACCCGTCAACAATACACCCATCAACAACTCAACCGTCAACAACACGCCCGTCAACAACACACCCATCAATAAAACACTCGTCAACAACACACCCGTCAAAATCATGCCCGTCAACAACACACCCGTCAAAATCACCCCCGTCAACAACACACCCGTCATCAACACGCCTCAACAACACACCCGTCAACAACACACCCGTCTACAACACAACAGCCAACAACACACCCGTCAACAACACAACAGCCAACAACACACTCATCAACAACACACCAGCCAACAACACTCTCGTCAACAACACATCAGCCAACAACACGCCAGCCAACAACACGCCTGTCAAGAAGACAGCCATCAACAACACACCCGTCAACAACACGCCCGTCAACAACACAGCCATCAACAACACACCCGTCAACAAGACACCCGTCAACAACACACCCGTCAACAGCACACCCGTCAACAACACACCCGTCAACAACACACCTGTCAACAACACACCTGTCAACAACACACCCATCAACAAAACACCCGTCAGCAACACTCCCGTCAACAACACACCCGGCAACAACACGTCCGTCAACAACTCAACCGTCAACAACACACCAGTCAGCAATACGCCCGACAACAACTCAACCATCAACAACACACCCATCAACAAAACGCTCGTCAACAACACACCTGTCAATAACATGCCCGTCAACAACACACCCGTCAACAACACACCCACCAACAACACGCCCATCAACAACACAACTCTCAACAACACACCAGCCAACAGCACACCCATCAACAATACAACAGCCAACAACACACCTGTCAACAACACAACTGTCAACAACACACCCGTCAACAACACAACTGGCAACAACACGCCAGCCAACAACACACCCGTCAACAACACACCCGTCAACAACACACCCGTTAACAATACACCTGTCAAAAACACACCCTTCAACAACAGACCCGTCAACAACACACCCATCAATAAAAAACCCGTCAACAACACACCCGTCAAAATCACCCCCGTCAACAACACACCCATCATCAACACGCCTCAACAACACACCCATCAACAACACACCTGTCTACAACACAACAGCCAACAACACACCCGTCAACAACACAACAGCCAACAACAAACTCGTCAACAACACACCAGCCAACAACACTCTCGTCAACAACACACCAGCCAACAACACACCAGCCAACAACACGCCTGTCAAGAACACAGCCATCAACAACACACCCGTCAACAACACACCCGTCAACGAAACAACCATCAACAAAAAACCCGTCAACAACACACCCGTCAACAACACGCCCGTGAACAACACAGCCGTCAACAACAAGCCCGTCAACAACACGCCCGTCAACAACACAGCCGTCAACAACACACCCGTCAACAACACACCAGCCAACAACACACAAGCCAACAACACGCCCTTCAACAAGACGCCCGTCAACAACACACTCGTCAACAACAGGCCCGTCAACAATACAGCCATCAACAAAACACCCATCAACAACACGCCCGTCAACAACACAGCCATCAACAAAACACCAATCAACAATATGCCCGTCAACAACACGCCCGTCAACAACACAGCCGTCAACAACACGCCCGTCAACAACACAGCCATCAACAACACGCCCGTCAACAACACGCCCGTCAACAACACCGCCGTCAACAACACAGCCATCAACAAGACGCCCGTCAACAACACACCCGTCAACAGCACTCCTGTCAACAACGCTCCCGTCAACAACACGCCCGTCAACAACACGCCCGTCAACAACACACCTGTCAACAACACACCCGTCAACAACACACCTGTCAACAACACACCCGTCAACAGCACACCCGTCAACAACACACCCGTTAACAAAACACGCGTCAGCAACACTCCCGTCAACAACACACCTGTCAGCAACACGTCCGTCAACAACTCAACCGTCAACAACACACCAGTCAGCAATACGCCCGACAACAACTCAACCATCAACAACACACCCGTCAACAAAACGCTCGTCAACAACACACCTGTCAATAACATGCCCGTCAACAACACACCCGTCAACAACACACCCGCCAACAACACGCCCGTCAAGAAAACAACTGTCAACAACACAACAGCGAACAACACACCCGTCAACAACACATCCGTCAACAACACACCCGTCAACAACACACACATCAACAACACACCAGCCAACAACACACCTGTCAACAACACACCCGTCAACAACACAACTGGCAACAACACACTTGTCAGCAACAAACCCGTCAACAACACACCCACCTACAACACACCAGCCAACAACACACCCGTCAACAACACAACCGTCAACAACACACCCGTCTACAACACACCAGCCAACACAAACCCGTCAACAACATGCCCGTCTACAACACACCAGCGAACAACACACCCGTCAACAACACAACCGTCAACAACACACCCGTCTACAACACACCAGCCAACAACACACCCGTCAACAACACACCCGTCAATAACACACCAGCCAACAACACACTCGTCAACAACACACCCTTCAAAAACACAACTGTCAACAACACACACGTCATCAACACGCCTGTCAACAACACACCTGTCAACAACACACCCTTCAACAACAGACCCGTCAACAACACACACGTCAATAAAACACCCGTCAACAACACACCCACCAACAACACGCCCATCAACAACACAACTCTCAACAACACACCAGCCAACAACACACCCATCTGTTGATGCAACAGATACAACAGCCAACAACACATCTGTCAACAACACAACTGTCAACAACACACCCGTCAACAACACAACTGGCAACAACACGCCAGCCAACAACACACCCGTCAACAACACACCCATCAACAAAACACCTGTCAACAACACGCCCGTCAACAACACGCCCGTCAACAACACAACCGTCAACAACACAACCGTCAACAACACATCAGCCAACAACACACCTGTCAAAAACACACCTGTCAACAACACACCCATCAACAACACAACCGTTAACAAAACGCCAGCCAACAACACACCCGTCAACAACACACCCGTCAACAACACACCCGTCAACAATACACCCATCAACAACTCAACCGTCAACAACACGCCCGTCAACAACACACCCATCAATAAAACACTCGTCAACAACACACCCGTCAAAATCATGCCCGTCAACAACACACCCGTCAAAATCACCCCCGTCAACAACACACCCGTCATCAACACGCCTCAACAACACACCCGTCAACAACACACCCGTCTACAACACAACAGCCAACAACACACCCGTCAACAACACAACAGCCAACAACACACTCATCAACAACACACCAGCCAACAACACTCTCGTCAACAACACATCAGCCAACAACACGCCAGCCAACAACACGCCTGTCAAGAAGACAGCCATCAACAACACACCCGTCAACAACACGCCCGTCAACAACACAGCCATCAACAACACACCCGTCAACAAGACACCCGTCAACAACACACCCGTCAACAGCACACCCGTCAACAACACACCCGTCAACAACACACCTGTCAACAACACACCTGTCAACAACACACCCATCAACAAAACACCCGTCAGCAACACTCCCGTCAACAACACACCCGGCAACAACACGTCCGTCAACAACTCAACCGTCAACAACACACCAGTCAGCAATACGCCCGACAACAACTCAACCATCAACAACACACCCATCAACAAAACGCTCGTCAACAACACACCTGTCAATAACATGCCCGTCAACAACACACCCGTCAACAACACACCCACCAACAACACGCCCATCAACAACACAACTCTCAACAACACACCAGCCAACAACACACCCATCAACAATACAACAGCCAACAACACACCTGTCAACAACACAACTGTCAACAACACACCCGTCAACAACACAACTGGCAACAACACGCCAGCCAACAACACACCCGTCAACAACACACCCGTCAACAACACACCCGTTAACAATACACCCGTCAAAAACACACCCGGCAACAACACACCCGGCAACAACAAACGCGTCAACAACACACCCATCAACAAAACACCTGTCAACAACACACCCGTCAACAACACGCCCGTCAACAACACAACCGTCAACAACACAACCGTCAACAACACATCAGCCAACAACACACCTGTCAACAACACACCTGTCAACAACACACCCATCAACAACACAACCGTTAACAAAACGCCAGCCAACAACACACCCGTCAACAACAAACCCGTCAACAACACACCCGTCAACAATACACCCATCAACAACTCAACCGTCAACAACACGCCAGTCAACAACACACCCATCAATAAAACACTCGTCAACAACACACCCGTCAAAATCATGCCCGTCAACAACACACCCGTCATCAACACACCCGTCAACAACACACCTGTCAACAACACACCCGTCAACAGCACACCCGTCAACAACACACCCGTCAACAACACAGCTGTCAAAAACACACCCGTCAACAACACACCCGTTAACAAAACACGCGTCAGCAACACTCCCGTCAACAACACACCTGTCAACAACACGTCCGTCAACAACTCAACCGTCAACAACACACCAGTCAGCAATACGCCCGACAACAACTCAACCATCAACAACACACACCCGTCAACAAAACGCTCGTCAACAACACACCTGTCAATAACATGCCCGTCAACAACACACCCGTCAACAACACACCCGCCAACAACACGCCCGTCAAGAACACAACTGTCAACAACACAACAGCCAACAACACACCCGTCAACAAAACACCCGTCAACAACACACCCGTCAACAACACACACATCAACAACACACCAGCCAACAACACACCTGTCAACAACACACCCGTCAACAACACAACTGGCAACAACACGCCAGCCAACAACACACCCGTCAACAACACACCCGTCAACAACACACCCGTCAACAATACACCTGTCAAAAACACACCCGGCAACAACACACCCGGCAACAACAAACCCGTCAACAACACACCCGTCAACAAAACACACGTCATCAACACACCCGTCAACAACACGCCCGTCAACAACACAACCGTCAACAACACACCAGCAAACAACATGCCCGTCAACAACACCCCCGTCAGCAACACTCCAACAAACAACACACTCGTCAGCAACAAACCCGTCAACAACACACCCATCTACAACACACCAGCCAACAACACACCCGTCAACAACACAACCGTCAACAACACACCCGTCTACAACACACCAGCCAACAACAAACCCGTCAACAACACACCCGTCTACAACACACCAGCCAACAACACACCCGTCAACAACACAACCGTCAACAACACACCCGTCTACAACACACCAGCCAACAACAAACCCGTCAACAACACACCCGTCTACAACACACCAGCCAACAACACACCCGTCAACAACACAACCGTCAACAACACACCCGTCTACAACACACCAGCCAACAACACACCCGTCAACAACACACCCGTCAATAACACACCAGCCAACAACACACACGTCATCAACACGCCTGTCAACAACACACCTGTCAACAACACACCCTTCAACAACAGACCCGTCAACAACACACACGTCAATAAAACACCCGTCAACAACACACCCACCAACAACACGCCCATCAACAACACAACTCTCAACAACACACCAGCCAACAACACACCCATCTGTTGATGCAACAGATACAACAGCCAACAACACATCTGTCAACAACACAACTGTCAACAACACACCCGTCAACAACACAACTGGCAACAACACGCCAGCCAACAACACACCCGTCAACAACACACCCATCAACAAAACACCTGTCAACAACACGCCCGTCAACAACACGCCCGTCAACAACACAACCGTCAACAACACAACCGTCAACAACACATCAGCCAACAACACACCTGTCAAAAACACACCTGTCAACAACACACCCATCAACAACACAACCGTTAACAAAACGCCAGCCAACAACACACCCGTCAACAACACACCCGTCAACAACACACCCGTCAACAATACACCCATCAACAACTCAACCGTCAACAACACGCCCGTCAACAACACACCCATCAATAAAACACTCGTCAACAACACACCCGTCAAAATCATGCCCGTCAACAACACACCCGTCAAAATCACCCCCGTCAACAACACACCCGTCATCAACACGCCTCAACAACACACCCGTCAACAACACACCCGTCTACAACACAACAGCCAACAACACACCCGTCAACAACACAACAGCCAACAACACACTCATCAACAACACACCAGCCAACAACACTCTCGTCAACAACACATCAGCCAACAACACGCCAGCCAACAACACGCCTGTCAAGAAGACAGCCATCAACAACACACCCGTCAACAACACGCCCGTCAACAACACAGCCATCAACAACACACCCGTCAACAAGACACCCGTCAACAACACACCCGTCAACAGCACACCCGTCAACAACACACCCGTCAACAACACACCTGTCAACAACACACCTGTCAACAACACACCCATCAACAAAACACCCGT